>OX424536.1:10585949-11083842 GCA_949152445.1 Cerastis rubricosa
CATTGCTACGGTTGGCGCGCAATGTACCTACACAATCGGTTTTATGTGCCTTCAGAAATCGGGCCAGTAAGGGGCTATTGAACCAATTGTCCATGAAAAGAGTATACCCTTTGTTGAGGAGAGGACGTACGAGTTTAAGGACAGTCGCCGTGCTTTTCAGCAGCGTCGACGGGTAAGTGGGATCATAGGTAGTTCCAGCACCGAGGTAGACAAAGAAAGACCAAAGGTAGCCGGTGGAAGACTCGCACAGTTCGAAGGTTTTAATTCCGAACTTGGCTGCCTTGGTCTTGATGTACTGGCGGAATTTAAGGTTACCTTTCCACAGAGTGAGGGATTCGTCAATGCAAATATTCTGGGATGGGATATAGGTTTCCTTGAATCTTGAATTTAAATGATCTAAAACGGGGCCAAAAGAAAACAATTTGTCAGAGTTGTCCGTCGGTCTGTTGCTGTTGTCATTGAAATGGAGAGCGCGGCAGAGATTGTAATAGCGGCAACGGGAGAACATCCTTCTAAAGACGGTAGTCTGAAGAAGTGGGTTAAGGGTAAAGCAGGACTTCGTGGAGGGCATCTTGATGATTCCGAGCATCATCCAGAAGGAAAATAGGACCAAAATTTCATGAATGTTGGTATCATACCACTCCCGGGCAAAGTTGGCGGATGAACCAGCTAGCCCCTGAGCATACCGGTTAGTCTCGGTCACTATATGTGACAAGATGCCGTCATCCCAGTACTGCCTAAACGCTCCATACACATTTTCAGATGCGATCACAGGCCCTGTTTGTTCAGGCAGAAATTGCTCCCTCTCACCTGAATAGTCACGCATGGATGACCATTCAAATTGAGTTGGAATTTCTGTCCCAGCAAACAGAGCCTCATCCTGACCAACATCAGCATCTAAAAATTCACCCTCTGCATTCTGATCATGCGCTACATTTGCTGGCCTTTGCCTCCTCACTCTCGCAACTGCCCGCACTCTCGCTGCCTCCCTCGCATTCACAACTTTCATAACCATCGCTCGCAGCTCTTCTGGCACGTCCTCATCGTTCACGTTTACTTCCACTAGTCTATCACCTTTTTTCCATTGGGACTCACCTTGGCCCCGTCCTGCCCGACCTGCTGCTCCCCTCGCCCGGCCGCCTCGGCGTGTTCCGCGCCCGCGCCCTCTTCCTCGGCCCCGCACTGGAGTTTCCAGGCGCTCTACCACTTGCGGAGGGTATACTTGATGCTCGTCCGCAAGATGATAGGTTTCGCCATCGTCTTCCGGGACGATGACGTAAACCGTCATCCTAAAAAAAAAAAAAACAATTATATTTCGTGATGTAAATGTAAAACGAGAAAAAGTAAAAGTATAACTTACTCATCATCACGAGCATCAGCCTCATCCTCCGCAAGGGTAGGCGGCGCAGGCGACCGCATAACGCGTGACGGGCTCAGCCTATCAAAATGAAAGGTTTTAGTTATTATAAATAATTATTATGACTACAAAACATTTCGATGAAAATGTGTTTTATTACTTACGATTGCATCGCACGCGGCGGGCTTGATGTTGCCAGAGGAGCAGCCGAGGAGATTGCAGGAGGCGCTGAACTGGCCGCAGGAGGTGAAGGACTGGCCCATCAAATAAAAGGTTTTTGTTATTACAAATACTACTGACTATACAATATTTATTTCGGTGAAACTTACATGTCCATCAGCGGTGCACTCGGAGGAGGGTAAAGGGGGATCTCCTCTCCCTCGGCCGTGTAAAGTCCGAGGATGGTCGGTTCGGAGCAGTTATACTGAAAATTCAAAGCCATCACACCTCACACTAAATAACAGCAATGTACATAATAATCACCCTGCACAACACAAAACATGCAGACAAAACACAACCTACATACATACGTAAATTCAACAACGGAGCCTGGTCTTCTGTAATACGAGTATATATAATATCTATGAATAAGGATGACAGATCTGATTACAACAGATGCAGTAATTTAGTCAAAACAATGAAAAGGATTTACCTCACAAGCCGGTTCCTCAAAGAATTCATCGTCGAGGAATTCCGGCTCATCATAAACCTGCTCCTCCAACACATCCTCGAACATGTCGGGTTCGAGGAACTCCAGGTTTTCGCCCTCTTCCTCCGAGTCGCTCTCCCGCAACAGCTCCTCGAAGTCGTCTGGGGCGACATCTCGTCCGACGTTCCAAGACATTTCTAAAATAATAAATAATATATTTGTTTAATTTTTTCTCAACCTGTAAAGTCCCACTGTTGGTGCAGAGATCTCCCAAAAATATTTTTACTTCATAAAAAAACTAAAATAAAGTCATCGATACTATCGATAACTTTTGTCGATATGACCTACGGCCTAGCGGTCTTTGTGGTCACGTTTGAATTTGACAGTTACGTGTTACGTAAACAATACATGAGAAAACATCGAAATATGAATAGAAATAGAATAAATACGCCTCGAATACATGAAATTATGAATTATCATTAGTTTTTACGTTGTTATATACCTTTCAAAGATACTAATTCATTGAGAATTATTAGAATTCCTAACAAACAACGGCGACGCGGACGAACTTTTTATTTGCTCAAAATAGTAGTTTTATGGTATTGTTTCAAGCAAACAATTATATACACACTTGCATTAGATACTAACACATAGAGTTCATTCGCTTTTTGTATGATTTTCCCACCAAATCTAATTCTAATCCAAAAACAATTACGGCGACGGTTGGTTTGGCGGTTGAATGACCTTTACTTGAAAGTACTTGAAATATCAATAAATATGAATATATATGCCTAGACTAAATGCAATAATTAATTATCACTATATTTTACGTTGATACTAATGTTTCCAACACCATATTTCATTGTAAAAGCGTCAAATTCATATTTTCATTTGTTCATTCCATTGAGACTGACAGACTCGAAACTTTGTTTGCTCAAAAAAATAATTTTTAGTTATTTTTTCAAGCAAATGATTATCTACAAAGTTGTATTATACACTTATAACATACTATACATTTACTTACCAGAGTTTTACGTAAAAATCCACTCACTATCACAATAACAAGCTCGCGTCGTAACGGCGTTCTGACACTGACAATTTCCAACGACAACGACGCGTTCCGATATTTTTTTAATAATGTTGTGCATTTGTAAGGATGGTATTATGGTTTCGTTTTAATCGACTACTAGTTGGCTAGAGACGTAAATTTTTACAAACGAATTAGAACCTTACTTCATGTAGTATAACGGTTTAAGTTTGCTCGTACGAAACTAACCCATATGGGTTCCTCGGGGTTCAACGGATTTTTTGTAACCCATCCGGGTTACACAGAGATCGAGAGGTTTGTCCCGTGTACTACTTTCAACTGCGGTGGTAAGATTGGTAGTAGCACGGGCAAGTCAGGGATTTAATGTGCTTTTACTGACCATAGAAGCTGTGATTATTAAAACTAGGTGGTCTATTATGTTAGGGTCAAGGGCCGAAAATGCCACTTGAGCAAAAAAACGACCACATCACGATGTGGTAATTTAAAAGCGACCAATAAGCGATATTCGCGATCTGGCTCTTTAAGTGAGACCATATAACGATGTGGTAAACACAAAACGGCCACAAAGAGAAATTCGTGTTGTGGCTGATTTGATTTTCGACCACAACGCGTTCTGAGCCTTTTTCGAACAGTCACAACCCGATGTAATACATTAGTAAGGAACAAACCGTTGTTGATGGATAAGGTGAAGTCGAAATGAAAATCCAAGATGGCAGATATGAAAATTTTCCAACTTTTCACCCATACTACAAATTATGAACAAAGAAAATATATCTTCCAAAATAAAGTTAATTTTAACTATGTACTGCTGGCCTGCCATGACGACTTAAAGCAGTATTGTTTTACTCTTATTCCAGTGTGGGAAAGAGACAGAACTATACATGTTGTCTAGCGCCATCTCTTTCCCACACTGGAAAAAGAGTAAAACAATAATGTTTTAAGACGTCATAGTAGGCCAGCTGATTTATTCAGCTGACAAGTCTACACAGAATTACGTAAATGTTTCTGATGATCCCATTTGGTAATTAAACGTTTATATGTTGGGTTTTTATGTCTGTAAGGGCTTATGCTAAGCCAAGTGCCTAAATCGCAACTGATTGCGAACCTACTACAAATTAACGTGGGTCGTGGGGCGAACTTGTGATGAAAATCTCCCCAAACCTAGAGAGCACGAGAGAAAATTAGTTCAGTAATTATTGTCTAATCCCCTTGGTTTAGTAGCTTAATGTCTCAGACGGAAGGTCTTGGCTTCAATCGCTGGAAGGAATAAAGTTTATTTTGTAAATTGTGAGCGTTTCAATTGTATGTGTTCATGTCTCCGGCGAGACGGGTACGCTGATTGTGCCAATCCTCTTCCCATGCGTGGATAGTTTCCATTAGTTCGGCAGCCGACTGACACTGATTGTTGCAAGCTCTCTAGTCACTCGCAAGATATTGATTCAGTCAGCCATACAGACAGCTATCATTTCCATTTTTCTATTCTATTCCATTTCCATATTTTAATTCAATCCGCTCGTTGTTTCAGATCTGATGCCACGTCAGAATCAGTGCAAAGCTCCAATTCCACGGGAATGATGAGTGCCCACGTAGAGATATTATCTGAAAACAGTCGGTTTAACAACAATGGGCGTACATGTCCACGTACGCGGCCTCGCGAGCGCCTCGACAACGACCTGTCTGGAAGTGACAGCGAGAAGAATTACCCCGACCTCATTGAAATGAGTGCCCTAGGAACCTCCTCGTACTTACGAAGCGAGATGAAACATGATCCATACTACTTTTACACAATACCTCGGAAAAAGGATGGCGATAGTCGTAGTCCCCTTCTTAATAGCAGAAGAAACAGCTCCGGTACAGACTCTGCCAGTTTTTTGGACAGAACGTACGAAAAAAGCCGGCAGAGGTCTGGGCGGAGGTCGAATAGTTTTTTAGATCTTTCTACTGGTGGAAATAGAATACGTCGGAATCCAAGTCTTCCGGCGTCGCCTTCGAGGGAGCAGCCCACTGTACCCTCCGCTACACCACTTCTTGATCTTTCCGGTTTGCGAGACTATTCGCGTACCGGGCAACCTATTGAGGACTTTGATTTCCGAGCTTCTCAACTGGAAAAGTTCCTCGAGGAATATAGAAGTTTGAGAGAACAACTTTCGAGGATGAAAGAGACCCGGGAGAATCTGCAACGAAATCGGGCTTCAGACAACGATGAGTTGCGTTCTATTCTGAAACCCAAACCGAGTATAGCTGTAACAGAGACATCGTCCTCAGTGGCTTTAGCAGATGCTGCGTCTCCGTTGGCTCTAAGCCCTTCGGAATACAAGCCTTCACAACCGAGACCGGAATGGTTGACGTCATTACTTTATCGTAATTAAGTAGATGTTTTGTAAATATTAGTAGGTACGTCTGATTTAATAGACGAATATGTGATTGGACATTTATAATATCTACTAGAGATGGGATGACTTGTGATTAAAGTAACCCAATACTGAATCGTTCGAAAGTTAAGAACTTGTAAATAAGTGCGTTCATATTTGAACTGATGTTGATAAGTAATTTAAAATAATTGTTTGTAAGAAAGTGAAAACATGAAAGCATAATTTAAAGTTGAAATAAATCATTTTCAATTGTCTCAATTGTTTCAGTTACCCATTATTAGGCGAGCAAGATGTACAGTCTGCAAAGGAGATAAGTAACCAGGTTCTCAAACTAGTAGTATGAGAACCTGGTTACTTATCTCCTTTGCAGACTGTACGTCGCAAAAAGTACCTACCTTGTATGCCTATACATTGGTAAAATTGACACCACACACAACACTCCAATTTTATATTTTTTTTGTGGATCGAGAGGGAGAGGAAGGCCCAAGAAAAGATGGATGGGTTGTGTGAGGAATGTTATGACAGAGAAAGGTATAAATGATGCCGTGACGTGTGACAAGGGAGAAAGGAGGATGCAAACGTGTTGCGCCGACCCCAAGTAGAATGGAACAAGTTCAGGAAGATGATGATGACTCCTATTTAATATTTATAATATGACATTTTATGTACATGCAACAATGGCATTCAAAATCGCGTACAGGATCACCAAAGAACTTTATAAAATTGACTTTCTCAACTTGCGTGGGTGTTCCAAGCGAATAATAAATAAATACATTCAAGGTTTTCTCCAACCCAACATCAACATAAAAGCCTTTCAAAAAGAAAATTTACAACTGCTCCAAAGTCGATTATGTTGAGTTTGATTTTTTAATAAAAGGTTCTAGTGTGTCGTATGATTTTATCAATGGTAATAAAAAAAGTAACTGGGAACTATTACTCGGCTTACACGTGCTTGAAATCGGGGAAACGTCTTCGAAAGCTAGGAAAGTTGATATAAAAAATTGTGGCCATAGGACTAGTTAGTTTGCGTTTGGCTGGAACATGTCGGAACATGTCGGATGTCTGTGACATGCTCTGAATGTTCCAAATAGTTGCAAGGCCGTATGTGACTACAGAGCTCGGAAGAGTAATAATGGAACTGTTTGAATAAGCCGTACTACAATATTGAACTGTCTGGTCACAGTGTGTTTAGAACGGTAAATAGGTATAATAACGGTGATAATAACATGAACCCTTAATAATACGTGGGACACTCAGAAAGTTTTGCGAAACTAAAAAAAATTGTTCTATACGTACATATATTTTTATTAAATCTTTTCAAAGTACTTTCCACCAGCCTCTATACAAAGATTCATGCGCCTAAACCAGTTTTCAAAACACTTTTTCCAGTCCGCCGCAGACACCTCGTTTACAGCCTGCTCGAACCCAGCCAGCGCATCTTCCGGCGACGAAAATTGTATCCCTTTGAGCTGATTTTTTATTTTTGGGAATAAAAAGAAGTCACACGGTGCTAGATCAGGGCTGTAAGGAGGGTGACCCAGGAGTTTGACTGGCGTGCTGTCCAGGAAGTCCCTCGTTTTGAGTGCGGTGTGCGCAGGTGCATTGTCGTGGTGGAGCAGTAGCCCGCGGAGCCCTGTGTTTGGTCGCTTGTTGCTTATAACAGAGAAAACTTCTGGCAAACATTTGGAAGTATACCATTCGGCATTAATGCTTCTTTGATCCCGTAAGGGAATTGATACCAAGTGGCCAGTCAAATTAAAAAAGCTAGCGATCAAAATCTTACCCCCGCTTCTAGATCGCTTCACTTTGGTAGGCGTTGGCTCATTTTGAAACACCCAAACAGTCGACTGGCGCTTGGTTTCTGGGTCGTATTGATAAATCCAGGACTCATCACCTGTAACGATGTCGTAAACACGCCGAGACGAGCCTGCTTCAAATTTGTTAAGCATATCACGGCACCATTCCACCCGGGCCTGCTTCTGAGCATCGGTGAGGTTGTGCGGCACCCAGCGTGATACTATCC
Source organism: Cerastis rubricosa (assembly GCA_949152445.1). NCBI lineage: Eukaryota > Metazoa > Arthropoda > Insecta > Lepidoptera > Noctuidae > Cerastis > Cerastis rubricosa. The sequence goes on from OX424536.1 coordinate 10,593,399, forward strand.
TCCTCACGCGAAGATGGCTGTGTAGAATCTCGTGAACGCTTCCCGATCCAATCTTCAATATGTGTTGAATCTCCTGATATGTAATTCGCCTATTGTCTTGGATTAAATTTTTCACTGCTAGCACGTTTTCTTCGGTAACAGCCGTCAAAGGGCGACCGCTTCTTTCGTCATCCCCCAAAGTTGGTCGACCGCGCTTGAATTCGTTATACCAACGATACACGGTTGCCTTGGAAGGGCCTTCATCCATGAATGCCATTTGAAGTCTATCGTACGATTCATCCGGTTTCAGGCGACACTTGAAATCGTATAAAATCATAGCTCTAAAATGTTCCCGGCGCAGATCCATATTTCAGTGAGACACAATACTTTGAATTAACTCGCAAAAAATGTGGAGGGAAATTTTGAAATTGGAACTTACTTATTTTTACTTATAAATAATCATATTTTCGAAAAACATAATAACTGGCCAGTCTCCCATATATAAAAACTTTTTTTCGCAATACTTTCTGAGGGGCCTGGTACAACTGATAATATAACTGATAATAGTAATCGCCAAAAATAAAGTATTATAATAAACCAGCTGCTACCCGCGACTTCTTTCGAGTCGACATTTTCATGTATTTTGCAAGGATAATTAAATTATACTTATAAACTTTCCTCTTGAATCATTATGTCGATTAATGAAAACTACATTAAAATCCGTTCGTTAAAGATCTAAGCGTAAAGACTGCGCGAAGCGACTTTGTGTAATAACTATGTAGAGATGACGAAATTGTTTACACATTTATACGACAGCTGCTGTTTAATAAAGCAAAAGAAAGACGACCACAATTTTTCAAGTTTATTTCACCAATAAACTTGAAAAATTGTGGTCGTCTTTTTTCTAGGATGGGAAATCATCAAATGACTTCTTCCGCTCTAGGCGGAGCGGAAGGGAGTGTCAGACTTGACTGACTAAAACCCATCCATGTTCCTTCTTAGCCCTTTGTATTCCAGGGCCACGGTATCTCTTTCGAACAACCCGCAGCCCTGGCAGGCATCGGTCCTCTCGGACCCCTTCTGATTTGCTGACATCTCCTTAAGGCGCGCGTGGAACACGAACGCGCCGTCGGCACGGTCTGTCGTCATTAGACGGACGGACGGTGAGCTAGCCCATTACTCACCGTCCACAGGCCCGCGCCTACGGTGGCCGGGAGCCACTGGTTGCCCCCTGACGCCCGGGGCGTCTCCCGCGGCGGCTGGGACGTGAGGTTCTCTCCCTCTCACGTTCCGCCACCTCCTTCGCTAGCATGACTGCTTCGCAGAAGGAGGCGACGGCTTCCCATTCCCTCTCGCTCCGGACCATGGATTGAACCAGGGCCGGACGCGAGAGGTCGCCGCCGCCAATCGCCGCTACGAGGACACGGCGGTGCTCAGCCCAAGCGGGGCATAGCTCCACGGTGTGCTCCACCGTGTCCTCCGGTTCTATAGGACCCTCGGGTCTTATCAGGCCCTTGGATATTTTTTTTCCATTTGAAGGCAAAACTTCCCAATACCTCATCATCATCTTCTTGCCCTTGTGTCACGCCCGTTACTTGATTCATTTCTTCCGTGCTCTCCAGTCAACCGTCCCTCTATCATTAACTCCTCTAACTATCGTAATACCTAATACACATAAGCGGATAAAATTTAGATCATCAATAACCGGATCATATTGCAATAACCGGAATTCATAATTAGGGTTCCGTACCCAAAGGGTCAAACGGGATAACTGAGACTTCGCTGTCCGTCCGTACGTCCGTCCGACCGTCTGTCACCAGGCTATATCTCATGAACCATGATAGTTAGCCAGTTGAAATTACTACAGATTGTGAGTTTCTGTTGCTGCTATAACAAAAAATACTAAAAACATAATAAAATAAATATATAAGGGGGCTCCCATAGAAAAAAGTGTATTTTTTTTTTTCGTTTTTGAAAATTATGTTTCGGAACTCTTCGTGCGCGAGTCCAACTCGCACTTCACACACTGGTTTATTGTTTCCACGAAGGTCATACCAAAGTCAAAATCAAAATATTTTATTTTACATAGGCCTACATGGCCACTTATAAAACGTCGACAGAAGAGGCACGGTTCGGGTTGGTCGTTTCCTATGGAGAAGAACCGGCAAGAAACTCCATGGTTACTCTTTTAAAATCATTTGGTTCTACAATATTTGGATGTTACAGCGTTAGTACCTAAGTATGAGAGGACAGCGTAGGCCCGACAATAAGTCATCGCTTACTACAAAAGGTAGAAAAAGATGATAGTAAAAAAAAAAGTCAAACCAACCTGTAGATTTGGTTTAGGAAATCCAATCAAATCAGCCACAGTGGTCGATCCTATCACGGTACACGTGTATGTGCAATATGCGTGGTTGGTGGCATGTGTTGGTTCTCGTTTGCACACAATTTCAATTGAGTCATCGACTAATGCGTTACAACATTCTATGAACTGCGTAGTGCTTAGCAGAAAATGTAATAAAGGTTTATTATATAAACACAGAATTCCTGGATTCAAATGTCGGGTAAAGTGTTATTAGTATTTTTTAACAGGAATTTCTCAGTATACCAGCTCGGTGTCTGGGGATGGCTGGCTCGTCCGCTATTACGTGGGACTTAAACATAAGTGATGAAATATTGACGTACCTAGTATGGCTATCTCTCAATTCGAATATGGCTAGTACTAAATTGAAAAAACAAATATATCACACAGATGAGTTAAATTGCATCAAACGCATTTGCACGCAATTGCATTTTTAATAAGGACATTATCAAAAAAGCGTATTACAAAATTAAGGACTACGTTGATGATAAAGAAGTTTGGCTGTAGTTCCTTCTGCTCATGCGGCTTCCCTGGTAGCTCATTTAAACGACACAAATGTGTGGATGTCTCTAACTATTCCGAATTTTATTGTGTCCATTCTTTTTATTCAGATGTTTTACAATAGTTTTCAAATCATTGCAGCGTTCATTCATTGTTCAGAATAGTTACAGCACTGATAACAACATTTGTGTCAATTTAATTTAGTGGTCTTATAGTGTTTTATTTTCACTTTTGATAGATCGATAGATTCTTTTTTTTTGTGAATGTGTGGACATTGTAGTCTTTGTAAATTAGTAGGTTTTTTTTCTTGTTCTACCTTTTGTAGTAAGCAACGACATATTGTCGGGCCTCAGTCCTCCCATACTTAAGTACTAACGCTGTATTCAAATATTGTGTAACTAAATGATTTTAAAAGGGTAACCATGGAGTTTCTTGCCGGTTCTTCTCCATATGAAACGACCAACCCGAACCGTGCGCCTTTGTCGACGTTTTGTAAGTGCCCATGTAGGCCTATGCAAAATAAAATATTTTGATTTGAGTCTCTATATAAGAATAAAAACATCTGCCTTTCACGGGTAAGACTTACAGACCGGAAAAAAACAAGGGGAACAAAAACCAACAAGATGAGATTATTCATTAGTATCCCAATAATTATTAACATCGAAATCACAGATGTAAATATTCCATTAGACAATAAGCCAGTGCTTTAACAGAAGTACGATCTTTGAATGAAAGCTACTCAACATTCCCTTTTGTTTGGAAATGCAAAGGTCTTGTTGCAATCTATATTCAATGGTCTTTGAAAGCACTTCAATTAGGAACGGCATCGGCGCTCCTTTGGACAAGGAATATTTCCGTCTCAATTCTATTAATAAACCTAGAGGCATTAATTATTCAGGACTAAACGTGGACTTCAATAACTTATGATTTGTCGCAGTGAGTAAACTTTCGATCAAAAGCTTTGTAGACTATACAGACTTAATAAAATCAAAAAAATAAAAGAGTTAATAATTGAAACGGTTAAACTGATTCGAAATAGAAAATATAATTTCGAGAGCAACGTAGCCGAGTAAAAAAGATCCTTCTAAAATAATGCTGAAAGTTGTCGTAAGTCGCGACGTGTGACAACATGCATTATATTTTTAACTGACAATTTTACGCGTTCTACCAAAACACTCTGTAATTCCTGGATATTGTGAGTTCGCAGCTAGCTTCTGAATTAAACAAACATTTTAAGAGGAAGAGATAAATTTAATATCAAATTGCGGGCATCATTCACGTGGCGAAAGATCTCTATAAATAACAACACCACCGCGACCGAAACCGCTATAAATTAGATGGAATAGAAACAATGCAAAACTAGCTTATAAATTCTAAAAATTCATGAAGAATTGTTCAAAGAATTTCGCAACGTTTTTCATTTCACTTTCGTTCATTAGTTGTCGACCGACCTTCAATGCCACTAACAGATTAATAATTAACGGCCTGAATCGTAAGGTCATATAAAACTAGCAAGCAAAACTCTGCAGACGTGATGTTCGGTATTTAAACAAGTAGAACAAAAACATGCACGTATGTTTAAGCCCCAAGTAATAAAGGGCCAGTCTATTGCCATCAACCGGGCACCAATCCAGACTCCGTGCTACTGAGGAAGTTTCTGATGGGACAACCCGATAACACTTTGCCCGACCCGGAAGTTGAACCCAGGACCTCATGCTCAACAGTCAAAAACACAAGAAAACAGTGTATCTAAAATAAACTCAACTTTTAAATAAATAAACTCTACGAAGACATTTCTGCAGATATATACTTACCTGCAATGTACGAAGACAAGTAAGTCTTTCAAATAACTACACATTTGTCTTATTCAGTTGCGGAAAACGTTGTTCATCGAAATAGTTTTTAAAATATTTCTATTTGAAGTTTAATTAAAGCAAGGCATTTTTGATCTGAAGCTTTTCAGAACATGTATTGTTAGCCTATGATAATATACGAAGCACATATTAATCCAAGATTAAGGCAGTGCGTAGACTTGAGTCGTGACTGTCTTAAGACATACAACTTTTTGGTTTATTGAAAGCCTTTGCCTCCACAAGCAAAATCGCAACAAAACTGCAGTGTGAATCTGTAAGAACTCATTTAGAATTTCGAATCTGAATCCGCTGTGAGTTTCTTGATTGGCATTCTAAAAACTCGGTTGATAATTCGAATTAACATTAGCGCAACCCTTGCGAGCGTGTCAGCGAGTTGAACTAAATCAACAGGGAGATTTTGACAGATAAAGTATGAGATGACGTAAGAAGTGGCTAGTGACTAGGTTACATTCTGTAAGCATCAGCTTACAGAATGCAAAATCAAGGTCATTTTGAACCTTATGCGAAATGAGAGTGAATAGCGATGTGAAATGCGAGTTGTTGTATGAATTTTACAGAATCGACGTACTGATTACGTTTCATTTGGTAAGGCAAAAGTTATGTTAGAAAATTAGAACTGTTTAGACTCGACCTGAGTCAGGAAAGAGTTATGCCCGACTCGTCACTGTAGGGAATAATATGTAGAATAGTCTTTGTTTCCTCTTACCCTTCCAAGTACGTGAACAAGATATAATATAAAATACTAATTACAATTTTCTTATGATTTTGAATCCTATATTAGCAATTCCGACTTGGTAGCTGATGGAGGGGTGGTGGTACCACCCCTCCATCAGCTACCAAGTCGGACAGTCATACGACATAGGCTTCATCTATTTCCCTCGATGTATTCCTGTCCGAAGTGTACAATATTATAGTGTCAATAAGAAAAACCCTATAAATACCTGGTGACTGGTGACGGTTGCGGGTTGCATTCAGATCCAGCCTGTCCCCATGCAGTCCTCCCCCAGCGACGCCCTGAGCCGAGACTCGTACCCCACAGGGGGTGCCCTTAGCGTGTAGTCGCTTAGTTTGTAAGTTTTTATGCCCTGGCTGGAGGCCTTACTCTTAAGGCACCCACAGGATAGTCCGATTAAGCAGACGACAACCTCCTAGGTTTATCTGCGAGATGCCAATCATAAAAAAAAGACGGTTGCGGGGATCCGCTGGATACGCACGGGACCTGTCAATATGGCGTCACTTGGGGGAAGCCTCTGTCCAGCAGTGGACGTCTTTCGGCTGAAATGATGATGATGACGATAAAATACAGTACAGACGGATGGACTGGGATGGATGTTGTAGTGTATTTTTATTGTAAAACATGATTATACATCAAATAATATGTGCAAGGTCTTAAAATGACATTATGGCGTACAAAGTAACATATTTTTTTCGGTAAAGAATATGCCATAAAAAAATATAAAAATAAAGTTCAGTCTATAATAAAAATATTCCTAATGAATAACTAAAAATTAAACAAAGTATTATTTTTACAGATGTGAGGGTAAAATTGTGAAAAATGTCGTAATTTCAGGAATCAATTTAAATAATTGCGTTCATTTAAAAATTCCGATATGGTGTAATAGCACTTGGTTATTATTATTATCCCGTCGATTACGAATGTCTGATAGTTTCTTAAATAGGTTAGGATTTGTTTGTATTAAATTTGCTATTTCATAAATAAATAAGGAAGGCAAACTTAAAATATTTTAAATAAATTAATACTATTTTCAACTATCAGTTATTTTGAAACCATACATAGCCCTAATACACCTTTTTTGTGACTTTATAATGATTAGAGTGTAGAGTTTCCCCAAAATATAAAATACCGTGGTAAATCCAAACCTCAATATGGAGCCGATAATACCGTGGTAGGCAGTTATTAGCGCATTGGTACTTATAATAGGTTTTCTAAACTAATATTATAAAGAGGAAAGAATTGATTGTTTGTTTGTTTGTTTGCATTGAATAGGCCACGAAACTACTGGTCCGATTTGAAAAATTCTTTCAGTGTTAGATAGCCCATTTATCGAGAAAGGCTATAGGCTATATATCATCACGCTACGACCAATGGGAGTGGAACAGCAATGAAAAATGTTACGAAAACGGGAAAAATGTGACGCAAACGAAGTTGCGCCGGTCATCTAGTAGTTTATAGAGGGCATAGGCAGAAGAACATACTTTCTTTTTTTAATTCTTCTGTTTGTTTTTTCTTTCTCTTTCACGCAAAAACTACAAAATGGATGTAATTTGGCACACGGATAGCTTACATCCTGGATTAACACATCGGATATCCTTAACTAACCCGCACTGGGCCCACGTGGTGGATTACAGCCCACTCCCTCTCATAGAGAGGAGGCCTGTGTCTCAGCAGTGGGAACATTATAGGCTGATGATGATGATGATGATGATATCCTTTTATCCCGGTAGTACGATTAAGACATAAGCTAGACTTACACATTATGTGATAGCAGTTAACTCCAGATCAAAGTAAAGTATTTAAGCAGAATAGATTCCATTTCTAAATATTCTTTTCACAATGATAACTTTATTCAACCATTGACCAAGATTAGGCTTTCTCAGTGTAAACGCTTACTCTGCTAACAAACTCCACGTCCCCATCACTCGTCTCAAGTGCAATCCTTAAGAAAGGTTCTCAGCCGTTCCGTACACATTCTAGAATAAAATATCGGACTAGGATAAAATACTGGATGGATGGATAGATGAAGTTATTCTTTTTTATTGTTTTGGGTTCAGAATTATCCTAACCTCGTTCACTAGGTTTTCAGGGCTTAAATCTGCTGTCTGTATTTTAGATTGCTACCCGAGCGAACCTAAAACTATTTCTTGGGTAAGTGAGTATTCAATCTTTTTAGGCAACGCTGGGACGTCTTAATCGACGTGGGTTTTCAGTATTCTCTAAGATGGAAATGAAATGCTGCGGCAAGTCGGGTTTTTGACCTCACTTCTACAATTTTGGTGGCCAATAAGCGTTGTTATCATAGTAGTGAAGCGATTGCCGCAGATTCTTGTGATAATTAACACTAATAGTGTGTGAGTAGGTACGTACTTGAAACACTACTTTCCTCTAAAAATATTTCGAGGAAGGTTTCAAGTACCTACCTACCGAAACCGGCAGATATACAGTTTATTAGGAACAGATTAAACACAAACACAATTAAAAACTACTACAGTAGTAATAGTTTCAGAATAAGACTGGCTATTATTTATTCAGACATTATTGTGCAAAAATTATAATGAAAACTGGCGAAGGCAGCTTTCATTAAAATTTTTGGGTGGAATCTAATTTAAAATATCATTGTAATGATATTTTAAAAAGAACGTTCCAAAATATAGGAACAAAATATTTATTATTTGCATATTCATAAAAGTTCCCAATGTTGTATTTCCGATCCGTATATGTACGATTTAGGGCAACACTTTTTATATGCATTTGAATATAAAGTCCGGACAAATACTAGCGTTTACCCGCGTAGCTACTAACATTGATTTTGTTTTTACTTGGCCAAGCATGATAAATATTAAAGGCATCTCTTTAGTTCAGATTTTAGTTTCATGTTAGATTTTCTTGCTCATTTGATTTATTAATAAAATCTCATTTGAACTCATTTAAGATGAGGTCTTAATGAGTTTAAATCACGTAACAAAAATTGTTTGCCAAAAGACGGTATTGTAAATACAGTTATTTAAAATAAGCATATGAGACAGCTGTCACGAAATACTGAATTAAACAGTCATTTTCTCTTAATAATATTTACAACATTCAACCTTTTGTGTCCTACAGTATCATTACAGACTCAGGTGCTTTTAGCGGAGCTCAATAATTTTTTAAAACTAACCAAAAATATTCAGGATAATGCTGGCTTAGTGCCAGCCGGCGGAGTTTCACACGCTCACGACGACACTTTGTAACGATTGATGAACTTGTAACTTGATCAATTAGGCCGTATTGACTGCCCAGTACTTCGTCACACAAGCGGTCATTACTGGGACTTTTTCGAGTTCGTGATACATATTAACGTTACGTGGGGAACGACATCAATGGATTTTATTATAATCGACTCTTATTAATTTTGGAACGGAATAAGAACAAAAAACCCATATTTGTTCATTTAGTACAGCATAAGCCATTAAATACTAAATTAGGTTTAGGAGTTGGTCTCCACGAGCGCATTGAGCATTGCCAACATACGCGGTATAAGGGGGTGAATCGAGCTACAGTGTTAAAAACTGGAACATTAAACATTATATGCTTTCTAGAGTCAATATAATTATTTGGAACAAATAATTGACACAGCTCCGCATGCGAATCCAAGGCGTCGGTATAACCATGTATTCGTTCTGGGTTATTCCATTTGTTATTTGTTAAAACCATAATTAAGAAGAGCAAGGGACCTAAGCTGGAACCCTGATTCACGCCTGATCGTGTATGAAATGCATGTGAGTTATACGAGCCAAAGCGACCCAATTGCTGACGGACTCAGAGATAGTTAGAACTCAGAAGAAGAAGACTAGGTGTAAAACCAATATGACACTTAACTTGCGTAACAAGATGACGTTATTCATTCTATCAAAGGCCTTACGGAAATCGAAATACAGCACATTCACTTGCTGTCCGCGGTCCATTTGAGAAGATATAAAATCAACGAATGTTAGCAGATTGGTGCTAACCGATTTCAAAAAAAGGAGGAGCTATATTCGTTTGTATATTTTTTTCTTTATATTTGTTACCTCATAACTCGGTCATTTATGAACAGATTTGAAAAATTCTCATTGAACTCTGTTACTGAACAGAGTTCAATAAGAATTTTTAGTTTATAAAATAGTTTGTTAAATATGTAGTATAGAAGTTTGGTATTAAGTCAAAACAGCTTAGGCTCTACAGAACTACTGAGTTTTAATTTACTGATACCACGTTATACATTCGTTAGTAGAAAATGAATGATAATATAGCACATAATATTTGGGAGACATTCAAATCAGGTGTCCAATGTAAGAAAATACTGGTAAAGAAATCAGCAAAAACAATAGCCGCATCCATACCCGACAGTGATTGACCCTGATAGGTATTGTAGGTACAATGCATCCTTTGCATCGAAGGGATATGTGTCGGCAAAATACATGTCGCCATATCCTATAATCTTTTTTTTTGTCGTTAAAAGAACCATTAATTGCCAAATTTACAGTTGTACAGCCTGTTATTTATAGTGCCGGTCAGTTAGTGCACAAAAAAAAAGGCAAAAAAAAAAAAAAAAAAATCGGCTCAGTGCACGAACATGATGCTAAAACTGTGGGATCTAAATTACGGAACCAATAGACAGTGTGAGAGTTCGCAATTACAGCTGTCCGAACGAATTGTGTGTTCGCCAATAAAAGCGATACTTTTATTGTTGCTGTAAATTGCCTTCCCGTTGTCGGGACGATGTCGTCGCGTTCCCGTTGCGTATTCCAGCAATAAGTTCATGTTGATTTAATGTTATTGTCCAGTGAGGCCGGCTGACACTGCCCGGACCACTCTAATAACATGCACTTCTATTAATTATTCAGATTATGACCTAGGTGGATGAAGTTGTCGCAAGTCACCTTTGTCCTTCATAGACTGAATTCGGAGTCTATGAATTCGGTCAGAATTACTTAGATAGCGTTGCATACCTATCTTTGAAGACATATAAATAATTTTCAGTTAGGGAAATGTAGTTTTACTTTAATTCAGAACATTTTATGAATTTTAGACCTTAATTTATTCATTATTTTGTAATTCCGAGCGGCTTCCATGGAATTTTGCAGTGGGTTTAAATTCTCACGTTCACACGTAAAACATTAAGGATTATTTGGCATGTACGAGCATGTATGGAATCAGTGTAAGGTATTCACAATTTAATTGAATACCTGACGTTTTAAAGCTGAAATATTATAGGATAATAATTGTTAATGGCTTCCTAAAATTACTGATTGCATTGCCTTTCAAAACATTAAGTCAGGTTGGGAATTATACAAAGTGCGAGATAATTTTATTCACAGGATTAAAAATACCTACAAATAAGACTTTTTTATAAATTATTTTATTATAAATGATTATTCAGTTAGATACGGGGATTGTCGTTTTGAAATGTTTTAAACTAACAACATTCATTATTGCTATTAAAAAACGATTAAATAAATTAAACTACAACAAAAAAAATCGATTCATATTGGTCCTCTACTTGCAAACGTCAATGATACACTTGTACAAGTAGTTATTAACTAATGAACTATATTTTATGTGCTTATTTAGAACACAATGCGGAAAATAAATCACCACGCCTGCTCGATAGATTGTGTTATTGCGATCGCAGTATGTTATTAGCGGCCAGAAGATGGCTACTACCCATCTTCTTAATAGCTGTAATCCCTTATTTGCCTTTTACGACACCCTTTTGAGAGTGGAGTGTTTCAGTCTTGGACGGTAACCTCAACATGCCTTTACCATGGGGTAGCGATAAATGTCCCATTAATCGATTTAATAATTACTGTGGTTCCATAAAGTCGAAAACCCAAAGAGTCAGGCCACGTAATTATATTTCTAAGTACAAAATGGGACCACAGCACGTTTCAACATCGGGAGTCGTCCCAAATCCGGGTCGTAACCAAACCTTGTTAAAAAGTCCACGACACATTTCAGATTGGCCAGGTGGCAGGGGTCAAAAGTTGCCGCTCCGTATTTCACGTGTATTCACCGTTAGAATCGATGGTAGCGGTTATATTCACCAATTCTAATGATCGACTAATGATATATTCTGAGGAAGGTAATATTTTGCTGAATTATTCTTCTCTCTCTACCTCTCATCAAAAGATTCACTATTTGTAGCTATGGAGACAAATTGAGTAGATATTATTTTATACGTCTATTATTATGTACAAACAGCGTCAGTATGTGCTAACCCCTCTACAGTCCGGCCGAGTACGCCAGGGGGGTTACTACTTAATGACGCTGTCTGTACTTACTCAATAATTTTGTATCGATTCAGAACGCACTCAGGAATGCTTTGTGTTACTAATTAGTGATTAGTTAGGTATTATTGCTTATAGTCGCATTCAGCTCCGCAAATATAACTAGTAGGTACACAATACATGGTGAAATTAGTGCCATTTATAACTTTGCATCCCTATTCACCGCGTGGCGATTGTTTGCTGCGGAATTGTCTCATTACAGCTGGAACAAACAACCCCTACACACCTTTGAAAACAAAATGTGTTCAATTCCCAGAGAGTTGTATCATTGAACCATATTTACATGTTAACAGTGTCCGCAATTACGCCTCATTTTAATTCTAGTGTAAAGTATTTCTGTAGGAAGGATATTGCGTTTTTGGAGTAGTCGCATTGTTTTGCTAAACGAGGTTACTACAACCTCGTATAGATAATTGTGTGTTATAAGTAGGTATAGATAATTGTGTCGGCACTCAGTATTGAGTATATTGGCGGTACTCAAATTAGTTGGCAGTGTCGAGTATGTAACATGTACCTTTTACACAAAGAAACCGCAAGGAGTTTATGTGGTGTAGGTAGACAATGGCAGAGCATGTACTATACACTATACGTACATGTGTATATAGACCAGGCTATAGACGCAACCCATCTCGGATCCCATTTCTAAGAATGGCGGTTTTCCTTTTTATCTCTAGGCAGAATACTTGTCGATTGATAGAATCTTGTAGTTTCTTGGAATAGGTTCCATTTTGATTTGTCATTTGTACATTTATTACTTTGTATAACTGAACTACGTTTGTAATACTATGAGATATGAATGATATAGTCAATCAAACACAAATATGAATAGATAACTCGAATATAAAACAAAATAACAAGTAGGGACCTATGACAATTTTTACATATTTGAATTTCAAGTGCATTATAAAGCTATTCTATGTTGGAGCCATATGCGATTGACTGCTACCTCTAAGAATAGAATGCAAACATAAAAGAGTTCAAAGAATCCAATATGTTTCTTCAATAGCTCGAGAACATTATTATATTGTGGAGTTCCGATATTTTATTGGATACCATGCTATTTAGGTACTATATTCCTGGAATTTTTGACTGTTTTGGAGACAACGATATAGTTTCAATGTGAGGTAAACGGACTGCCGGGGCTACGGGACTGTTCGCTGCCGGGGCTTAGGGGCTGTTCGAAAGAGATACCGTGGCCCTGGAACACCAAAGGCTAAGAAGGAACATGGATGGGTTTTAGTCAGTTCCAGTCTGACACTCCCTTCCGCTCTGCCCAGAGCAGGACCCTGTCATTTGATGATTTCCCACCCGTCAAACAAAAAAAAAAAAGATACCGGACTGGAAGAAAAATTTCAATGAATGATTGTATCCCAAGAAAAACAGCCTGTCGTCGTAGATTTGCAAGTCAGTCTGCCCCTAGGCGCGCTCCGGACAACGGAGTACTTGAAACTATCGTAAATAGAATTGACAGTGGTATCATTTTTTCAAGACAGAAGTGGGACTCCCGGCAAGGGTCGGCAGCGTCGTTTTTTTGGCCGCAACCCGACCACGGCGCACTCCGGCCGGTCGTTTAGCAAAATGACGGACGGACCTTTTTTATCTCGACCAACCGCAATTTGTTGCCGGCGATCTCTGCTTGCGATACATGGCCCCGTTACGTACCCGAATACATTTAAAATTCCTATCCTATAAATATTTAGGTATTTCAATGTTGATGTCGATGCTTTTCCATTTTAAGTTCGACAAAGCGCCGCCGCCCGCCGACCCTCATCTTCAGCACTTAACAGCATTGCACTAATACCGTTGCCGTTGATCAGAATAACGTCAAAGGGAGGAACATTAACACTGTGTACTGCACATTAAAAAGCACAAAAAGTCGATTTATCTCCGTTGCTTGATGCAAGCACACTCTGAAATTCAACAAAAGATATAAAACGTAAAAGTACGAAGAGCTGTGTGTAAGTACGCCGCTCTGTGTTGTGGGTGCAAAATTCATCACGAAGAGTTTATGCCAAAGCTTTCTACACGAACGTATCAGTATTGATGGATAAAAGATGTAACACTTCGGTACATAAAATAACTGAGAAAATTGAAAGCCGTCAGTAATCCCTATAAATGAAGCTTTTACGAGCTAATAGTTAAACGAGAAAATAAAAAGAAAAACAAATTCATCTTGTAATTACAAGACTTGAGCGGGTAGTTTTTTGAAAAGGGTACTGGGTCGTCTTCCTTTTTTAAAAAAGTAACCGTCGTTTTCAACAATAGAACTCGTCTGTGTTGTCACGAGTTTCTCCTCGGTGAACTTTTTCAATTCATGTCATGTTTCATATTATTTTGTGCAAAAGAAAGCCGATCTTTTGACTTAACAAAGAAATTGCTGAACGCGTAAACTTACCCGTCACGGTATCGAGTGAGCGCGCCGCTTCAATAAAATAAAAGTTTACGCACTGTATACCTACTTATTTTTTGCAAGTCATAAGCTTTATAACTTATGAAATTACCCTTATTGAAACTTTGTTATGTTGTTGCTACGTTATTTAGTACCCTAAACAAAAACTGATTTCTTTGCTTTTTGTTAGGGGGTTTTATTAGATGTTTTGAAAGCAATAAGGTTGTTTACATTTTATTAAGTTCCTGATGCATTCAGTACATTTACAAGAACTTTGATATTCATAATTATCTTCTGTGCCTTTACAGCGCTAGCGATAGTCTATCTATATTCTCAGTAATAAAGCTTATAATATTACTAGTTACAAGATAATCTTCGCCTCGTTGAAGCTTGCTTGATATTATGTACATTGTGTACTCCTACAGCCTGGATTGAAAGGGGGAGATAATAGTCTGTGCTGAAATGTCAAGTTTTTGGGTTAATAGCATGCACTTGTAATACTTATTCTTATATTGTGCGCCCACTACAATATCAAATGTTATCTGACAAGTAAGAAAATGCTTAATAGGCTAGAACTTTGTATTGTTCCCATGCCACCCGGCCAGGAATTCGATCCCCTCTTACCATGAAATTGGCAAATACTTATTTAATTGAGAGGTACTCTAGTGTATAGCGCAGAAAAATCGGCTGGAATTTAAAGGAAGGAAATGGAGGAACAAACACAATACGGGTAGGTTTATACAAAACAAGACTTCGCCAAAAAATGTTTTTAAGGGAAAACTTCTGACGGCTTTATTGCAGTTTGATTGTGCGAGGCACAGACAGACCGGAACGCAAACGACTTTTACTGAATGTTCCCAAGTGCAGCTTGAGACAGGAGTTTGCATTTCAGAAACTACATAGCCACGTAAGTGTTAAAGCAATGTAAGCTGTTATCACGCCATTTCTTGGTGCGAAGGAGGTATTTAATACAATGTTAGCCGCCGCGCTGTTAGGTCGATGTTCCCGCGTTGCTAAAGAAGTCGAAAGTCGAGGGTAGGTAAGCATTCAAATTGTTGGCTTTCCGAGCTTTCATTGTTTTGGATAATTGAGTACTTTTTCGTTGTTTTTAAGGCGAAGCGATAAGCCTGAAATAGTATTTGTTTTGTACAGCTCTCCTTCAAGTAATTTATTATTTTCAGCTGATTCTTCTCCGTAAAATCAACATTGAAAACCAATTTAGTTCATTTATTGTTCAGATTCTTTGTTTAGGTAGATCGAGGACTAAGATTGCTGGACCTAAATGTTCGTGAAAACAGCTTGTTGTGAAATAATTTTTTTTTTATCATTTGAACTTTATAATGACGTACCGGTGAATTTTTAAGTCGTCTAAACAATTTTCTTCATTATTTCGTCAAATTGAAAATTCTAGACTGTGGAGTTTAAAATATAGTGAAATAGATATGGATCTGCCTGAGCAATGCATTCTTATATAAATATTATATTTAAATGTCATCTGGTGTTTAGATACGGAAAAGGAAAATAAACATACAACAAAACTCCACCAGATTTGTCTTCATAACTAAACACCCTTAAAACCTTACTTTCAATGTGATTTGGACTTCCCTTTCAAGCCCAATGATATGTCCTGGGATCTTGTTGTATAAAATTGAGCAAGGTAAAAGCGGACGCAGGCAGATACATTGATACGGTTCTATGGGTAAATAATAATATGTATGTAAATAAATTCCATCGAACCGGGTTAAGGAATCAATTTGTAAAGCAGCAAAACAGAGGCAGGTATGTGCGAAGTCGGCATTCAACCTCTGTTGGCGGTCACGTCGAATGTTTTAGATTTTTCCAAAACTTTTTCCATTTGTGGCCGGGAATGTTTGTGCTTCAGTAAAATGGAACGGATTTAAAAGTCTATTAATCTATGTTTTGTGTACCGACTAGCCTCAGTAATTTTTCGACCGTTTTATGAGTTTTGTGAATTAATATTGACCATCTATTTCGGTTAAATACTTCTATACCTACCTACAATCTGACTCACCCTTCTGATAAAATATAACAAACTAAGTTACGAACATTGTACTTGAATACCTTCAGACTGAAAGCGTAACTTAATTCTGAACTAAAAGCAAACGTATTAAATATCCAAGTTCCTCAGGACAAATACATTTGTAATGATATACGAACGTAGATTTTGTATTTCGCTCGTTTGTAATGTAAATTTACCTTTCCTTAGTTAGTCGCTAGCGTACGGACGGGCAAAGTGAAGTAAATGGTCGACCGTAGCTGACGGTCGCCGTGTTGTGTTGTTAACTTTTAATTAAAGTATCGAGATTTTCGAAAGCTGGTTAAAAAACGATTTTAAGTAACACAACAACGTTCAGCATAAAAACAGCATCGTATGCAACAATGCAGATTGCAAACGATGCTGTTTTTTTTAATGATTAAATATGGTGTAGTCGGTCTTTATGTATACTTCGTAGGTATTTGATGAAAGGGTGTAATATGGAAACAGAAAAAAACCTTACAGTTAAAAAGTTTGTCTAGCGTCAAAATAATAAAAGCTTGTCAAAGGATTGAAAACAGATACATAAATACAATATAAAAATTCTCAAGAAGGTAAACCGTTTAACCATAAATATTCTTGCATCAGCTAAACAGCGCTAGCACAACGTCCTTCGAAGGAGCGTACCCGCAAAGAGCCAATTTTCAAAAATGACGTCGTTAAAAAATAGTGCGGGAGCTAGTAACAGTTTTCAAGGGAACTCATTACCAAACTCCTTGAGGTACTATTTCGGGTGAATAGGACGGCGGCGCGGCGGGTTGGTGAGATAGCGCGCGCTTATGAGCGATATCGCGACAAACGAAGTGCGCTTCGGAGCTCGGCAGCTCGGGAACCGTCCGTCGGCCCGACTCAAGTGAACTCAGTACCCGACGAGCCTCCGACCGCTTGTTAACTACAAGATTTATCGGCCGCAGACGGATTTCTTGAATGTATTCGGAAGTCCTCGGTGACTTTATTGAATTGGCATGAGTGGAATTCAGGAGGCAGTTAATAATCCATACTAATATTATAAATGCGAAAGTCACTCTGTTTGTTTGTATGTTTGTTTGTTTGTTACCTTTTCACAACTAAACGGCTGATCGGATTTTAATGAAATTAGGCAAGAAGATAGATTTCAACCTGGGGAAGGACATAGGCTATATATCATCACGCTACGACCAATAGGAGCGGAGCAGCAATGAAAAATGTTGCGAAAACGGGCAAAATGTAACGCAGACGAAGTTGCGCGGGACAGCTAGTTAATTATAAAGAACTTTTAAAACCTGGCGTATATGTAGTTCTTCTAAGTTAACTTATGCATAAATATTTGTTTATAATTTGTCAGAACTTCTGGATTTATTTGTCTAAAAATACCAACAACAACCAAGTGGTTATTTACCCAACATTGGGATATTTTACAGGCTTTGGAATCCAATAAGAAAATGTCTACTTTTCTGTATGGACAGCATCAATCATCAACATCGTAGCGCTACGAGCTACGAAGCGTAGCACTTGCTACGAACTTCTGCGACCATCTACGATCTTCTATAGATCGATATACAAGGTGTTGTTTTGCATCCTCGTCAAAATTCAGGATGTTGTCACAAAAGACATAAATATTCAATATAAATTACGGTACCTAGTAAATTATTAAAAAACACTGCATTTTTTTGTTGTTTAAATTTGTCAATATTTCAGAATAACCCCCATAGCGTGGTTTAGGGATTATAAAATTATCGAAAAAACGTTTGAGGTTTTTTGTTTGTGTGTAAGCGACGTTATAAGGCAGGGATCAGACGGCCCGTGTTTAAAACACGGGTGGTTCACAGTTAGCGATTTAAGTAAATAAATAAAAAAAAGAAAATTACCTACTCATTTTATTATTGATTCGGGTCGAGAATCATTAGCATAGTTACCTCCTAGAATTTGACGAGGTTGCAAAACAACACCTTGTATATGACGCATGTGAAGATAATCATACGAAAGCGAATTGTGTTGTTCTTTCAAGCTTGCAAACTTTGTCTTAACAGTA
The DNA here is from genome assembly GCA_949152445.1 of Cerastis rubricosa. Taxonomy (NCBI): domain Eukaryota; kingdom Metazoa; phylum Arthropoda; class Insecta; order Lepidoptera; family Noctuidae; genus Cerastis; species Cerastis rubricosa. Next base: position 10,611,618 of record OX424536.1, read on the forward strand.
TTGTCTGTGGTATTGTGGTAATTAAACCCGTGATATTACTATTTGAAGTATCAAGAATTAGGAGTAAGTACACGTGTAAGTGGTAGAAATGGGACAAGTATAACATGTGTTACTGTTGATGTTTCGGCACTTTGGGGTTACTAAACATTCTTTAGGTTCGAGGTATGTAGGTAGTGGTATCTAGGTTTGTCGGGTGTTGTTTCTGTACTCTGCAAAACTTGGTGTGAATTTACAGTATGCACAGGTAATTTATAGTGGAAAAAATCATTTCATGTGAAAAAAAAGGCGCTGTTTTCTTTAGCTATGCATTAGAACCATCAAGCCGAAGTGTCAAACATGTACTACTGAAATAAGTATTCGTTTCATTTATTGTATGCTGTGGTTTTGGCTTTGGACACGGTGACAGCGCACAACAGATATGAGCGAACAAAAAACTTATCCTTCTAGTCATTCGTTTTTAAATACGTCATACCACGATATTGCTGTACAGGAGGTTGCAAATTAGCGTTTTTTTAAGCGCGTGTACGAGCGTTATAAGTTCGTATAAGCGTGATTCGCAACAGATACTGACATATTGCTTTTGACATGTTCTCCGGTTTAACGAACACGCGTTCTATTTTTTGAAGCCCAAAATGTAGCGCGCATACATGCCCATGCGTGCTGCTCGTAAGCAGATACGAGCTGATACGCGCCGAAAAAACGCTAGTCTGAGATTACTCTTAATCGGAATGAACGCAGCCATCTTGTTTTTTTAATACGTTTCTCAAAACACTTCCAAATATTTAAGAAACACTGATAACATATCCTGACCACGACAACAGAACTAGGATCAACGTCAGTCGAGCGACAAAATATCCTTGTTATTCTTGCTTTCGATGCTTGTGGTTACGTCAATTGACGCCAAAAGTCAAATCAACTTTAGTACATCGTCTAGCTAACCTAACAAGAAAAGTTCACGTGTTATCTAAAGGCATTTTAGAAGAAAGTAAAGAAATATCCACCCACGTAATCGAAACTATTTAGAGCCCGAGTTTAAAATCTTGATTCAAAAGTTTGGTAAGATATTGTTTGTGTTTTGTAGTTCATTGTCGGGGGAATTGTTGACAATACATACCATTACATACCTTCACAGATGAGAAGAGAAGTGGTGGAACAAACTCTCCATCAACATATCTGCCTGTTAGGTTAGCAGAACCTGATATTTTACAATCGTATGCAATAAAATCTCAAGTAAAAATGTCTGAAGTACATAGTTCTAGTCATTGGGACCGATATATCTGGCAGTAGATAAAACAATAAAGAAGAAAACGATGTAATCAGAACGAATATAGAGAGTCATATTTGTGTCAATAAACATTTAACTTTAACCAAACTTAAAATAATAAAATTATGTGGGTACATATAAAAAATAGAAAAACTTAAAGGGCATCAAAAAATTCGCCCACATCGCTGTCAAGAGGAAGAGGAAGGACATTTTCCACTGAAGAAAATTTTGCAAAGTTGCCATAAATTTTAACTTAGATTTAGATGGTGGTGGCGCCTTACACCAATAGTTGGGCGAAAATATAAAAATGTTTGCGTGTATCCCAGACGCAGGGAGCTGGTTTGCTTCTATAGTGGACTGTATTATTGCGGGGGTAGAAAAGTACGTACGTAGGTCTAACCTTTGCAAATGCGACACGAATTAGGACGAAGAACTTGTGAACTATATGGTCAAAGGAATTTGGCAGGAAACATGCTACACCACTGACCTTTAGATTCGCCGTCTTCAATCCTCCGCGTCGGTCGACAGAGGGTTCGAGTCCTTGCTGGATCCAGGGCAGCGCACGAGGGAGCGCTCAGACGCCTTTTACCACATAGACACGCACTTTCCGTAGTGTTTTACATAATAGTTCGAAAAATGTAATCGCGGCAGTTCACAACCGTAAATTAGTAATAAATTAACACGGGAGCATGTTCTCAGCAACGCTACTCTCGTTCAAGTTCTGAGGGGTCTTCACACAGTCACCGTCGTCGGTGACAAGGACAGCGATAGTCCAGGTGTGCATGTGGGAAAAGGATGGGATACGATAGGATAGTGACGCAGTTTGCAAATAATTTTACTTCTACCCTACAATGAAAGGTATGAACGTATACGAAATCCAACAGATGGCAACAGGCTATCTCAAGCATTTTGTGCCCTAATCACAATATCTGGCGGCGTAGCATCTTAAGAATTCTCTTAAAACCAGAATTCGACAAATTACTAATTTGCTTTACCTTCGCAGGTTAAAGGAGAAGCAAAATCGCAAATCAACCTAATACTCAAATAAAACATTTTTTTTTAATTCACAACAAATTTATGTTAATTTGTGTCCTAAATTAAAAAAAAAGAAATTAGTAATAATGTATATTTATGATATTCTAACGTGGTCAATCGTCGAATCCGACTCGGCTGGGCAGCGTTCGGGAAGCTGCGTGGTGTCTTCTCGTCCAACTTACCGCAGTGTCTCAAGACGAAAGTCTATGACCAGTGTGTGTTGCCAGTGATTACATAAGGGACCGAAACGTGGTCGCTCACAATGGGCCTCATCAGAAGGCTTAAAGTCACCAAAAGGGCAATGGAGAGGGCTATGCTCGGAGTTTCCTTGCGTGATCGAATCAGAAATGAGGACATCTGCAAGAAAACCACGGTTACCGACGTTAAGTGGCAATGGGCAGGGCACATTGCTCGCAGAACGGATGGCCGATGGGGCCGAAAAGTTCTAGAATGGTGACCACGAACCGGAAGACGATGCGTTGGAAGGCCTCCCACTAGTTGGACCGAAGACCTGGTGAAGGTTGCGGGGATCCGCTCGATGCAAGGCGCACGGGACCGGTCAATGTGGCGTCACTTGGGGGAGGCCTATGTCCAGCAGTGGACGTCTTTCGGCTGAAATGATGATGATGATAATGATATTCTATTTAATATTTAACAAATATTTAAGTGTATTGAAAAATTTACATTGTATTTATTCATTTTAATACTTTCTTGCCATCCTTCCATCAATAGTGTGGTTAACCCTAACAGAATCGTTCCGACAGAGCGCGAGGGATGCGCAAAATAGGTAACTGTATTTATACAGGTATAATTTATTTTTTACAAACAATATTTGGCTCAGCTGGTAACAGAAAAGGAGGTGGCGCGAAAAAATTGTCACACGTCCGACCTCCAACGCGTTCAGCTCGGGACTAAAGAACACGGCGCAGGCGCATGAAAAGCAGATAACACTTGGTTTTGGATTTAGTGGTATAGATATTTTCATATTTCACATTATGGTCACTGTTTTTTATCACATTTTTACGACTTTTATTATGGTATATATTTTATTGTTCAAAGCCTAATTTAACTCAAATGGAATGAAAATTAGTCGGGAATTCGGACTTTTGTTTGCGATTTAATTGAATGCAGTAAAATGCAAGTAATCGTGTATCGGAATGCCGAAAAATGTAGTAAGTTTTTTTCAGAATTTTGATCTGTGATATCTACGAATAAAACACAAAACAAATCGACGTAAATCCGGGTCGCCCCGCCTTTTCCCTACTGAAATATTTTTTTTATAAATCTTTGTCTGTTTTTTTTTGTATATTTCATGTTTATGTATTTAATTATCGGATTTCGAAAAAAAAAACAAAGTATCGATCGTTTTTGTTAAATTTCGAATGCAAAACAAATAAATTTTAATAAAACCTAACAGAGACCGCCAAAATTCCTCCAAATACTTCCTAATGAAACAATTCTCAAGTTCCAAATGATGAGCTTCGCCACCAAAGTAACGTACACAGTTTCATTTTAAAGAAAAGGGATATTCAAAATAGCAGCCGTCGGTTTGCGGTCTCGAGAAAATAGAGCCAGAAACAAATTGCAGCCCGACTAAGATAAAAAGGGCCCGTCATTTTGTTAAACGACGCGCAGTTCAAGCCAGTGCAAATAACATTGAATTTACTTCGATACTATACAGTTGGAGTAGTACACACAATTAATTAATTAGGCCGCTAAATTGTACGTTTCTATTATAGTGTTGTAATGGATAGAGTTTAAGACTTCGTTTGATTCGATTTTGTGTCGTTATGGCCATTTTTACTAACGCTAGGACATACCTACTTAAATGAAGGTGTCTAAGTATTGAATGAATGTTGGATTTTCAACACTTAACTCAGCGCTTAGAGTTGTTTTTGTAATAGTGCAATAGGCGTTTGTTTAAGCGTCGACTAACATTGGTAAAAACAAGCATTTTTTGTTTAAAATGTATGGCCTCTGCCTCAAGCCACAAAAATATTGTGTTGACGTTTTCTTCATATTACGTTTTCTACTGGTTAATTTAAATTTAATCATCAATAAAAATAGCACGAGATCAAAATCAGCATCATCATTCATGAACTAATTTTAAAAACCAGTTAACTTTTTATTTTCTCATGGTCTTATGAGAACACATCACATCGTTTAATGGTAAGATTACGATCATTATAGGTAGAGCGAGGTTGTTAGTGTGGCCCAGAGTGCGCTCTGGACCTTAGAATCGTCACTATTGGATCACGGTGATATCATGGTTTACACGGAAGGCGGAAGGAAAGTATGTATAAATTGGACATCGATGGTCATCCATCCACGGACCGACCCCGGCAAGCTGCTTAACCTTGCACATCGACACCTGCGGCAGTTGTTATGTAGCCACGAGCTCCTGTGTAAATAAATATAGTGTAAATATAAAAACTTTGCTCTTTATGGTGTCGGACGTAAAGAATAGCACCATCCCATATCTTCCCGTGGGTGTCGTAAACGGCGACTAAGGGACTTGCCGGAGAATGCACAGCAGCGTTCTCTGTGCTTTTGTAATAACCGTACTGCGATCGCCAACCCGCCTGCCAAGCGTGGCCATTAAGGCAAAATCCCCCCAAAATGTCAATGTGGCGAAACTTGTGGGAGGCCTATGTCCAGCAGTGGACGTCTTTTGGGCTGAAATGATGAATGATGATGATAAAAACATTGCTTAACTAATCACAAAGTAACAGTAGGTATGATTAGTTTAGCAATATGTGTTTTATATTTGTATGTTTTGTTTTTCTATATATTGATGATATAATTAAAGGAGAAAGATGCTTTTGAATAAACTTGATTAGATGACTTGACTGCCATTGGTCTAGTGGCCTTGCTGAATTGAGGTCCTGGGTCCCATTCCTAACCGGGCAGAATATTCTTGAGTTTTTTCATTAGGATCCGCTCAGTAACAGCGCAGACCTCTGCCTGGGTGATGGCAGGTTCACCCTGTAAATTACATGTGACTTAACATAACTGACAGACAATACATCGCTGTAAACAACTTTAAGGGGTTATTCTAATTACTGACAAACTTAAACAACCAAAAAATATTGTTTTTCTTGTTTGTACTATTAATAAACGCTAGGGCGTTTAACTAGGTACCGTACTTTAAAATTAATTATTAATGTCTTTTGTGACAACCCCCTGAAATTTGACGAGGATGCAAAACACCACATTGTATATTTCTTCAACAGTATATAGTACGCAGACCTGAAATATAGTACAATACTCTATATATTATAGTACGGTTGGCAACCCTACGCTGACGTAACACACCCAATCCCATTAAGGAAAAGCAGCCTTCTTCCTAGCGTCCACTATGCCCATCTTGGAACGCAGCGTGGTGTTTCGAACCCTGCCCTGCCTTTGACACCAAGAATGCTGCGTTCCATTGCCCTTTGGAAAACTCCACGGCGGAACGTCTGAGACTTGGTGAGTTACCGCAGCCTACCATGACGTCTTAAAACATTAGTGTTTTACTCCTTTTCCAGTGTGGGAAAGAGATGGCGCTAGATATCCTGTATAGCTCCGTCCCTTACCCACACTGGAATAAGAGTAAAACAATACTGTTTTAAGACGTCATGGAAGGCCACCTGGTCTGAGTTTAACATTTAGGTACGAATGTTAAATTCATAAAGTTAAAGACCAATCGTCCTTTTTAGTAACCGGTACAGGTTGTCGAGTAAAACGGTATTAAAGTCTTTTAAATTTCACAACGTTTTACTGCGCTGTGTCAATATTGAGCGAATGTGTCATTCACTCCACGTTAGTGAATTTGTGAAACTTTCTTTTTTAACTCGCTTCTCGTTTCCACGCTGTGTTTTTTATTTAAACTGTTTTTTTTTTTGTTACCGAAAGTGTGTTTTACTGGTTTAATTTCGTATTATGCTGGGATTTTCATTGTAAATCACAAGTGTCAGTAGTAAATTAGCCAACGATGTACTGCGTTTAAAGATAATAATTATAATGGGGTTGGTGGACTCCCTTATCGGCCCAGAGAGTTATAGTAATCGTTTCGCCGGTAGACAATTACGCAGATGATAAACAACAGTTTATTTATTCACTGTTCGCTCAAAACTTTATCAACCAGTATTATACTAATTTCTTAAACCAGTCAGCCTATGTTGGTAACAGAATCAACGTCAAAAATAGGAAAAGAAAAACGCAATGGTATAAAGCTACCCAAATTAGATCACGTTGACGTTAATCTTCAAACGTATTGGAGCGACGCTAATGAACTCTTTGACCGTAAACTTAAAAAACTTGGAGGCTTTACTGACCTCGTTTTTTGTATAATGATGTATGCCATCAGCGAGACGAATCTATTTATTGCAGCCTCTATTTTTTCTTATTCTAAATGGCTGCCATAAAACCGCTCCCAAAACTAAAAAATATGCAATGGATGCGCCTATTTCTCAGGAGGACAGCCTCGGCTTGACGCTCGATAAGTAATAAATCGGCAGCAATAACTTTATCAAAGAATTAAAAGATGTGCGAAACATCGCGCTTTAAATTATACAATAATACTTATTACCAAGATAAGTTCACGTAATAACAATTTATTTACTTCCAAGGGCTCGTTAACTGTTATCAAAACGTGCACAGCAGTCGCGCAACTCCGCCTGGAAGCTAGGATGAATGAAAAGCTCTTTCATCCTGCACACTCTTTGTCTATCCCCGAATTCATGTGTAAGCTGTCACGAGGGAGGCTCTGATGACGCCACAATAAAGTGCCGTACACTTGCTTGCAATATAAGGAAAAACAGGGAACATTTTCCGTATCCCTTTATATTTGTACTCAACATGTGTAATATTGCTAGCTCAATGCATGTTTGACAGTAATTCAACGTGAGTAGCAGACGCCGCATGAGCAAAGAATGTATTACAGTTCCAAACAATGATATTAGTCAAGGAACATTTCGTTATTACGTATATTTTTTTAGCTTCGTGATACATAATAATGTGAAAATGCGCCTGGCTACAAGTGCCTGCCATATTTTACATTATTCATAAACTTTTAAATTCGTTTGAGTCAAAGCGTGTCAATACCCCATTCTGTAGCGGCGGCTTTAAATTTTCATTTTTTGTGTTGCTTTACTTACATGTAAATGTGTTTTTCACGAGTATTTTAATAAACAAGATTGTGATTATAGATTTAATATTTAATAATAATTGTAGAAACTTTTTAGTTTACCAAAGTCATGGTTTGGTTAAATATTCCGACACAGTAACGTAGTTTTATCATCTTATTAATAATAGGTCTTTACCTATGAAATTGCCGTATTGCAGTACAGACTTTTTCAAACAAAAAAAAGTTTTGATTGGCTATGAGGTCTAAATTCAAATTAATTTTGTTTTAAAAATATGACATTCTATTTACAAAATCAGTCTTTTGTTTATTGATTAGCGTTGTATTTTCATTACATTTCAACATTTTTCCTCATAATGGATACTTTGAAATATCGTGTAATTATGGAATATGAGTTCCGTCGTGGCACCAACGCGGCACAAACGACCCGTAACATCAACGACGTTTACGGAGAGAACTGTACAAACGAACGCACAACCCGTTATTGGTTTTCTCGGTTCCGTTCTGGGAATTTTGACTTGAAAAATGAACCTCGTGGTCGTCCGGAAACTTTGGTCAACAATGATGAATAAAAGGTGATTGTTGAAGCTGATGAAACTCAATCTACAGCTGAGCTGGCAGCAGCTTTTGATGTTAGCATTAAAACAATATTGGTCCATTTGCGACAGATTGGCAAGATAAAAAAGCTTGATAGATGGGTGCCCCACGAACTTAACGATCGCCAGCGCAACGTACGCGTCGAGACTTGCCTTGCGCTGCTTAACAGGCACAGAAATGAAGGAATTTTGAACCGAATTGTTACGTGCGACGAAAAATGGATTCTTTTTGACAATCGAAAGCGCTCAGCAAGTTGGTTAGATCCTGGTTCGGTACCAAAGCAATGTGCAAAACGAAAAATGACCCCTAGAAAGGTGATGGTCACAGTTTGGTGGTCTAGTGCTGGTGTGATTCATCATAGCTTTTTACAAAACGGCGAGAGCATTACTGCAGATGTGTACATTGAAGAACTGACCACAATGATGGCGAAACTCGCACGTCTGCAACCAGCTTTGGTCAATCGGTCGTCTCCACTGCTACTTCACGACAACGCGCGGCCCCATACTGCACAACAGACCGTCTCTAAGCTGCATGAGTTGGGTTTGGAAGCTCTCCCTCATCCGCCATACTCACCAGATCTTGCGCCTTCCGACTATTACTTTTTCCAAAATTTGGACAACTTTTTAGCGGGAAAAAAAATCAATTCCCGAGAGGCAGTACAAAACGCCTTTGAAGAGTTTGTTGTCTCCCGTCCAGCAGATTTTTTCAAGAAGGGCATCCATAAACTGCCACAGCGTTGGCAAAGATGCATTGATTGCAGGGGTGATTACTTTGAATAAAAGAAATAAATAAGTTCGAAAAAAAAAATACTTTAGTTTTTTCAAACAAAACGGCAATTTCATAGGTCAAGACCTAATAAGTTTTACAAAGTAGCTAGGACTTGGAATATTAGAAAGAAAATGTTCAATCATTTTCTGCACTGCACTGTATTGAAGTACGCTGTATACTTTCAAAGGGTGGAAAATTCGCCGTATGCGTATTTAAAGCTTAATAGCAGCGTCTAGCCGAGTGAATAGAAAAAGTAAGTATCGGTGAGAACGAGAGATGTGATAGTTATGATTTAAAATTGTTTTAAAAATAAATTTAAAAAAACATTATTTAGAAATTTGTTAAGGTGTCTTCAGCGTATTATTATATTATATAACTTTATTATTTTTAGCCTCCAGCGTATTATTATACTATATAACTTTATTATTCTTAGTCTTAAGTAGGTACGATATCTTAGAATGAGTGTATAGAGACTTACCGACCCCACAGTCAAACCATTACTATGGTTTTGTGGGGCTTAGTTTATAATTTTTCATACCTTGTGTCTAAATAAATAAATAAAATAAATATACGAGACAAACGACAAGACGTAAACGCCCAAAAATGGGCAGCCACACACAAAAATTTACCTTCGTAATATACTAGAAGAATAAACTTTTTGGTGTCTAAAAGTTTTTTGGTGTGTACCAAAAAATAGAATTTACAAATAACCAACTCCAGCTAATTTATCTAGTTCAAGTTGCTTTAAGCTTGTGTAAGAAAGAATGGGTAGGTACTGTTGAATAAATGAAATTGCTCAGCTGCTACCGAGAAAACGCTCACAGCTAAGTGAAGGAAGAGTAGCCAACATGATTAATTACAAAGTAAAATAAAAAGAATAATTTCTTTCGAGGTAATATGAAAGTGACTTCTACTGCAAGCTTTAGACATAAAGCACTAAGTAAGTACGCATAAAGTTTTCTTTTGTGTGAGGCTGCAGTGTTCCCGTAGGCCTCATCTTGACTCTCTAAGGATGAATGCGTCCTTAAGTAGAAGATTTTTTTTCGTCGTCGTCGTTGTTTTGCGTCTAGATGCCACGTCCAGATTTGAGATCCTCTGCGTAGTGAAGTAGTTGTATATAGTTCATTTGATATTGTGTAGTTATCGGGACTATAACTTGTTGATACTGATGCTATACGCTATAACAGCGTAGTTAGTAGCCTTTTTTTTTTTTTTTTTTTTTTTTTTTTTTTTTCGGATGGGAAATCATCAAATGACTTCTTCCGCTCTGGGCGGAGCGGAAGGGAGTGTCAGACTTGACTGACTAAAACCCATCCATGTTCCTTCTTAGCCCTTTGCGTTCCAGGGGCACGGTATCTCTTTCGAACAACCCGCAGCCCTGGCAGGCATCGGCCCTCTCGGACCCCTTCCGATTTGCTGACATCTCCTTGAGGCGCGCGTGGAACACGAACGCGCCGTCGGCACGGTCTGTCGTCATAAGACGGACGGACGGTGAGCTAGCCCATTACTCACCGTCCACAGGCCCGCGCCTACGGTGGCCGGGGGCCACTGGTTGCCCCCCGACGCCCGGGGCGTCTCCCGCGGCGGCTGGGACGTGAGGTTCTCTCCCTCTCACGTTCCGCCACCTCCTTCGCTAGCATGACTGCTTCGCAGAAGGAGGCGACGGCTTCCCATTCCCTCTCGCTCCGGACCATGGATTGAACCAGGGCCGGACGCGAGAGGTCGCCGCTGCCAATCGCCGCTACGAGGACACGGCGGTGCTCAGCCCAAGCGGGGCATAGCTCCACAGTGTGCTCCACCGTGTCCTCCGGCCGATCCTCGCAGTGGTGACACCCGGGCGTTTCCTCCCGCCCGATTCGGTGCAGGAACCTCCCGAAACAACCGTGTCCGGTGAGGACCTGCGTCAGGCGGAAGGTGAGGGCGCCGTGCCGCCTCTCTAGCCACTCCTCAAAGAGGGGACTTATCGCCACTATTGTGGCGTGCCCTGCACGGGGTTGTGACAGTCGCTCTCTCCATGTCGCCATGAGATCGCGCCGGAGGTCTGTCCGCTGAGCGACAATTTGCCGCGGCAGCGGAGTTTCCCCCCGGCGTAGTGCCTCCGCGCGCCATTCGTGCAGGCGTAGTTAGTAGCCTTGTTTAAGTTCCGTCTTTAGTATCGGTTTGACACATTTGTGTTTACGGCTGCGGCCCTATGCCCAAGTTCCGTGGAGAAACGTACTTCGCCTTAATAATTAAAGGCGCGTGGTCTGGCATAACGAATAGCTTCGTAAATTTATGTGTTCCGATCTTATGAGTGGGCCATTAAAAGATCCTCATGGGAAAGTGTTCCGTGATATAATTTAATTAACAAATGCATAAATTGGTGAGCCCCAATTCGGACTGTTCCGCAAAATGTAACAGATTTACATATTGTCTGTTTAGCTTTTATTTATGGCAGTCTGTTTGCTTGTTAATGTTTCAAAACAATTTAAATGTTTCTTTCATGAGTGGTAGAATAAGTCGTTACAAATTCAGCTTGTTGTAAATAATGTTTATGGATCAAACAGTTTATCAAGGAAATTGTACTCCGAGGCTACTTCTGCAATATCTCTCAATGCTGTTTGGCATATTATTTATAGCATTGTTCAACGCTAAGATTATTTAGTGTAGCAGGCTGCAGATGGCACTAAAACACTTCCTAATAGTACTGCATAGACGAGATAATTTATTCCATAGATAAGGAGACAAAAGGGTGCTCACTGTACGGTACATATATGTAGGTGTAAGAATGTAGGATATTCGGTCGTCATTAATCTAGATACAATGCGTCCCAAAGGTTTTCTCGCCAGACCTTAATTCAAAATGATGTATTGTCTAACAAGATAGCTATTGTAAAACAAAATTAACTTGACATAAATAACTTCTTTAACGTATGGCTTTTTCAAATTAAATCCGAATTTAATTTAACTTTTTATTTATGTTCCAAAGTAAAGAACGTGAATTCATGAAATCCATTTTTTGGGCAGAACTTTTGTTTTGTGATTAGCATATTACGCGGCGTTGCGTTAGTCATTAAAATGCTTTAAAATAAACTGCAAGTCATAAAAAGAGGGAAACGGGTTAATATTTTTAGCAAGGGTAATAGCTTGCGAGGGTTCATCAATAACGCTGTATAACGTAGGAACGTGTACGCACCTACTGCTTGCCTCGTAAAAGAAAATCTTTGATGGATAGCATCATCCGACACAATTTGCTTCCAGAATATTGTCTGATAAATTATTCCATTTTTTTTAAAGCAACAATAATGTGTTAAAATAAAAGTGAATACACCCTTATTTTAGCACACCACTGTTGGTAATTCCAAGACGTGAACGAATAATTAAAAATTAGCACTTTAATCAGATAAGCGGCCGGCGCGCTTCACTTTGAGATCACTAAGTAGTAAATTAACTTTCATAATTGCATACTTGTAATTTGCCGAGTCGAAACCCGAGCAAACTAGTAGCTATCCGAGCGTGTTTAATTTGAAAATTCAATTACGATTAATAATTCTATTTTCGTTAATAAAATTATACAGGTAAGGAGAGGGAGATTTATTTAGCGTCGAAAGATACGCCAGATGTAAGGGGAGTTGCAGCAATACGAACAGACAGAAAAAAATAAAAGGAACGAAATAAAAGAGTATCTCAGCCTATTCCAAATGTAAATCTCTGTCGTTGTAACGGGTCGGCTCTCCTGAAAAATAAGACGTAGGTCGGCGAGATTGTCGCTTCTTGCTTTCGTTGACTTGGAAAATTTCTTAGACGACGCTCTCAAACCCTCTGTAGGATTTGCGACGAGTTTATGTCGTCCTGAAAGAGAAAAGTTAAACAATACACGCTGGATGTTTATGTGTAGGGGATGGAATTGGAAGACTTAGTTATAGAGTGTCGTTGTGAGAAATATCGTTCTGAAGAAGGCAGGGACCGTTTGCTTGCCGTGTATGTGAACGCTATGATTCAATTGCAGGAGAATATTTTCTATATTTTACAGTAAATTTATATCGCACTACTTTGAATGCAACTTGATACATTTATAAAATTGAAATTCTGTATACTGCGTACTGCATACCCACCCTACACCGCTGGTAAGTTTTTTTTATGTACGAAGCGAGGTCCTTAAAACGCCATCAACATAGCACGTAAACATATCCTCAGGCTCAGCTCCACAGACTAGCCGATCTATCATCATTATCGCGCAACACTTCATAATAGAGCCGTGAAGGACGTTATCGACAAGTAAAGTGAGCTTAGATACAATTCTACTAGTGTTTACTAGGACATAATACCCGGATCGCTCGATAGATAAGTCTCGTGGAGTAGTTATCGGACCACAAGGGCAGTAAAAGCTAATTGGTGGGGCGGTCGTAACGGGTACAGCGTTAGCGCGGCGTCGCGTCGGGATTGAGAAAATTAACCTCTTCCGAGCGACCCAATTTGTGGACTATGATTAGTTTGTAATTTGTGACGGGCGTTTGCGAATTGTGGTCAATGTACACGTTTTTGGTCTGTTAACCATTACGCTATAGTGATTTACGCAGACATGGTGGCTTATTAAATTATGCCGCAATTTTCGCCTGGTGATTTTCATTTATGAACGTTTTGGCTTTGTTGTTGTTATATTATTCTATTGGCCTCGTTTATTTAAACAAGCCATTTTAAATATAAGATAGATTTGATAGCCGTATTTTAATGAATAAAAGACATGATAGAAGATCCATGCATGCAAAATAATTGATAATGAATGCATCAAATGCCTCATCATCTATCTGTCTGTTCTGTATGGTGTCAGACGTACAGAATAGCACCATCCCATATCCTCCCGTGGGTTTCTAAGAAGAGGCGACTAAGGGATTTGCCAGAGGATGGGCAGCAGCGTTCTCTGTGCTTTTGTAACAACCGTACTGCGATCGGCAACTCGCCTGCCAAGCGTGGCGATTATGGCAAAACCCCCTAAAATGTCAATCTGGTTACACTTGGGGGAGGCCTATGTCCAGCAGTGGTCGTCTTTTGGGCTGAAATGATGAATGATGATGACTGCCTCATTAGGCTAGTGGTCGCGAGCGCGGATGCTGAGCGTGAGGTTCGCTTCCTAGGTCGAGCAAAGTGTTATTGGATTTTTCCATCAGGAATTACTCAGCAGTAGCCACGTAGTCTGGGTTTGTGCCCGGTTGCTTGCCCTCTATTACGCGGGACTTAAATATTACTGGTGAAATTTGGGTGTACTTGTTAGATACACCTCTACCTAACGCTTCGGGGATTACGTGATCTGATGTTATATTATTCTATATTTAACAAGTTCCTGATTATTACTTCCCTATTATAAAAAATAACAAATAATTATATACATTTTATATAAAACGAGGAAATTGAGTTCTATTTTCATTTATTAATTGTGATTCCTAATTGTATTTATTTACAAAATATATTTTATAATGTATTGTTAATCTTAGTTTAAATTAATTGAAAATAATGCATGGATATATGAATTATAAATGAATGTAATTTTTTACCTTAATATTTAGTTTTTTAAGCATTAGGAAGAAATATTTGTGGTAGAATAAAGGCTATTTTTATTTTATTTATTATAAAAATAAGTATTAAATGGGGCGTGTTTCTTCCTGTACCAAAGTAGTGGTCCTGGTGTAAAACACTCGTTTAGAACTCTTGGAATACATTATTGTTTTTGTTTTCGGGGTCGCTGACAACGAAAATGAGGTCAAAGTGCAAATCCAAGACGGCACCGAAGAAAATTTACTTTCTTTCCTTCACGGGTATCGTTTTTGTGGTTTTTGGGGTCACTTACAATAAAAATCTGGTCAAAATTAAAATCCAAGACGGTGCCGAACAAAAATTTCAGTTTTTCCTTCATGGGTCTCATTATCGTAGATTTCGGGGTCGCTGATAACGAAAATGAGGTCAAAATGCAAAGACAAGATGGCGCCGAGGAAAACTTTCGGGTTTCCTTCACGGGTGTCGTTTTCGTAGCTTTCGGGGTCGCTGATACAAAAAATGAGGTCAAAATCAAAACTCAAGATGGCGCCGACGAAAAATGTTGGTTTTTACTTCATGGGTCTCACTATCGTGGTTTTCGGGGTCGCTAACAGTAAAAATAAGGTCAAAAAGAAAACCCAAGATGGCGCCGAGGAAAACTTTCGGTTTTCCTTCACGGGTGTCGTTTTCGTGGCTGTCAGGATCGCTGATAACGAACATGAGGTATTTGACCTCATTTTCGTTATCAGCGTTATCAGTTTCAAATAAACAAGAGGGTGCCGAGGAAAACTTTCGGTTTTTTCTCCATGGGTGTCGTTTTCGTGGTTTACTGGGTAGCTGGCAATGAAAATAAGGTCCAAATGAAAATTCAGGATGGCGCCGACGAAAACTTTCGGTTTTTTCTTCATGGGTGTCGTTTTCGTGGTTTTCGGGTCGCCGAAAACAAAATGAGAATTTTCTTCGGCGCCATATTGCATTTTCATTTTGACCTCATTTTCTAGGTGCAAATAATGAAATTTAAAATCCACAATGTCTAATGTGATGTGAGAACATGTTTCTCACATGGGCAGTTTTATGTTGCATGCTCCGGAATGAGCTCTGCGAGTAACTTAGTAATTTTAACCCCACAAGGAAACAACGCAAACGTCATTTACAAAGAGGTGGTAGGATAATTCATTATTAATATAGGTTTCCGGGAGTTAAATACCAAGACATACTTTTTCTAACCAGAATTAATTATCTGGCTTCTTACCTTGAAAATCACAGACTTTAACATAACTATTTATCCTATACATACACTTACGTGCGAGCGAAGCTGCAGTCGACAACTATTATCTATAACATTTAAATTACTATTTTCGACATTATTTTGCGGGGGTAACATATACAATTTCCGAACTCCACGCGGGCAAAGCCGTGGGCAGAAGCTATTGATAATATAATTAAAGGAGGAAGATGCTTTTGAATAAACTTGATTAGATGACTTGACTGCCATTGGTTTAGAGGCCTTGCTGAATTGAGTTCCTGGGTCCCATTCCTGATCGGGCAGAATATTCTTGGGTTTCTTCATTTGGATCCGCTCAGTAACAGCGCAGACCTCTGCCTGGGCGATGGCAGTTTCGCCCTGTAAATTACATGTGACTTAACATAACTGACAGACAAAACATGGCTGTATAAATTTAAAGGGTTATTCTAAAATACCGACAAACTTAAACAACCAAAAAGCGTTTGACTAAGTACCGTAATATAAAACTGATTAATTATGTCTGTTATGACAACCTCCTGAAATTTGACGAGGATGCAAAACACCAGTTTTCAGCATCCTCTTCAGAAATATACAAGGTGGTCCTTGTATATTTCTTCAACAGTATTTAGTACCCAGACCTGAAATATAGTACAATACTCTATATATTATAGTACGGTTGGCAACCCTACGCTGACGTAACACACCCAATCCCATTTTAGAATAGCAGCCTTCTTCCCAGCGTCCACTATGCCCATCTTGGAACGCAGCGTGGTGTTTCGAACCCTGCCCTGCCTTTGACACCGAGAATGCTGCGTTCCATTGCCCTTTAGAAAACTCCACGGCGGAACGTCTGAGACTTGGTGAGTGGCCTTTCTTGAAGTCTGAAAGCAGTATTGTTTTACTCTTATTCCAGTGTGGGAAAGAGACGGAGCTGTACAGTGATGTCTAGCGCCATCTCTTGCCCACACTGGAAGGAGTAAAACAATAATGTTTTAAGACGTCATGGTAGGCGAGCAGGTCTGATTTTAACATTTAGGTACGAATGTTAAATTCATAAAGTTAAAGACCAATCGTCCTTTTTAGTAACCGGTACAGGTTGTCGAGTAAAACGGTAGTAAAGTCTTTTAAATTTCACAACGTTTTACTGCGCTGTGTCAATATTGAGCGAATGTGTCATTCACTCCACGTTAGTGAATTTGTGAAACTTTCTTTTTTAACTCGCTTCTCGTTTCCACGCTGTGTTTTTCATTTAAACTGTTTTTTTTTTTGTTACCGAAAGTTTGTTTTACTGGTTTAATTTCGTATTATGCTGGGGTTTTCATTGTAAATCACAAGTGTCAGTAGTAAATTAGCCAACGATGTACTGCGTTTAAAGATAATAATTATAATGGGGTTGGTGGACTCCCTTATCGGCCCAGAGAGTTATAGTAATCGTTTCGCCGGTAGACAATTACGCAGATGATAAACAACAGTTTATTTATTCACTGTTCGCTCAAAACTTTATCAAGCAGTATTATACTAATTTCTTAAACCAGTCAGCCGTATGTTGGCAACAGAATCAAGATCAGAAATAGGAAAAGAAAAAAGCAATGGTATAAAGCTACCCAAATTAGATCACGTTGACGTTAATCTTCAAACGTATTGGAGCGACGCTAATGAACTCTTTGACCGTAAACTTAAAAAACTTGGAGGCTTTACTGACCTCGTTTTTTGTATAATGATGTATGCCATCAGCGAGACGAATCTATTTATTGCAGCTTCTATTTTTCTTATTCTAAATCGCTGCTATAAAACCGCTCCCAAAACTAAAAATATGCAAAGGATGCGCATATTTCTCAGGAGGACAGCCTCGGCTTGACGCTCGATAAGTAATAAATCGGCAGCAATAACTTTATCAAAGAATTAAAAGTTGTGCGAAACATCGCGCTTTAAATTATACAATAATATTTATTACCAAGATAAGTTCACGTAATAACAATTTATTTACTTCCAAGGGCTCGTTACTGTTATCAAAACGTGCACAGCAGTCGCGCAACTCCGCCTGGAAGCTAGGATGAATGAAAAGCTCTTTCATCCTGCACACTCTTTGTCTATCCCCGAATTCATGTGTAAGCTGTCACGAGGGAGGCTCTGATGACGCCACAATAAAGTGCCGTACACTTGCTTGCAATATAAGGAAAAACAAGGAACATTTTCCGTATCCCTTTATATTTGTACTCAACATGTGTAATATTGCTAGCTCAATGCATGTTTGACAGTAATTCAACGTGAGTAGCAGACGCCGCATGAGCAAGGAATGTATTACAGTTCCAAACAATGATATTAGTCAAGGAACATTTCGTTATTACGTATATTTTTTTAGCTTCGTGATACATAATAATGTAAAAATGCGCCTGGCTACAAGTGCCTGCCATATTTTACATTATTCATAAACTTTTAAATTCGTTTGAGTCAAAGCGTGTCAATACCCCATTCTGTAGCGGCGGCTTTAAATTTTCATTTTTTGGGTTGCTTTACTTACATGTAAATGTGTTTTTCACGAGTATTTTAATAAACAAGATTGTGATTATAGATTTAATATTTAATAATAATTGTAGAAACTTTTTAGTTTACCAAAGTCATGGTTTGGTTAAATATTCCGACACAGTAACGTAGTTTTATCATCTTATTAATAAGTTTTACAAAGTAGCTAGAACTTGGAATATTAGAAAGAAAATGTTCAATCATTTTCTGCACTGCACTGTATTGAAGTACGCTGTATACTTTCAAAGGGTGGAAAATTCGCCGTATGCGTATTTAAAGCTTAATAGCAGCGTCTAGCCGAGTGAATAGAAAAAGTAAGTATCGGTGAGAACGAGAGATGTGATAGTTATGATTTAAAATTGTTTTAAAAATAAATTAAATAAAACATTATTTAGAAATTTGTTAAGGTGTCTTCAGCGTATTATTATATTATATAACTTTATTATTTTTAGCCTCCAGCGTATTATTATACTATATAACTTTATTATTCTTAGTCTTAAGTAGGTACGATATCTTAGAATGAGTGTATAGAGACTTACCGACCCCACAGTCAAACCATTACTAGGGTTTTGTGGGGCTTAGTTTATAATTTTTCATACCTTGTGTCTAAATAAATAAATAAAATAAATATACGAGACAAACGACAAGACGTAATCGCCCAAAAATGGGCAGCCACACACAAAAAAATACTTTCGTAATGTACTAGAAGAATAAACCTTTTGGTGTCAAAAAGTTTTTTGGTGTGTACCAAAAACTTATTTTTACAAATAACCAACTCCAGCTAATTTATCTAGTTCAAGTTGCTTTAAGCTTGTTTAAGAAAGAATGGGTAGGTACTGTTGAATAAATGAAATTGCTCAGCTGCTGCCGAGAAAACGCTCACAGCTAAGTGAAGGAAGAGTAGCCAACATGATTAATTACAAAGTAATATAAAAAGAATAATTTCTTTAGAGGTAATATGAAAGTGACTTCTCCTGCAAGCTTTAGACATAAAGCACTAAGTAAGTACGCATAAAGTTTTCTTTTGTGTGACGCTGCAGTGTTCCCGTAGGCCTCATCTTGACTCTCTAAGGATGAATGCGTCCTTAAGTAGAAGATTTTTTTTCGTCGTCGTCGTTGTTTTGCGTCTAGATGCCACGTCCAGATTTGAGATCCTCTGCGTAGTGAAGTAGTTGTATATAGTTCATTTGATATTGTGTAGTTATCGGGACTATAACTTGTTGATACTGATGCTATACGCTATAACAGCGTAGTTAGTAGCCTTGTTTAAGTTCCGTCTTTAGTATCGGTTTGACACATTTGTGTTTACGGCTGCGGCCCTATGCCCAAGTTCCGTGGAGAAACGTACTTCGCCTTAATAATTAAAGGCGCGTGGCCTGGCATAACGAATAGCTCCGTAAATTTATGTGTTCCGATCTTATGAGTGGGCCATTAAAAGATCCTCATGGGAAAGTGTTCCGTGATATAATTTAATTAACAAATGCATAAATTGGTGAGCCCCCAATTCGGACTGTTCCGCAAAATGTAACAGATTTACATATTGTCTGTTTAGCTTTTATTTATGGCAGTCTGTTTGCTTGTTAATGTTTCAAAACAATTTGAATGTTTCTTTCATGAGTGGTTGAATAAGTCGTTACAAATTCAGCTTGTTGTAAATAATATTTATGGATCAAACAGTTTATCAAGGAAATTGTACTCCGAGGCTACTTCTGCAATATCTCTCAATGCTGTTTGGCATATTATTTATAGCATTGTTCAACGCTAAGATTATTTAGTGTAGCAGGCTGCAGATGGCACTAAAACACTTCCTAATAGTACTGCATAGACGAGATAATATATTCCATAGATAAGGAGACAAAAGGGTGCTCATTGTACGGTACATATATGTAGGTGTAAGAATGTAGGATATTCGGTCGTCATTAATCTAGATACAATGCGTCCCAAAGGTTTTCTTGCCAGACCTTAATTCAAAATGATGTATTGTCTAACAAGATAGCTATTGTAAAACAAAATTAACTTGACATTAATAACTTCTTTAACGTATGGCTTTTTCAAATTAAATCCGAATTTAATTTAACTTTTTATTTATGTTCCAAAGTAAAGAACGTGAATTCATTAAATCCATTTTTTGGCCAGAACTTTTGTTTTGTGATTAGCATATTACGCGGCGTTGCGTTAGTCATTAAAATGCTTTAAAATAAACTGCAAGTCATAAAAAGAGGGAAACGGGTTAATATTTTTAGCAAGGGTAATAGCTTGCGAGGGTCCATCAATAACGCTGTATAACGTAGGAAAGTGTACGCACCTACTGCTTGCCTCGTAAAAGAAAATCTTTGATGGATAGCATCATCCGACACAATTTGCTTCCAGAATATTGTCTGATAAATTATTCCATTTTTTTTAAAGCAACAATAATGTGTTAAAATAACAGTGAATACACCCTTATTTTAGCACACCACTGTTGGTAATTCCAAGACGTGAACGAATAATTAAAAATTAGCACTTTAATCAGATAAGCGGCCGGCGCGCTTCACTTTGAGATCACTAAGTAGTAAATTAACTTTCATAATTGCATACTTGTAATTTGCCTAGTCGAAACCCGAGCAAACTAGTAGCTATCCGAGCGTGTTTAATTTGAAAATTCAATTACGATTAATAATTCTATTTTCGTTAATAAAATTATACAGGTAAGGAGAGGGAGATTTATTTAGCGTCGAAAGATACGCCAGATGTAAGGGGAGTTGCAGCAATACGAACAGACAGAAAAAAATAAAAGGAACGAAATAAAAGAGTATCTCAGCCTATTCCAAATGTAAATCTCTGTCGTTGTAACGGGTCGGCTCTCCTGAAAAATAAGACGTAGGTCGGCGAGATTGTCGCTTCTTGCTTTCGTTGACTTGGAAAATTTCTTAGACGACGCTCTCAAACCCTCTGTAGGATTTGCGACGAGTTTATGTCGTCCTGAAAGAGAAAAGTTAAACAATACACGCTGGATGTTTATGTGTAGGGGATGGAATTGGAAGACTTAGTTATAGAGTGTCGTTGTGAGAAATATCGTTCTGAAGAAGGCAGGGACCGTTTGCTTGCCGTGTATGTGAACGCTATGATTCAATTGCAGGAGAATATTTTCTATATTTTACAGAAAATTTATATCGCTCTACTTTGAATGCAACTTGATACATTTATAAAATTGAAATTCTGTATACTGCGTACTGCATACCCACCCTACACCGCTGGTAAGTTTTTTTATGTACGAAGCGAGGTCCTTAAAACGCCATCAACATAGTACGTAAACATTTCCTCAGGCTCAGCTCCACAGACTAGCCGATCTATCATCATTTTCGCGCAACACTTCATAATAGAGCCGTGAAGGACGCTATCGACAAGTAAAGTGAGCTTAGATACAATTCTACTAGTGTTTACTAGGACATAATACCCGGATCGCTCGATAGATAAGTCTCGTGGAGTAGTTATCGGACCACAAGGGCAGTAAAAGCTAATTGGTGGGGCGGTCGTAACGGGTACAGCGTTAGCGCGGCGTCGCGTCGGGATTGAGAAAATTAACCTCTTCCGAGCGACCCAATTTGTGGACTATGATTAGTTTGTAATTTGTGACGGGCGTTTGCGAATTGTGGTCAATGTACACGTTTTTGGTCTGTTAACCATTACGCTATAGTGATTTATGCAGACATGGTGGCTTATTAAATTATGCCGCAATTTTCGCCTGGTGATTTTCATTTATGAACGTTTTGGCTTTGTTGTTGTTATATTATTCTATTGGTCTCGTTTATTTAAACAAGCCATTTTAAATATAAGATAGATTTGATAGCCGTTTTTTAATGTATAAAAGACATATGACAGAAGATCCATGCATGTAAAATAATTGATAATGAATGCATCAAATGCCTCATCATCAATCTGTCTGTTCTGTATGGTGTCGGACGTACAGAATAGCACCATCCCATATCCTCCCGTGGGTTTCTAAGACGAGGCGACTAAGGGATTTGCCAGAGGATGGGCAGCAACGTTCTCTGTGCTTTTGTAATAACCGTACTGCGATCGGCAACCCGCCTGCCAAGCGTGGCGATTATGGCAAAAGCCCCCAAAAGTCAATCTGGTTACACTTGGGGGAGGCCTATGTCCAGCAGTGGACGTTTTTGGGCTGAAGTGATGAATGATGATGACTGCCTCATTAGGGTAGTGGTCGCGAGCGCGGCTGCTGAGCGTGAGGTTCGCTTCCTAGGTCGAGCAAAGTGTTATTGGATTTTTCCATCAGGAATTACTCAGCAGTAGCCACGTAGTCTGGGTTTGTGCCCGGTTGCTTGCCCTCTATTACGCGGGACTTAAATATTACTGGTGAAATTTGGGTGTACTTGTTAGATACACCTCTACCTAACGCTTCGGGGATTACGTGATCTGATGTTATATTATTCTATATTTAACAAGTTCCTGATTATTACTTCCCTATTATAAAAAATAACAAATAATTATATACATTTTATATAAAACGAGGAAATTGAGTTCTATTTTCATTTATTAATTGTGATTCCTAATTGTATTTATTTACAAAATATATTTTATAATGTATTGTTAATCTTAGTTTAAATTAATTGAAAATAATGCATGGATATATGAATTATAAATGAATGTAATTTTTTACCTTAATATTGAGTTTTTTATGCATTAGGAAGAAATATTTGTGGTAGAATAAAGGCTATTTTTATTTTATTTATTATAAAAATTAAGTATTAAATGGGGCGTGCTTCTTCCTGTACCAAAGTTGTGGTCCTGGTGTAAAACACTCGTTTAGAACTCGAGGAATACATTATTGAGTATTCCATATGCGAGTAGATGTGCATAATTTAGTGGAAGATGGAGGTAGCTTTTCTTGAAAGGTTCCGCTAACCGACGAAGGCATTAAGAACATATTAGGTAAAGAAGAGGAGAGTATTTATGATCCTACGTAATTTATTGGAAATTCATAATAATGTCTTAAAATTTGCATAATTGGGGGTTCGAGGTACACACTTGTTCGGTTCGGCAAATTGGAAGTATTTGTTGAACAACAAAGCTGACCCGAAGCAAGTTTATCTTCCATTCGGCTCATGATGATTGACAAACTCCTTTCGGCTCGGCACAATTCGAGCTGGACATGTGGCTTAGTACCGAACGTACATAATATAATTACCTCTTCGATATTTTCGCCCTTCTGTGTGATATCATACTGATCCGAAGATTTACGTGGTAGCACCCTTCCCATTGGTATATGGTATGATTTTTTTGGGGAACAAATCAACATGCTTCCTTACATTTTGTGAATTACTGTTTCACATGATTATGATACGAACATGATGGTTAATTGTATGAGGATGCAATTGATTCGTTTCAAAATTCAAACACACATGAGGCCACCTAGCTCTGTGTACTATTGAAAGCGATCGTTGCCCAAATAAAAGTCGCTTTCGTTTGCGATCCGAGCGCTTCCGCAATAGGAGTTACGAAACGTTATGGTTCGCTGAAAATAATGAACTCAACGTTCGCGTATTAGATTACTGAAAAAATCCTGTTGGAAAAAGCCAATAACACTTTACGCGACCTGGAAATCAAATCCAAGACCCCATATTCAGCTGTCGCGCTTGTGACCACTAGTCGAATTTAACGCTGCCATCAATAAATGCAAAAATAAAAATAGTTTAATCCTTTTGCTCCTCAAAATAATGCTAGCTGTTCTGTAATACAATTTCGGGGCATTTAAATATACCACACACGTATGCAGTGTTTTAGTAAAACAAAACCTCCCTTGTCTCATGCAGTACCAACATACGGCGGGTGAATAACTAATTAGTGTAGGATTATAATTTCACTCGCTCAACTGAAGAAATAAAGTAGGTAATTTAATTTAGTGTGTGGGATGCATGAGCATAAGTATTTGACACAGAAAATAATTACGTTATGCTGAAAAAGATATAAGAATACGTGATACTCTTTGTTCTGTTTGGTGTCGGACGTAATCACCATCCCATAACATCCTGTGGGTGTCGTAAGAGGTGACTAAGGGACTTGCCAGAGAATGGGCAGCAGCGTTCTCTATGCTTTTGGAACAACCGTACTGCGATCGCCAACCCGCCTGCCAAGCGTGGTGATTATGGCAAAACCCCCCTTATGTCAATGTGGCGTTGGGGGAGGCCTATGTCCAGCATTGGACGTCTTTCGGCTGAAATGATGATGATGATACTCTTTGAAGGCGATGAATAGAAGGTTTTTAATTATTCCTTAGCATGTGTGATGAGTACGTGGAATGTTGGAATCGTGTGACCAGTCGTTGTGGCGTGATGCTAGAGCAAGGCTTTGTGTCCAGTATTGAACGTCTTTTGGCTTAGTTGATTTACAATTAGTGCTTCAGACTAATAGTATTACTGTTACTTACAGAGCTATCACGAATCGCGTTTCGAAGAGTAAATGCGATTTCCGATCCAGTGTGTCAGGGTTAGATATTCTCAGTTTTAATTTTCTTTTTTGGGATTCAAATGGGTTCTGGTATTAATAATGGTCTATGACACGAGAAGTAATTTGGCTGGAAATCTGAGGACGTATAATTTTTAGAGAAAAATTTGTGTGGAGCACTTATGCAAAAATCAGGATTTCTCGTTTATCCAGATCCCCTGTGTACACTTGGTCCGACTGGTTAGTCCGATCAATCGGACCACTCCAGATTGTCCCGTTTGAATGGACAAAACTCTCATTACATCCTTACACGTGGTTACGTACAGGTTGCAGTGGTGGTACACGTGGGTAGTTTGCGGCGGCATGGTGGGATCTAAACTCAAGACCTTATTCGTTCACATTCGACGGTCTATCAGTCTATCAGAGGTAAACACTTATTCGTAGATTCGATTCGAAATTTGTTGAACAATGAAACCGACTCGAAGATTCTACTGCACATTTTCAGATCGTACCGATCGGCAAACTTCATTCGGCATTCATCTTTGCCGAATCATATTACGGTTAGCTAGGCATAGTAAGAGCAAGGCAGAACGGCTTTAGTTCCCAAAAGCGATCGAGAATCTATATTTGTTTTGTGATTTTGCCGACCGGTTTTGCCGAATCAAGCCAAGTGGAACATGTGTTTAGAACCCGATACAGCTTTCAATGTCGTTTCTATGCAGGGTGGGAGGGACATCGACGCAGAAACGATTACCACGTAGTCAGTACATCATTCCGAACCCCCCCAAACAGAAAATTTTGCTCGGTACAAAAAACAAAACTGCTGTTTCCTACAAAAGTGCAATACTAAAAATAATAGTAAGACGGTCAAACTGTTTAGAAGAGCTGATTTAAAAAAATACCGTTAAAAATTTACTACCTGTGTGTTTGTGGGCTGGTTCGGAATGGTGTAAGTACTGAAAAAGTGTTAACCATTTGTTGCGTCGTTGTCCGTTCCACCCTGTTTGTGATTGATATCACGACGAGTACGAGTCTCGCGAACTAAATGGTTCATATCTGTGATCTAAACCCGCTCTAGGGTCTAATACAGAAATTACTATGCCTTTGAGCATATCTACATAGTAACGAGTGTCTAAGACTATCCGATGTTACGTTTAGCATTTGCATTATATCTACGTATATTGCTATAGATGGGTCTTTCATTGACATCTAGGATTGCTTGTTCGGTAACGTTTTTGTGGTTATTAAGGTTTTGTCATGATCAGGTTGGTTGGCTTAGTGAACAAAGTATATTGTAAGTGGAAGAATGAAAGTGATACCAGTGACTGAGAAGTTCTAAAAATCAGTTGTATGATATGGCATGTGATACAATAGAATGTGACAGGACGTGAGGCAAGTCTTAAGTATGAATGTGGATGACAACGAAGACCATACAAACGATGGACTCTGAAAGATTATATGGTTAGAAATGGGAGGACTTATGAAATGTAGAATAATAGAGAAGTATAGACAAAGACGACACGCTGCGCTGACCACAAATAAATTGGGATAAGGGAAGGGGAATGATGAGTGAGTTGTAAGAATGTGTGGATGCTCATCGGTTCTAGATAACTCTTTCGGTTTTTTGAATGTTTAACGTATCTTTTCTTGCATAAATTGGTCACTACTCTTCAACAACAATGAAATACAACATTATAATATTACAAAGACCAGTAAACGCTTCAATAAAATATTCTTTAATGGCAGTTTCGAGTCCAAGGCGAGGTTTATCGTCGATTCAATCGCTTCGCTGCAAAGATAATAATCCCGAGGAGAGGAGGGGCTTAACTCGCCATCGGCTGTACTTAAGCATTTTTACGCCCTATTAATTAAATCGGAACACCTTTGTATAGACAGGCAGTTTCATTGTTTATGGAAGAATTTCGATATTGTTTAAAATAACAACGGTGATGGTCGAATTTTGTTAGTACGTAACTATAAAAAGTATTAATTTTTTCTTCATGATTGTACGTGTTTCATCGAATTTCGTTTCACATAAATTGTTTCTCATAATATCATTTCATAGAATAATTTATACGCAGAATACTTACTTTGAATAAAATTTAATCATCGATTTTTGTTTCAAATAAAGTTTAGGTAATGTTAGAATATTCATATCATAGAATAATAAATCAAATATTCTTAATCCACATATTGTTTGTTTCAAATAAAACTTATTACCAAGAATAACATTTTATCGAGTGACAGTTTCTAAAATTCGGTGTCACGTTGTTTCGCAGACATTTACTCCTAGAGTGTTATTTAAGCCCGCGTAGGCGCGGAGGGCGAGACGGCCCGCGAGCTGAGGAGCAGGTGGTGAGCGTTAATACCATCTGCGACGATAAGCTCGCGTGGGGCGCC
The DNA here is from genome assembly GCA_949152445.1 of Cerastis rubricosa. Lineage (NCBI taxonomy): Eukaryota > Metazoa > Arthropoda > Insecta > Lepidoptera > Noctuidae > Cerastis > Cerastis rubricosa. The sequence goes on from OX424536.1 coordinate 10,638,533, forward strand.
CGAGCCCCGCAGCGCCGGAGCCGTGACAGAAACCATGCCTGTTGCATGCTCGCTTGCATGCTTGCTGGCATGCTGCATGCTTGCTTGCATGATACATGCTTGTAATGATCACTTATATATACTCTCCACAACCCAATAACTAGGTAACTGCCTATTCAGATAGGAAGCGACTGCCTATCTGTAGGCAGTCGCTTCATGTAAATACTGATGCTCAGATGCATCCGGTTAGACTGGAAGGCGACCCCAAGATAGTTTGCGAAAAGGCTGGGCAGATGATGACAGAAAGTTGTTGCGGGTCCTAGCTCCTAGTTTGTGATCTGAGTTAAAGGTTTGTAAAACCAAAATAAAAGAGAAATTCCGAGTGTGAGGGCCTCGTTAAAAAAAACATTATCCCTCGTGTTTATTTATCCATCTATTTAGTAAACAGGAACCTTTCGTTAGTTACTGTTTAAGTTTTAAACTGGAAGTAAATGATAAACAGAGACTGGAAATGCTTTTGATCCCGCACAAGTTTCAAAAGTTGACTTAGTAGAAGGGTTACTGTAATATGATACTGCGATACGCTGCTAAAGTTGACAGGTTATCTTCTATCTCTTTTCATCTTCTATACCAGCATATTTTCTACCTCTTTCTTAAACATTAACAGTTCAGTGATTGTCTGATTGATAGAAAACGCGCAGTCTAAATACAGAAACATGAATTTTAAAAGATGTTTTTTTTTAAAATTTGCGATGGGTTTGCTCTTGACTCTAGTCTAGTTCAGAGATGACAAAGACAAAGTCGACGATGGTACGAGCTTACCCAGAAGAACCCTGTTCACTTACCTAACTTTGAAGAGATTATGGTTGTAAGCGATAGGAAACACAGACGCAGGCAGTTCCACTCCTTTGCTGTGCGCATTATGAAAGACGTTTGAAAACGCTTAGTGCAAATTGGTGGAATAGCAATAAGGTAGGGTAACTTGCAGAGTTCTGGAGGAAGGATTTCTTGAAAAGAGTTGAAATGTTGTAGGTACAGTTTTGTTTTCTGTTTCTGTGATCGTATTACCATTTTTCAACAAAACATACACAACTATGTAGGTGCCGTCGGCTTCCAGTTTAACTGGATAACTGGATGCAGCTGACTACTTACATAAAGCTCTTGCCCATCTCCTCAACTCCTCCTTAACTCAGTAACTTGGTAATACATGTTGCGGGTGTTCATTTTCGCATAACCCTGTTAGAGAATCTCCTCTATGGAGATTCTGTTAAAACATCTTGAAAACCTTCTGATTTATTAAAACTCAGTAAATCGTTACACTTCTTTTATCCTCTGGACTCCAACATCAAAAACCCTTACAAAATAAACATTACTATCAAAACCTATCAGTGACCCAACATGTTAGCGACACACTGCTAGACTCTAATTTACTGAATTCGACATCTCGTCTGACAAAATACACACGTATTTTTTCCTAGCAAATTACAATCCATTCCTATTCTAAAACTCCACTTTAAGGCCACAAACATAACCTGCCAGTATAACAATTAAACCTGCCAGTTATAAGAAGGACATTAAAATTCGACAATTACTAATTCCATAACAATAACAATACAAAACTAACTGAACAGAGCAGTATGTGTATGAACAAGCAATAACATAACATAAAATCACACCTGTAATCTCCTAAGGATAAGTAAGAGGTGTACCAAATAGTACACCCACATTTCGCCAGTTATGTTCAATTCCCATGTAATAGGGGGCGAGCCTATTGCCATCAACCTGGCACTAATCTAGTCTGCTGCTATAGAGAAATCCCTGATGGAAAAACGCAATAACAATTTTCCCGAACCGTGAATCGAACCTTGGACCTTATGCTTAAAAGTCGCGATTGCGACCGCTTCACTAACGAGGCAGTCCAACACTAACAAGCAAAGTGTAAATAAAAAGAAATGACTGAGGTAAGTACCTATTTCTATCAGAGGTGGATTTTTAAACCACTTGAACGAGTCACGGTTTTCCGAGCTTGCTGGCGTCCGCATTTCTATCTGACTGCCGCTACGAAGAAATGCTGTAACAAACTCAGCGGTCAAGGTCCCTCGTAAAGTGTGGACATTTATACGCGAATTTCCTGCAATGCAGGCCAACGCTGCAATATCCGAACTAGCGTTTGTAGTACGTGTACGTACGGAAATTAAATCATTTCATGCTTTGTTCTACACAACGTATATTGTTTTCTTAATAAAACTAAGCTATTCTTGTTTGTAAGTTAAAGCTATATTATAGAAGCTAGAACAACGGGCGGAATTCACTCTCAGAGTTAACTAGAGGAAAAATAAAAGTATTCTTCGCTCTATCTCAACAGCATGTCTAAAATATGGATTTCGCTTTTATATTCAGTTAGTTACGCTCCCGGGAGGTGTATTGTAGTGGAGTAAGCGCCGTAAGTGAGCTGACCTGTACAGTAGATAACATAGAAGCGATTACAAAGTACGTTTCCGTCTTGTTAGGTACCTACAAAGCGGAATTATTCAAGAAGTCCTAAAGGAGTCGAAGGGACTCACTAGGATGACTCAATTGTGGAACAGAGTGAGATCCGACGAGGGTCCGGGGGCTTTTTACGGCCTATATTATTGAGCTATAAACCATAAAAGCTCTTCGCTTTATAAACGCTAAAACAAAACACGGGCGACCGCATATTTCTTGTTTATTCACTCCGACTTACATTATGTCCCGCAATGAACTGGAGTGAGATTTTTACGAAGCACTTTTAATTTTCTCGGAGGAGGATAAATGGCGTGTCCATTGCTGAAAAGTATTTAAACTAGCCGAACAGGCCGCGCTGCTTGCGAAACGAAAAGACAATAAAAAAGTATATACACGTAGTTTTGGTTTGTGGAGGCGACTTTGTTCTTCTGTCTACCGAAGTTTAAAAAATTATCCTTCCTCAGTCCATAAAGATGCCTACATACTTTTGAACTGTACACAGAGATTGTAAACCCGAGTGTATAATTACTGTGCAACTTTTCCGTTTCCCTCGAAATTTATGTTGTGCGTTGATGAGTTAGACAAGACAAACGGTTTTATGTATGAGATAAACTGCAACTTCCCGTACACCATGTGTCACGTCTGCGAGCCCTATTAATCTTTATATGAACGGTGCCCGACAATGGGGTGCGTCGTACTCACATACTACCAACAAATCTGTTAGCCCATAATCCGGTTGATGGAATTAGAATTTATCTTCGAAGCCAAAAGACTATTTACATAACCGCTAGGTTTGTAATCCCTGGAGGGTAAGTAGAGTACTTTTGTACCCAAATTGAGCCAATGACAAGTCTCGACGCGATCTGGGGTAGACAAATGGATAGTATTTGTTGGGAAATTCTAAAATGTATTTTGCTGTTTAAACGAAGATTTTGACTACCGTTTTTTGAGACAAGGGCAAACTAGTTTTAATATTTTTAAACTAAGTAGGTACATAATTACATCTAATTAACAAAATGTAAAAAAACTGTCGGATCCGAAGGGGGCATAAGGTATATACAATGACGTTACCAAATAAAATACGAAAAATGAAATATTCATGAACGTAAACATACAAGGTGTTGTTTTGCATCCTCGTCAAATTCAAGAAGCTAACTATGCTGATTCTATACCGAATCAATAATAAAATGGGTAGGTATTTTTTTTCTTATTTATGGAAATCGGTAAGTGTGACCCACCCGTGTTTTTAACGCGGCCCATCTCATTCTCGCCCTATAACCGCGCTAACACACACCACATACAAACAATCTCAAACGTTTATTCGATAATTTCTTATTCCCTAAACCAAGTTAAGGTGGTTATTCTGAAACATTAACACACTTAAACACCAAAAAATTTGCGTTTATTAATAATTAAATAAGTACCGTAATTTTAATTGATTATTTAAGTCTCTTGGGACAACCTCCTGAATTTTGACGAGGATGCAAAACAACACCTTGTATTTTTGAATTTTGAAATGCTGATTTTTGTGAACAAATTACCACCAAATCTAACAAACATTTTAAACGTGACCACATCATCTTCGGCATTAGCATGTTCGATCGTCAATTGTTTTTTTTATGACGTCACTACCCGAGAAGCGACCGCGTTGTCGTCGCCCGAGCCCCTGTGTTGCCATGTGAGTTTGCTCTTTTTAGTACATTTTATTAATTTTTTATCGGGGTATTTTTTTACTTGTTATCCAAAAAGGATTATATATTTAGAATCATATCACGATACCTAATAGGTAATTAATTTCCTCCCGGATCGAACAGGTTTTTTTTTAACATATTGTATAGATTCCGATCGCGACCTCACCCACGCGAAAAACAAAGTATGTTGCAGTCGGCAAAAGTGTGTCGGCTATAGCTTTCCATCAGTGAAAAATTCTGATTCATAACATGATCTTGTATTTTTTTTACTTACAAATTATAATTTTGTTACTAAAATACTAAGTAAAGAAAGGCAATTATAGTAGGTAACTAATTTTGTTTTAGCATAAATGTACAAAAAATCTTTTATTATTAACCCAATTTATATGAATTATTTATTATTATTAATTAAACCCAATTTCGATACCGTTTTATTTTTAGATCGATACTTAACGCGTTTGGATACGCGCGGAAGCGGCAAATCACGTTCACGGATATACGTGAAGTTTATTTATTTCAATGAAAATTATCACTTCGAACTCTGCATTCAAATCATTAACTATAATAAATAATTTAATACTGTGCTTGATGTGCTGAAACCGCTTTAAAGCTTGGAACGTTGGTAACAGACAAGTACAAAATTTGCTGAAAAATTATAAAAAGTTATTTGGGTACACTACATCAGTGTACTCAAATAACTTTTTATAATTTTTTTATTAAATAAAAGCTAGTGCAGTAATAGTTAGGAATTAGTTTGGTGTCGCTTAGTCTTAGTGAAAACTTTCGAAGATAGTCAGTGGTTTGAGAAGTGATTTTAATAACAGAGTTTGTGAAATCATATGCCTAATTTTCACCAGTGGTCTTAAAACGGTTACCACCCAATTTGACCTTCAGTAGTTAGGTATTGCAGTAATATTATTATGCATGTACTTCCTACTATGCATTTTCCCCACTCCTGTAGACTACGGCATACTGTAATCATTATTAGGTATCAGTAATCATACTTCATCATCATCATTTCAGCTGAAAGACGTCCACTGCTGTACATAGGCCTTCCCCAACGCCACATTGACATAAGGGGGATTTTGCCATAATCGCCACGCTTGTCAGGCGGGATGGCGATCGCAGTACGGTTGTTACAAAAGCACAGAGAACGCTGCTGCCAATTCTCTGGCAAGTCCCTTAGTCGCCTCTTACGACACCCACGGGAAGATATGTGATGGTGCTATTCTTTACGTCCGACACCACACAGAACCATAATCATACTTGGTTATTACCAATTCTGGCAGATGATCACCAGTCATCATCCTTGGTTTATAAATATAAGTAGGTAGTTGTTTACAATTTTCTAGCAAGTATCAAAAGGAAACAAATGCTATCCATAGCGATGTTGAATTTTTCATAAATCCTTTTTGTTTCAAAAACTTTACCCAGAAATAGAATACAAGGATACATTGTATTTCTCGCAACTTTGAAATTTTGATTCCCTAAAAGATCTTCGAATAAATCCAGACACTGATGTATCTGTTCTTTCCTTCGTCTATCTAAGGGGGTCTGCAGACGACAGACTTTTTGCACGTACGATTATTGTTCACTGATTCTGTTAATGATCAAATTTTTTGAAAGTTCCATTACTTCGGTAGCTAGTAAAAACTTGCTATTGGGCGATTATTCCGTCTTTTTATAAATATATATTGTATTTTATAAATATTCTTCGTCTACATTTCAGTAAAAAGTTTCGGTTCAAAGCACCTTTGAAACAATGGAGGATCGATCATTGTCTATCGTCTGAGATCCACCTTATAAATGTCAATTTAAAGAAATAGGTCAGTCTGGCTCTCAGCTAGCATCCAGCCATTATTTGTTGTTTCAATGTTTTTAAATATAAATAACGTGCGCTGGATTCTTCTTCCAGCTTTTAATAGTATTGATCCACAACTGCTATCCACTTTTGTTCAACAATATTTAAAGAAGTTGCCCTTACCCCACAGCACGGCTGTGCTAGATATAATGAGGTTTTATACGAAACCGTAGTTAGACATAAACTAACACTTTGTAGGGTTTCGTACCCAAAGGGTCAAACGGGCCCGTTTTACTCAGACTTCGCTGTCCGTCTGTCCGTCTGTCACCAGGCTCTATCTCATGAACCGTGATAGTTAACCAGTTGAAATTTCTACAGTTTATGTATTTCTGTTGCCGCTATAACTAAAAAGTGATATTTGCTCGTTTTTATGAATAATGGTACGGAACCCTTCGTGCGCGAGTCCGACTCGCACTTGGCCAGTTTTTTTTCCATTAGCAATGTATGGAGATCAAAATAGTTACCAAACGGCACTTTTGTGATGGTATTTTGTTTTGTTGGCAAAATGGGAAAGTTACCAAATGGGATGTAGCCGCCGTAACATACATAACATAAAATCACGCCTTTAATTCCCGAAAGGTAAGAAAGAGGTGTAAGTACCTAATGGTACACCCACCCGTTTTTTATTTAAGTCCCATGTTATAGGGGGCGAGCCTATTGCTTTCAACCGGGCACAAATCCAGACTCCGTGGCTGCTACTGATAAATTCCTGATGGAAAATACAATAACACTTTGCCCGACCTGGGAGTCGAAACCGGGACACCATACTCAGCGACGCGCTTGCGACCAACATACAACCAACGAGGTAGTCAAGGCAGTTTTCCCATCACCCATAATGAGAAAAAGCCGTGAGTGAGGAAAAAAGTACACATCGGACTCTTGCTATGATCCCTCTCCACGTTCGACACGTTCATACGTCTGCTGGCCTACCATGACGTCTTCAAGCAGTATTGTTTTACTATTATTCCAGTGTGGGAAAGAGACGGAGCTATACAGGATGTCTAGCGCCATCTCTTTCCCTTACTGGAAAAGGAGTAAAACAATAATGTTTTAAGACGTCATGGTGGGGCTGGTCACACACGGGAGCGAGTACTACGCACCTGCGCTCGAGCGAAGCCTTTGAGGTCATCTCCTCCCAGCATTTCCATTCCCATTAGCCTGAAGACATAGTGTGACAGTTTAAAAATTTGCCATCCAACGTGGCAATGCGGCCAGCCCTCTGGGCACTTTTCCTAATGACAGCGATGTCGACGAATTAACGCCCATAAAAACGCCCTGTACTTTTAATACTTGTACATATTTTATATCTATTTGCAGTTTGTAAATAATGTTCATAGGTAAATAGATAGTCTATGATTACGCATTTTCAATTAAATATTTAAAAATTAATTTGCACATTGTACACAACACAACATCAATTCTAAAAGTTGATACTTATAAACTAGGTACTTATTATTATCTAATAGCAAAATTTTAATAGGTTTCAGTAAAACTTTATGTTTAATATAGCAGCCTAGAATAAACTTCTAAATAAACCCGCGCAGGATATGAGGGTTCTAAGCTTTAATTAGTTAAACTTATCGCAAGGTGCATTTATGTAGTGGTTGTTGTAAACTTATTAGTTACCTGCTAGTTGATACCAGGTGGTAGGTATTATTGGTGGTGCTACATACGGATGAAGACCAACTGGACCTTGACGGTGCACGGTGGAGAAGCTAGAGGCGCGCCATTACACCAACTTCAAGTTGTTTGGTGTCCTTTCTCAAGGAAGAGTTTTGGCCGAAAGGTGTGCTGTATCGGCGTTTCCGCGGCCAGATACGTGACACCTCGCAGCGTAACATGACGCCGTCTCTTCGTGTGTAGTAGTTGTTTTATTTTTTGTATAAAGTATTTATTAGTTTATAGTTATTGTTTTTATACTTATATATGTTGCAGTTAGATGATTTTATTTCTGTTAGACACGGTCATCATGTGGGCAGAACATGGGTTTTGTGAAATGAAAACACACAGACACGGTACACTGCTTTTATCGAACTAACAAATTAATTGAAATTACAATCCAACACAATAACACTGGCACAATGAATCGGGTTACAGTTTCGGGACGTCTTGACTCCGCCGCGATCAGACACTGACTGTCCTCCCCGCAGCGAGCTCGAAACATCACGACTCTGTAGTAAGCGCGCTTAGGTGTGGGTAGACTGGTAAGTAGGTCGCTTGATGCCACCTTTGGCGCGCTTTCGATTCATTTTCTGTCCGTACTATTGACCGGATCCGACATATATGTATTGTGTTTATGGGCCTTAGATGCCTGAAATAAAGGATATTGTATTGTGTTATAAATAACCTCACGAATCTTTCTCAGAGGTGTAGGCAGAAACTAGATGAAGCCACCTGTTACAGTCCTTACATACATACTACTTTTGCTGTGTAATGACTTAACATTTTGTAAGTATCTATGTATACGTGCTGTTACTAATGTGAACATGTTTACGTACCAGATTTTTGTAGTAATAGATGATTTACCATCCGGAAACCTTTTGTGCGGAACTATCGAATAAGTTGCAAGCTTTGTGATTTTAAAAACAAACAGTGTGAACGATTTATTTGTCCCGTTACATATTTTAACATATTCTCGGACGTTAACGTTATTGTTAACAAAACCATTTTGAATCAAATATACACATGTGGTCGTAAGCTGTCTTGCTGAGCAAGAGGTAATGGGTTCGATTCGCAGGCCGGGTGAAGTCTGATTGGGTTTTGCCATCAGGAATCTTTCAGTAGAAGCCATGGGGTTTGGAATCGTACCCGGTTGATGGCAATAGGCTCAAACCCTACTACATGGGACCTAAATAGCTGGCAAAAAGTGGCGTGCTTTTAGGTACTCTTCTGCCTAACTCTGTGGAGATATCAGGCGTGATGTTAAGGTTGTTATATTAATATTCCCAGTAAATTGTATAAGTTATTTGTGTCTTAAATTAACAAAGTTATCCCAGTTCTAGACAGGAAGACACCATTAATAATCGCCTCCTCACCTTTGACAAGGCATTAGCTCTCATTCTGTATTCGACCTGAGTACACAGTACAATTACAATTCTTTAGTATGATTAAAAATTCTTTGATGTTATCCGAGTGCAGATCGCTCTAATTTGGTTGGCGCTAACGATGCCAATTTTATTTGTCGTTTGTGACCGTCGGTATAACGGTATTATATCGAGTTTTTGCCACGTTGTCAATTACGTCACACGAGCACTCCGGAGTATCACCAACCTCATTATTTTGCAGCGCACGGAATTTACATAGAGAAAGTAAATAAGCCAATTACACTTATTAATTTACCTCTGAATAAACACTAGGTATAAAGCGTGGAATTAAGTACTGAAATATTGTACCGTTGCTCAATAATAATCTCAACAAAATCGGACGAGTATGATATGATATATGATTTTCGAATAAGGTTTTCCATTTTGTATGAAACCAAAGTGTTTTATGATTTCGGATTTACTTATCTGAATTTTTCGTTTTATGTTTATTGGAAGTGCTATTTATAAGTTATTTTTATAACAGAAGACGCATTTTTCTCACAGTGGTAGTCAATCTATTAAATTTAATTTATTCTTGTTAACCAAATATTTTTCATGCTTAGTGGACGAATGTTAAATGTTTAAAAATGGAAAATAAGTGTTTTATTTTATTTTAATTCCTTCTTGACAAGACGTCTTATCCTTTTTCGTGATTACTCTAAACAGAGTGTTTAAAAATCAATACTAAACTTTGAAATATAATAAGTTCGGTTAAATACTTCAAGAGACCATACTATCTCTATACAGGGTGTAACAAAAGAACGGAACGGGTATATACATACTTAAGGGTGTGCTAAAGACCATCAAACTGAACATGTTTCCCCACAAAGAAACATTGTCATAGCGAAAAAAATATCATCTGCCCCAAACATTTGCGTCAAATAGGTATTGAAATTTTGTATGGGGCAGCAGATAATTTTATCGTTATTTTGATGTTTGTTTGTGGAGAAACATTTTCAGTTTGATGGCCTGTAGCACACTCTTATGTATGTATATGCCCTTTCCGTTACACCCTGTATATCACTCTAATTACTTCTTCTCGAATCGGCGAAACAGATTTTTAAATCACTATTGCTAAAACACAAAAATATAACAATCCATCGAATGAGATAAAACATTTTGAAAGAGCACATATATATTGCTTTCAAACAACATACCATATTCCACGTCTATCTTTAAACAAACTGAAACCATTTAAATATAAAATCAAAAGAAAGTAAATTGATAAAATAGTCTGCGATATATTTAATGCATACGTGAACATGAGAAAATGCACTAGGAATAAAATACATTCAATGAGTATAATATTCCTCTTAAAGGTTTTCTGCAGGAGACATCTTTTACTTGACAAGGAAATTGCAATAAGTGTGGAAGCACTTTTTAAAACATGTCGTGTGAGCGTTTGTGGAGAATATAAGAGTTTGTTGAAATATTCAGATGTGGTAGATAGATGGAATACTCTTTCATATGTACGTGAACTAACTGGACTCGATTGCCACGGTTGCGACCAACGAGGCAATCGAGGATGAAAATAGATGGAATACTCTTTCTTATGTAGGTCAACTAACTGGACTCGATTGCCACGGTTGCGACCAACGAGGCAATCGAAGATGAAAATAGATGGAATAGTCTTTCTTATGTAGGTCAACTAACTGGACTCGATTGCCACGGTTGCGACCAACGAGGCAATCGAGGATGAAAATAGATGGAATACTCTTTCTTATGTAGGTCAACTAACTGGACTCGATTGCCACGGTTGCGACCAACGAGGCAATCGAGGATGAAAATAGATGGAATAGTCTTTCTTATGTAGGTCAACTAACTGGACTCGATTGCCACGGTTGCGACCAACGAGGCAATCGAGGATGAAACTAGATGGAATACTCTTTCTTATGTAGGTCAACTAACTGGACTCGATTGCCACGGTTGCGACCAACGAGGCAATCGAGGATGAAAATAGATGGAATACTCTTTCTTGTAGGTGAACTAACTGGCCTCGATTGCTACGGTTGCAATCGGAGGCAATCGAGTCCAGTTAGTTCCCCTACATAAGAAATAGTATTTCATTTATTTTCATTCTCGATTGCCTCGTTGGTCGTAACCGCGGCTGCTGAGCTTGAGGTCCTGGCTTCGATTCCCGGGTCGGGCAAAGTGTTAGGGGGTTTTTCCATCAGGAATTTCTCAGTAGCAGCCATTGAGTCTGGATGTGTGCCCAGTTGATAGCAATAGGCTCGCTCTCTCTTACATGGGACTTAAACGTAACTGGCGAAATGTTGATAATTATACTATTATATACACCTCTGCCTAACCCTTCGGGGATCACAGGCGCGATATTATGTTATAATAAATAAAATAAATTGTTAAGCTCGTGGCTAAATAATAACAGCCGCCCAGGTCGATCTTTTAGGTTAAGCCGTGCTTGCCGAGGTTGGTCTGTGGTTGGGTGACCATAATTACATATCGAGTTTCCTCCGTGCCTCGGAAAGCACGTGAAGCCGTTGGTCCCGGCTGTCATTTGTAGATCTTTGACAGTTGTTACGAGTAGTCAGAAGACTGACATCCAGTCTTACTAAGGGGTATCGTATTACCCAGTTACTGGGTTGTGGAGGTCAGATAGGCAGTCGCTTCATGTAAAATACTGGTACTCAGCTGCATCCGGTTAGACTGGAAGCCGACCCCAAGATAGTTTGGAAAAAGGCCAGGCAGATGATGAAATAAAATAAATTGTTGTTTATTTAAAGCGAAATACCCATTTACAAAAATTAAAAAAGTAAAGAAATCATATAAGTCTCATTTTTTCATCAACATCATAAAAAAAAAAACATCGAAATCATTAAATCTCAACAAAAACAAAACACTAAAAAACCATCAAAATAAAATAATCTATAAAAATCATCAAAAAAATGACAATAAAATAGTAAAAAAAAACATTGAGGTAGGTATATGAACTGAAATCCAGTGCACGAATATAGGGCTTGCGAAATTGCACGAGTCAACCTCAAAATACTGTTACTGGAGCGTCTCAAACTTTGCCAAAAGGATGCGACCGTCGACCTATACAAATTACAGGTATTACAATGTAGACCTTTTAAATAGGGCGACATAATAACTAGGTAACAAAACGCGTGCACATAATAACTCTAGCTCGTTTAAGTTATCTGTCAATTTTTTTATACTTAGGTAAATTGCATGACGTTTCTGATCGACGCTGGCAGCCGTGTTACAATTTACACTAGTACTCGTACGGCTGTCATCGTTTATCTTATTGCCTACCATACAATTATGTGGAAATGAATGTCCAAGAATAGGAGGAGGAGAAACCATACTATAAGTATTCTATATTTATTGCAAACAAACTTTTTTTTTAATTTTGTGTGAGTGTATGTTTGTTCCAGCTAATCTCCGAAACGGCTGGATCGATTTTGACGGGACTTTACTGGCAGATTACTGATATTATAAAGAGCGGATTATATAATGCAGATATATTTCAGAAAAAAAGAATTAGGGTCCGCGCAAAAAAATTAAAACCATTGAAATTGTTGACAAAATCCGGTTCAAATAAGGAAGTAATATTTCTACTTAATAATTTCACGAGGATGAAATTCGTAAACAGCTAGTAAACAATTAACGCTAAATAAGGCAGCAAAGGAATTTCATGTGTAAAATTAAAAGGAAGTACTAGTATTCTGTGATTCATATATTTATTAAAATTTAAAAAAAATAGGTACCTACCCATTCCGTTGGTTTCACTATATATTTTATTCACAGCGTTTATTCCTGCCAGCAATATCTTTGGATAGAGCAATAATGCAGCATACTCCATTTAAAAAAAAAAAAAAGGTCGTTTCCAGGCTCCACAGACAGCTTTTAAAAAAAACGAATACTACTGTTTTATTCTCTTCCAGGTAATTCCTTTGCTGTACTATCCATAGTTTTGCTGAGCCAAAGTAAAATCGACCTGAATAAATTAACTACTAATTCAGACCGGACTGAGTTTCTAAGCACGCCGAATCATGCCAAATTCAGTTTATTATATATTACTTTCTACTTTACCGTTATTGGCCGCGAAAAAATAAAATGCACCCAGATTGGTCATTGGCTTTCTTAACACTGTGTTTATTTTTTCTTGGATATAAAGACTTATGCCCTTTACAAAACGCGCGACAGTGTCGCTACAAAAAGTCGCATTGGGCGAGGCCCCTTTGGCATTCAATAGGATGATTTTTATTTACTACACTTAACATCGCGCCCGTAATCCCCGAAGGGTTTGGCAGAGGTGTACCCACATTTCGCCAGGTATGATAAAGTCCCATGTAATAAGGTGTGACCCAATTGCCATCAACCGGCCACAAATCCAGACTCCATGGCTTCTACCTGAAAACATCCTAATTGATTCTGACAGCAGTCGTGATTGCAACCATTAAACCAAGAGACAGTAATTTACTACACTATTGACATAATATTCCGAAACTACTAATTTTAGAAGATATTCCAAACATTTCACCGTCAGTAGTAATTAGCCAACAAGGTTCAATGGGTGAGGTTATTGCCACATATCGGGCAATTCAGCAACGGTTCCACGCCGGCCGCAACTGAGAATTTACTAATAACTCCCGGACGTCGACCGAGTCCTGGCTTCGATGACTTCACAATTTATTGCGGCATGAAGCAGGTCAGCCAATGAGGCGAGGCACCGCCATCTGAACTAACGACTTGATAAGTACACGATCTCATTATCAATACAATATGGCGTTTCGCTCCGGAGATTTTCTATACGGAGCAAATTAATTGCAAATCATTGCTCTGGGAATAATTTGTAATCCGTTCTATATGAAATTAATTTTGATACAAAATTATGATGAATTGACAATCGATGGGAGTATTATGAATGAAAATATTAAATTGTGTCTCTAGGCGAATCGAACGACAAATGAGTTTGAAAATCGTGGTCAAGATATTATATTAATTATTTCTTTGGTCAGTAATTTGGCCTTATATTATTTGATCCCTAATATCAGACAATCTAACGATATTAGCTCTTTTTGACGACTAATAATAGTCATCAATGCGCTGGATAAGGGTAAGATTAATTTAGTGTTCGGAATTAACAGTAAGTAACATTAAGTAATCTGTGGTTCGGTGATCAATTAGTTAACTGAGTGTGCACGCCCCAGCAATTGACTGAATGAACGGTTTAACACATGATAATGCTACTATAGTACTACATAGTGTACAATAGTCAAATGAACAGATTTTATGACTGACAGATAAACATATTTTTGGTTTTGAATTAGTATACTTCATCATCACTGTTCCCAGAACCATAGGAAACAAATCAAACACTAGCTTGCGCTGAGCCCATGTCCTACTTCTATTTGAGAGAGACAGCATGTGGCCTGTGTCCCAGCAGTGAGAATATACTTAATAGGCTGATGATGATTAAATAACTTCCTACATTAAAAACAGTTAAAAAGAATAAAAGGGTTTAACAGAACACACCTATATAGAGTTCTATGTGGAATCCACGCGTTTGAATTCGCTAGCTTTAATTAGAACTGCCAATCAATTAATACATACAATGAGAATTTGAAACGATGTTCAATGAAGCAGTAAATAAAATTGACAGATAAATTAACCGTTCGATGCATTGGTCCATTCATTTGTTCGTGTAATTTGTAAAGTGCTGCTAATGCAGATTTACTGTGTGGGTAGCCAATTGCTATTAAGTAAAAAAAAATATTTCATAGACGAACAACAAATTGAGATTTTTCCGTTTTTTAATGTATCTATACCTACAGGCTATTGATATAAGCATACCTTTCAGTTTAAGGGGTGAATCTACTCATGATACTGAACAATTGTCCCCAAGGAAGCTATATGAGATTCCCTTAAAAGATTGTGATTTTCCATGCAAAAGTAATCAGATGGCACAAAGTAGTCTTTATACTCTCTGATACCATGTGTACTTCTGTTGTTAACACGGCTAAAATATACAGTAAATATGCAGTACACTAAAAGAACAACTTTCACAGAAATTCAAAACCGATCAATCAACAACTAAATCTGCGAGAATATCAGAACTATGTTTCCAGCGTAGTGAATAAAAACTCGTAGATTATTTGACCGTTAAAAGAGTTCCCGATCAATTTGTTGGTGTAATTTGCAAGCTGCTGCAACTGCAGCTTAACGTTAGGTTGAGGTTACACTAGGAAGTGATTCGCGAAGACACGGGAGGACGCAATCAGATAAATTTGGTGTGGCAACAAATACATGAGAATAAAAAATAAAAATGTTTTTCCTCTCTTAAGTTAGGTTATGAGTTGATCTTTGGTGTAGCAAATTCTGGGTTTAGTATGATGTTGTTCAAATCACTTAAATTAATCAAGGACTTCTAGCGTCATGTAACGTATATAGGTACTGTTGCCATTGACAAGAATAAATCGTTTTCAAATATTCATAATAGCTCTATATTTCGGCTTCTTGACGCGTCTTGGTAACCAATGTCTTGGTAAAAAATATAGCGGGTCGCGTCGCGCGCTAATGTAGCCGCGGCCTTAGAGTGGCCAACCATGTCCAGGGACCGGAACAAACTTTGTTTAAATTTTGGACTCCGTAACTTGACTCCGAACCGCTCCAACTGTGGCCATTGAGTATTTCCAATAACTTACTTTAACATTGAAAACATTTTTGGTTTTATTTTTATTACGTTCCAATTCTGTTTCTGTTTTAGAGGTAAATGTTTTGCCAAACAGTTTTCGAGGCTTTTATTAGCTCAGATTTGGTTCTAACTGTAAATTCAGTAGTACGTTCATAATCCTTGTATTTACGGTGTCTGCCCCGTTGGTCTCGTGGTCGCAAACGCGACTGCATCTAGGGTTCGATTCCCGGGTTGGGCCAAAAGTGCTATTGGGGGGTCCATATTGGCTCACCTAAAGTTCTTTACCCGAAATTGTTCTTCCTAACGATTTGTAATCCGAATGATCATTCTTCCTAAAATATTTCATCCTAAAGTTTTCATTCATACTATTTGTAGTGCTACCGGCGATGTTCATAACAATCATGTTTCCGAAAATTGTAATTAATAATATCATTAATGTAAATAATTTAAACTCCTACTGTTTTTTATCATAACGCTTTTATCCCTAAACATAATTACCATAATATTTTCACCGATACTCAGATATAAACTTTTACCAAGTGTAATAAAAATATATGTGGGTAGAAGATGATATTTATAGTTTTAATTTGGGTGGCGATTAGGTCAGAGTGTCGTCTTGGGGGCACTATGAAAAAAAATACTTAGAAAAATTTTGCGACCAATTTCGAGGTAGCGCTCGCCGGCCGCTGCCGCGGCACTGCTCGCTTTCCTCGCTTGGCTCGCGCGTAGTTGGTCACAGTTCTAACCTAACCTAACCCATAGATATGTCGTCTTGGGAGCACTATGAAAAAAATACTTAGAAAAATTTTGCGACCAATTTCGAGGTAGCGCTCGCCGGCCGCTGCCGCGGCGCCGCTCGCTTCGCTCGCACGGCTCGCGCGTAGTTGGTCACAGTTCTAACCTAACCTAACCCATGGATATCTTTCTAGGTACACACCGCAATACATAAAAAAGTAAAAGTTACGCAAAATCAATGTATATAATACTGATTATTATGAATAAAAAGAAATCTAAACAAAAAAGATATGACTTTGAATAATAGTGTAAAAGATGGTTATGTTGAGAAAATATAGGAAAACAAATAAAAGTATAATAGATGTTTATTGCTACTGACATTATGAAGTTGAATGCTTCGGAATTATGAACATTAGAAACAGAGTAGTTAGGAATTGCGATTGTTAAGATGAAAAATATTAGGAAGAACATTTTCGGATTTCCAATTATCGGAGTTGAAAATTTAGGTGAACTTTGGCGCACCCGCTATTGGGTTTTTTCATTAGGAATTTCACAGTAGTAGTAGCCCAGAGTTTGGAAGTAAGCGGTATGATAAATCCGTGCCTCGGAAAGCACGTTAAGCCGTTGGTCATGCGCCTGATCTCTCTCCGGTCGTGTCAGATTGCCGTCCATCGGACTTTGAGAGTAAACAAACAGAGAGTGCACCTGTGTCTGCGCACACATTTGTGCACTATAATATCTCCTGCGCCGATGGCTAATCTCCACGCAGATTGGCCGCCGTGACCGAGAATGATCAGGAGGACTATATAATTATATATATTACGGTGTCTATCAAGGATCTCTGGGCGCTATTGTAGGAAACAATGCACACAATGTCGGCTACAATGAACCAACTAAGCGTGTTAATGTCATCATCACCACACCTACTAGAGGGTTTGTCGAGGAGAGAATGTATTGTTGTTTGGACACTAATAGATTCTACCAAACATTGTCATAATTAAGGATCTGATAATTATGAGCAACAAAGGATACACCTGGTCACCTGGTCACCTGGCCAGATGGCTGGCTGTTTCTTTGGCCAAAGAATTAGCGTTGACATTAAACGTGGCAATGCTGCCAGTATTCTGTTATGTATTGTATATGTGTTATTGTGTCTGCTTGACATTTCCTTATTTTTGTTTGCTCGTACATAGGTAAACCAGCGTGAAGGTAACAGGTAAACATGTTGTATTTCGCAAAATACTCATAGACACCTCATTCTATTTATATTTTCCAAGAAAACCGTCACTGGTCAAAGGCTTTGACCAGAGACAGTTTTCTTCACTTGCCATCAAACGAAGAGTCCCTTTGAACGAGAAGTCTCTCGTTGGATGGCAAGCGAAGCACCCAATATCAAGCTTGTGCATACATTGTTGGTAGAGACCACACAATAGGCCGCCATCGATCGCACTGTGACGAGAACAAGCTCAATACTACTCACCTACATTGGATTATACATACGTTTCGGTCTCTGACACCTCCTAGACCTTTGACGTCAAAGTATCACTCAGTACATTACAGACCAAGTTACGTCAGCCCGTGTGGCACTATCTTACTTAGCTTAGTGTTGTGCCATGGGTGGCCAGCTTTTACAAAACAAATCAGTGAACCTTTCAATGGAGCATTACTCTGGTTGCGGGCCACAGATGGCGCTACAGTCTGCCAACAGTTTCGTGTAGTCGAGCGACAATTTAAACATCCCCTGCAAACTTCCACACTTCTTGCCTCCTCACAGGAATAATGTAGAAACTTTAACTTCTTTTTTACCTCTAGCTAACGTCGCTTAAAGTTACTTGTTTATTTACATTGCGGTAAACACTTTATGTTATAATGGTGACGTTAACAGCCTGTGATGGATTGTGGCTCTATGTTTTGATTTGTTACGCAACCGTTTGCATTACTGTTTATTTTTGAGAGTTTGGTGACCATATAATTTTCCCATAATAGCGATAGGCTGCCACACCACATTTTTGAAGTGATAACTTCTTATGGGAGGGTAAGCCGCTTCGTAACGTAACGCGTTACGGCGGCTCTCTGTGTGGCTTCCCTTTCTCTTACGCATACGGCAGCAGGCGGACGGATTAGTTTAAGTTACTACTTCTGTCGAGCGTCCCGAGACGCACACGTTTTTTTTTACTTAATAAGCCTGCGAAGATTCAAATAAATATTCACCACAAACAATAAGTAAGGTTGTCTTGATCATGTTGATGAAACTTATTCTAGGCACATTTAATTATTTAGAACTCATCATCATCATCTGTCTAGTCTTTCCCACCTATGTTGGGGTCGGCTTCCAGTCTAACTAAATCTAGTTTAATACCAGTATTTTACATAGAGCGACTGCCTATCTGACCTCCACAACCCAATTTTTTAAACTAAATTTATTAATTAACACGTTTATGATCTCGAACAAGGAACGTGACCACAAAAAGAAGAAGATACATAAGTACCAACTTAAGCCAAAATGTATCAGCAGTCTTAGAATTTCATAAATGACGTCTTCGCCTATTACGTTATGTTCCTAATTGCCACATCTTGGAGTTCTATTCAACGTTGCACCTGTGCAAGATCTTGTCTTTTTTCCTGGGCTTTTCTATACAACTTCTTGCCAAGTCTTACCCTACTTAGCAACTTAAAAACGAAAGGTACAAATGAACCTTTGTATTTAGATTTGTTTTTGAGGTAATTTCTTATTGCAGTTAGTGTGTGGGCCATAAGGAATCGACAAGAAGCTTCTGATATTTTGAAAGTTTTGTTTGACCAGACTTTATGATGCCTAGTTAATTAAATATTAGCATCTAAGGAAAATACCCGCACATTAACATGCACTTTATCCTCATAGGGGATCGAGTCGATCGAACATAGTACCCTATATGCTCAATACTTGCGCTTCGCGAATTTTGCGACCACTAGACCATTTCAGGCGGTCCTTTAATCTAGGTACTCTTTTATTTAAATTAAACCTTATTATGGAATCTTATGGCCTTGGTTCCTTTTGGCCTCGTACAGGACCAGTTAGTTTATCTGATTTTTATTTTGTCTATGTTTACTTTTTTAAAGCTTTATTTTTATATATTGTAATCGTTTTGTTTTGTATCCTGTGCGAGACAAACAAATATTTAATAACCGACTTCAAAAAGGAGGTTATCAACTCGACAGTTTTTTTTTGTGTATTTTCAGTTTTTTTTTGCCAATTGTAAACCGATGAATATATTTTTTTTTATTGGTAGAGTATTGTTCCGCGTTGGTCCCGATTAAATATTGTGAAGATCTGATGATGATCTTCGGAGATATAAAATGAACCTCTTCAATAATAGACGGAAAATCCGTCGTGATTGCTGCAATCGCTTGGATTACACAATTTTATAACGTAATATCAAGCCTGTATGCTCTGAAGGGGTGCGCACACATGTAAGTACAGTATCCACATTTCGGCAGTTATGTACATACAAGGTGTTAAAAGAGTTAACTAAGCATTCTGTACATCAAACTAAGTAACTCTAAGCAAAAATTATTGCAGAGAAACGACATTTGTAAGTATCTACATGAAATAAAGATAAATACTTTTTAGGGTTCCGTAGCCGAATGGCAAAAAACGGAACCCTTATAGATTCGTCATGTCTGTCTGTCTGTCTGTCTGTCTGTCTGTCCGTCTGTATGTCACAGCCACTTATTTCCGAAACTGTAAGAACTATACTGTTGAAACTTGATAAGTAGATGTATTCTGTAAACCGCATTAGGATTTTCACACAAAAATAGAAAAAAAACAATAAATTAAGGGGGTCCCCATACTTAGAACTGAAAACCAAAAAAAAATTTTTCATCAAACCCATACGTGTGGGATATCTATGGATAGGTCTTCAAAAATGATATAGATGTTTCTAATATCATTTTTTTCTAAACTGAATAGTTTGCGCTAGAGCCACTTCCAAAGTGGTAAAATGTGTGTCCCCCCCTCTAATTTCTAAAGTAAGAGGAGGAAAATTCTGAAAATATTTAGGATTGTAGAACGTAAAAAAAACTATCAACGAAAATTGGTTTCAATAAGATTTGATGTTTAGTTTTTGAGATATGGGACTTTTTCATCAAACTGCAGCAGTAACTTTGTTTTTCATAAACATACTATGAAAAACAAATTTAGTTTTGCGGTTGTGTGGAAGTTTACTAACTAGTACTCCTAACTAATGAATGACAGTTCAAAATATTGTTATTATATTGTTTGGAGCTATGGAACCCTGTGTGCGAGTAAGACTCGCACTTGGCCGGTTTTCTTTATTTCATGTAGATACTTACAAATGTAGCTTAGTAAACGCATATTAACACAGCTAAGTTATCCAGCCCGTGACAGATCGTCGTGCTAGGCGCAAGCAGATTGTTAAATTGGAATCTAACCATTGGTACCTAATTGCTATCCCAGGTCTGAATTATATAGGATCAATCAACTGCTGCTAATGCCGTCTTCATTAAGTGTATTTCCAGGTATTGGAATGGCAAATACCGTTAAGGAAACCGTTCACATATGAAGATTAACTTGAATTTTATATGATGTATTAATTAGGTACATCGTTCTTTGGGAAATAAAATAAAATGTGGCATGTTTTATGTATTTTACTAGAACTACAGCTACAAAGATAACTTCTTTCTTTACAAGGAGAAGTTAGAAAAATAGTGTGGAATGAACAAATGTCAAAATAAAAAGTAATTTCGCTCGCCTCGAGCCGTGCTCTTGTTCATTCTGTCATCTTTGTTTAAAAGAAACCGAGAAAATTCCAAGTTGGAGCAAAAGTCTTTATAATTCAATCATTTCCATCCATGTCAAGCTCTTTTCACAGTTAAAATTTTCATAGAACATTTTCAGGCAACCCTAGTATTTATAATCAAACACCAGATAAAAGATCGCGCTATATTATTTATTTGGCAGGACCAATTTACAAAATGGCCACTTCAATTTTACACGCTTAAAACACAAACACGTATCCATTACAAACATAAACAGGTAAATTTCGGTTGTTTTCACGGGGAATTTTACCCAAAATGTAAATAATTCAAGTCTTTACGAAACGTCGATAAATTCAGCAATAAATAAAAAGCAGTGACGGGTAAGTCAACATAATATGATGCTAAGTTAATTTACATACATGAAAGTGGACGGTGAAACATGAGAAATGTTGACAGCAACGGATTTAGGTCACTTCCTAATGGGACGCTCGTAAATAGGGTTGCCTTAAGTCCCCAATTTCAGGAGAACGTCCTGTTTACCTATACGAGTTCCTCGCATTCGAGGATTGTGAAATTATGTATTGTATTATTTAGGCAACAAAGGAGACTCATAAGATATTGATATCTTACGACTACGGTAAATGTGATAGTTTGTGAGGATATGAATGGCTGGTTCTTAGTTATTCTTTCACGAAAAAATAACTGACTGGATTTCGATGTTTGGCACACAAATAGATAGTTAACACATAGGATATTACTTATCCCGACAGTATAATCCCGTGGGACGATTACCACACACCACGCGGGCGAAATCATGAGCGGCATGAGGTATTTGTTATATTTTTTTTTTAAAGGAATCGTTAGACCTGTCTGTGAGCTAAATATTAATTATTGTTATAATATTACATTCTACCTACTATATTTATATTAAATACTGCTGAAATAATATAACGCCGAATGTACTGTCAATCGAATCTAATCGATTTACGACATTTTCCTTAACGAATAAAGCTTCGCGACATAGTAACATTCTATTCACATAACCCAGAGATACTTTGAACATAATATTCAATAATTTCCAACATTTTTACGATATTACGGCCGACAAAAAGGATTCTTTCAGGTCAGCAATCAAATATATGGCTATAAATGTTTGCCGTTTCAACATAAAGTGTACTGTAAGTGTACATAAAGTGTACTATTTATTTTAATAATCCTGAAAGTTAAAAGTAATACATTATTTAACGTACTGGTCTGAAAAGATAATGTGTGATGAAATAGGATGTGAGAACCGAGAGCCGTCAGGCGCAATTTTAATTCAATAAACGTCATCAATAAGTAATGTTAAAAAGTACCCATTCTTTGTAGCACAAAGATATTTTTAAAACCAGACTCCGTGCTGCTACTGAAAAATTCCTGAAAGAAAAATCCAATAACACTTTGCCCGACCTGTTAATCGAACACAGGACCTCATGTTCAGAAGTCGCGCTTGCAACCACTGGACCAACGAGGCAGTTAAAAAATTTAATATGAAGAGCGTGGTGGGCCCTAAAAGAGAAAAGTATGCCTGGGAAGTTGATCCGAGCGATGTACAGTCGATGTAGTACCCAAGTCCGGTCTACAGCGGGCACTACCGGCAGCTTTAATGCGGCTGTCGGCTTGCACCAAGGGTCGGCTCTAAGTCCTAACCTCTTCCTGGTGATAATGGACGCTCGTACGTCGGACATCCAGGAAGAGGCGTGTTGTATGTTGTTTGCCGACAACATAGTGTTGGTTGCCGAGAGTGGCCTAGAGGTCCAGAGTAGATTGGAGATGTGGTGGCAAAGACTGGAGAATGCAGGCCTCAAATTAAAAAGGCCCAAAACAGAATAGTTATTCTGTGATTTCGGAAGTCTCTCCAGTCAAGTGCCCATAACTCTTGCTGGAACGCTCATACCGAAAACTGTTCCGATTTTCGGTACCCCAGGTCGCGTGTTCAAGGGGATGGCGAAGTTGACCGAGACGTAACACACCGAATCAACTCAGGATGGATGAAATGGCGACAGGTCACTGGAGCAACTTGGGATCCACGGATGCCCCTCAAGTTAAAGGGGAAAATATACAAGTCCGTGGTAAGATCTGTTGTATTGTATGGATCGAAATGCTGGGCTGTGAAGAAGATGGACGAAAAAAGATTGCATGTAGTGGAGATGAGAATGTTGAGGTAATGTGAATGGATAAAGTGAGGAATGAGTATTTAAGAGGATGTATAATATAAATGTTGATGGATGGAGTGGGAGAGGAAGACCAAGGAAACGATGGATGGATTACGTAACAAATTATATGAAAGAAAAAGGAGTAAATCACAGCTTGACGGATGACAGAGGAGAATGGAAGAAAAAAATGTGTTGCGCCGACCCCAAGTATCATGGGGCATGGGCAGGAAGATGATGATGATGAAGCGTTTATCGGAAAGGTGTGGTCATATTTGAGAATATTGTAATTCAGAACGTTATAATGAACAGCTTCCTTAAATGATTCAATAGAGAATTGCTCTGTTTGATGGTCTAAATCACAATATTCTGAAATATGACCACAGCTTTCTAACATGATGTACTATGTTCCTTTACTTTAATTGTTTATTTCGTGTAAATACTAATTAGTCCGGTTTTCGTAGAAAGGAGAACCACCCTCGTGGTTCAACAGACTGGGATTTAAACATACGCTTTTTCAATTTTGTTATCATGCACCTAGCTATTGTACTTATTTCGCTTCATTGCTTTTACGTAAATGAATGCTCGTGGCTAAATAATAATAGCCGCATCGGGTCGATCTTCAATGTTAAGCCGCGCTTGCCAAGGTCATTCTGTGAAGGGGTGACCATCATTACATACCGAGTTTCCTCCGTGCCTCGGAAAGCACGTGAAGCCGTTGGTCCCGGCTATCATATGTAGATGTTTGAAAAAGTTACAGGTGGTCAGTGGCCCGAAAGTCTTACCGAGGGGTATCGTATTACCCAGTACTGACTGCTGGGTTTTGGAGGTCAGATAGGCAGTCGCTCCAGGAAAACTACTGGTATTCAGCTGCATCCAGTAAAACTGGAACCCAACCCCAATAAAGTTGGAAAAAGGCTAGGCAGATGATGCTTTTACGTTAATGAATATTAATTGACCGTGTACTCTGGTCTGTGTCATTTAGCTAAATGAAAATTGTTTCTGATCTTTCAAAATTATCTATCGGTTGACAATATTTTAAAAGTCACTAACCCTATCTAAGGTTTTTCATTCTGACTGTACAAAATTTGCTGGAAAACAGTATTGTCCGAAACACCACTCAAAAATATTTAAATTATTGAAAGTCTTGTTTCGACTGGATCGGACGAAACTCACGGCCGAAACACTTACTAAGCCCGAAGGAGTTTCTTGCTCATTCTTCTCCATACGAAACTTGAAGCGTATGGCTGTAAAATCGATTCTATTTTCTTTGTTTTCAAGTTTGACGTTTAAAAGTGCCTTTAATGGTATAACTGAATTATTTTTTGAATTTGATTTTTAGAAGCCTAAAGTTTACCATAGCAGTTTTAGTTTTATCTTACATTGACCAAAGACCTCACAAAAGTTAAATCCTTCATTGTGTTGTGGCGATACTCCAATAGTTTATATTTCTATTAGCCTCTAAGATTAGCAGCGGTTTCATACCACCTGCGCCACAGACATGGCCACGTGATAATCTGTACTAAATGCAATAGTAAAATCTTCTGTTCGTCTGTGGGTGTGCCTGTCTGTCTTTTGCCTTTTACACCCCTTAACGGATTTCGATGAAATTTGACACTAGTAACAGCACGGATGACAAAATTTGTTTCACTTGTTTAATCTAGTCTTTTTGTAATATTTTCTTCTTTTTTTTGCTGTTGTAAAGACTCTTTTTCCTATTTACCGATTGTTTGTAAATGTGTAGACATTGTAGGCCTTATAGATTCCTAGATCCTTGGTAACTTTGTATCTTGTTCTACGTTTCGTAGTAAGCAACGACTTATTGTCGGGCCTACGATTTCCTCCCATACTTAAGTACTAACGCTGTAACATAGAAAGATTGTAAAACCAAATGATTTGAAAAGAGTAAGCGCAGAGTTACTTGCCGATTCCTCTCCATAGGAAACGACCAACCTGAATCGAGCACCTTTTTGTCGACGTTTTATATGTTGTTGTTTTATTTTGCTATTCCCTATTATCAGGTACTGGCCAAACAGACTCGTAATGACTACATGGAGTTCTCAAAATATAAATAACTAGTTATTGCCCGTGAGTAAGGCCCGCTTGGTTGTTGAAAATAATCCCAACTGATCCTAGTGAGAGCAGCGGTGGCCCAGTGGTGGCAGCCCCGACTTACAAGCAGTAACCCAGGCAGGCGCATTACTTTGTGTAATTTATTTCATCACCGCTGCGCTCAAAAACGGGAAAGGCAAACATCGTGAGGAAACCGGCATGTTCTAAAACTAAAAGTTCGACATGTGACAGCTAATAACCCGCACTGGGCCCGCGTGGTGGATTACAACCCACTCCCTCTCATAGAGAGGAGGGCTATGTCCAAGCAGTTGGAACCTTATAGGCTGATGATGATGATCCTAGTGTTTGTACTACAGGGATAAAGAGTATTCAATCTCCTAACCCAGTTCATGGACTTTTGTGAACTGAACTTTCAAACTTCTTTCAACTGAACGTTCAGCGGTTATGATATAAAAAGATAACAGATAGACAGACAGTGTTGCATTTAGATTGGTAAATCATCATCTGCTAAGCTTTTCCCAACTATGTTGGGGCCGGTTTCCAGTCTATCCTGATGCCAGTTGAATACCAGTATTTAACATGGAGCTGCCTATCTGACCTGCACAACCCTTGCAGGACTGGGTCATACGTTACCTCTTGGTAAGACGTAGTCAGAATTTCCGGCCACTGACTACCTGTAATGATAGTCTACCTGCCAAAGATCTACAAATGACGGCTTCACGTGCTTTCCGAGGGACGGATAAACTCGGTCTGTAATGGGTGGTCACCCATCCTCGGAAAACCCAGGAAGAAGATGAACCCATGAAGATCGAGCCAATCGGCTGTTATTATTTAGCAACGAGCTCCTCATCATCATCATAAAACCTGACCTTTTTCATCTTAATGACAGTAGACTTTCAGATCTGCGATGAAGAAGATGTAGAACGTACCCTGATCTCACACGGGTGATTATGCTCCATCCCGTATCGTTATTATAATCGATACCTAAGTATCGCTTTGTAGTTATAACTTTGAACCATCTATAACTTCAAGCTAATGTTATTATGGAGCTCCTATGCATAATGAATGGTGACGGGAACACTTCAGCGTACATTCACTGTTTAGTTTGCTAACTATTTTGATGGGCCTTTTTGTGTATCGACGTGAAGTGAGCCCCGTCTGTATTGTATCAGCACCTTTTGTGTGTAACTTGGTCGCGTTTTGTTATTAGGTATGGAGTTGTGTTTCTTGCGGGTTAATGGTCTAGCTAAACATACTTAGACTTTTTCTGCTCAGTTCTACACAATATATCAACACACTGATGTGATAAGTCACTCATCAAAACTATCACACATAGAATTTATTCCTGATAGTTTATTTGTTGCAAGCATGTCCCGTTCGATATCGTCGAATATAATGAACGCAACAATTTATGCTTTTGAGTGAAATATACAAATATGCCATTGATGATTGAAGTCAGCGCACTAGTAGGTACCTATACCAGCATTGTCAGGTTAGAAGGAATAGTATATGCTAAGAGCTAGTACGTATGCCGAGGTAATGTAGGCATTTGAGTGTTTTATACTAGCATCTACTATGTATTTATGTCATCCTTGTTCTCTTTATAAAACGGCACAATTTGGAATATAGGTGTCTAAATGAACTCTAGATTGAAAACGTCTCACATAATGGGTTGTAATTCTGGCAGATGAGGTAATATTCCTTTATAACTCAAAATTTACAAGATGAACAGGATTCTACGTGTACTTAGATATAGATTTGTCTTCATCAAGTCTTCCCTAATTTGGTATCAGTTCAAGGTGGTAAGTATTCAATAATTCTGGGAAGGTGTGGTTTGGGTAGGTTAGAACTATTTATTAACTATGATTGAAATACTTGTTCCATCTTCCAGGCAGTTACATCAAGGATGGTAGGTACTAGGCTTACATGAATTGAATTTATGCTAGCCTAATACTATGTACTGGGTTATAATTAATTAACAAGACAATTTCAGTTAACTTGGAGAACCAAAACATTTTTATTGATACATTTAACTAGTTAGGCGTCGTATGAATTTCATTTTAGGTGACTGAACCGGAATTATAAAATTGCAACGTGCAACAGTGTGTCCCGTTGCAAACCTTCCTGGAAAAAAGGTTGCAACAAGTCTCGCCGTGACACGTTTGGGTGTGGATCACTCGGATTGTATAGATCGTACGTAGTTATAGTAAAGTTTCCAGTTTAAAATTTAAGTGCTGCCAGAAAGAGAATGCATGTACTTCGAATAAAGACATATGACATATTACTGTTACTGCCTTTGTCAGCTCACTGCAGGGCAAAGAAATGTCTCTTCCCATGACTGCTAGTTCCCTCGGTCCAGGGCAAATGACATGTTGGCAAATCCTCATTGATTTTATCTCGCTTCTCCCGCCATCGAGGTCACATGGTTAATACGAGGATATCCGACATTTTAAACAAATATATTTTTTTATCTGAACACAGCTTTATATAGACAGGTGGTGGGTGAACCCGGGCTCTGGTTTTTGTTGTCAAATAATCGCGCTACCATCCTTTGTTTCCCGGCTTTTCAATTAAACGGTAATTCACTCAGCGGTGCGTCACTAATAAAAACGGATAATTGCTGTGGTACCCAAAAATGTACACGGTGACTGCTACAGCTACAGATTGTACATAATTTGTGGTTATACTTTTAGTTTTTGAACCATTCAAAAGACAGATAAGTAATCGTAACTAACAAATAAAACATGAACAATATACGAAAAAAAATTACAACATTTTTAAAATAAAAACAAAATTATTATTTTTGGATAAAACTACGACGTTGTAATTTTTTTCCGTGTGGGAATCAAACCCGGGCACTACCATATGTATGCTTATATTTGTCCTTGTGAAATAACGCGACTTGTGCCGCCTCTGCGTAAATGAACACTAAGCACACAGTTTTCAGAGAATATTATTGCAGTAGCTTTTACGAGAAACAGTGGGTCAACATATCAAACTTTCCTATTTAGCATGAAATACGAAGCGAGAGGTGTACAAGTTTGACCGCTTGAAAATATCACTGCCACACAGCGCGTCTATCGCTACAAAGCGCTCCATGTCGAGATAATCACACTTGTAATTTTCCTATAATTACCTGAAACTTCTTCGTTAGTACACAAAAGGCAAGTTTTGAGTGTATGGTGAAGACTAAATTGCATCTCAAAAGTTTGGGGAGAGAGCGCGAGACAGTTACAGTCATCCAAGACGGAACATTGAATGACATAAAGTTATTACCACAACGCCGAGAAACGTTTAGCAACATAAGATAGTCTACCGCGAAGTAAGTGACAATTTAGCAATTTTTTTTTTGGGGATTTTTACCCTTATGTTTTTAAGTGTCCTTTTGTTTAATTGAAATGAATCCAAAAAAAATAGGGAGTGCTAGACGGAGGGATCGATTTCTTCGGCTCGCTTCAGAAAAAAAACCACATTCGATTAGACCTTCGGATTCGGCCAAAATGGACCGAAGTTTTGGCCGAGGCCGAAGGGTTCAAGCAAACGCCGAAATTGAACGAACTGTTACGAATGCGCGGGAGCACGATGGAAGACATACGGAGGGCTCCCTGCGTATACAAATTGTGTTGTATCGAGTGTTATTATTTTTTAACAGTTGCAAGGTAGAGCAGTCGTTAAAATGTTTATTTATTAATTAATAATAATATTATTATAAAGAGGAATAAATTTATTGTTTGTTTGTTACGATTTATTGAACTATTTATATTTGAGGCTACATTATATCAAGTATTTCGCGGACGAAGTCGCTGCTGGTGAAGTGCTAGTTGTTTATAATTACAGTCAACATAAACTTTTTATATAAAAGTTGTAAAAATATTTATATTAATCAACTATTAGCCAATCTTATACTTAATTTCCTGGGGATTCTAGAACTTCGGCTTCTTTATCGGTCTGAAATCGACCTTCGGTCGGACGCTAAAAATAGGATGGACCGGAAGTAGTAATCGAATAACAAACCAGTTCATCCGTTGGTAGGTATATGAATTGTCAATTCAACAGTACCAAAATTCTAACATTTCATATGCGCGAGATACAATATGGTTTTTGAGTTCTATGATAAAAAAAACCGGCCAAGTGCGAGTCGGAGTCGCGCACGAAGAGTTCCGTACCATTATTTATAAAAAAATGAGCAAAAAAATCACTTTTTTGTATGGGAGCCCCCCATATTTTTTTATATTCTGTTTTTAGTGTTTGTTTTTATAGCATCAACAGAAATACATAATCTGTGAAAATTTCAACTGGCTAACTATCACGGATCATGAGATACAGCCTGGTGACAGACGGACGGACGGACAGCGAAGTCTCAGGAATAGGGTCCCGTTTGACCCTTTGTGTACGGAACCCTAAAAACTATTGAATTCTTTAGTTGCTTAAAATGGAAATTAGGGAATTTTGCAGAGACTTTTATTTTTTTGTAAGTGAACTATCAATTACAAAAAAAAAAATGAGTTGTGAAGCCACATTAAGTTTAAAATAATCTTAATTCTATATTTAAAAGTTATCCTTACGACAAAATTCACTTAGTAGTTTCACAAGCCCAGTCATACACGTGCCGTGAGCAGCAAAAAGCTAAAATTAGAGTGCAGTTGGAAACCAGCATTTTACTAAGCAAATTTTAAACTGTTTCATCACTTTAATGTTTTCGCACACCGCTGGAACTAGCTCGGGATTAGTCAAATCAGGGAGCGTGCTTATTCACACTTCCATTTTATATCCATTTATTTTGAGCTTATTCGAGGAAGTTTTGATCTGTTGATGCATATCATGTCAACCTGGGTGCTTAGACGACAAGACGGTTGGTAGCTAAGCCCTTGTAACTAGCCGCTTAAACGTTGGACGTTAGAGTATGCAGCACTAAATCAAATAGATTGAGTTCCTGGGAACTACCCGACTAAACTATTATAAACAGGTCAGTGGCCGCTAAGTACATACGGTAGGTTCCAGACGCATGTAGGGAGTAGTAGTTTCACACAAATATAAAGCCGGCATTTATTCAGCTGCGTTATTTTCGGTTGAAGTTTACTTTATCGGAGAATATCATAAACGTCTCTTTGCCTGCCTAAAGTTCAGCCTCGGGCCGTATATTCGTTTGTTTATGTTTTCATGTAGCGTTCACTCAAACTGTCCGAATCAATGGGGCCTGCCCTTTCTCATTTTTTATGCTGATTCGAGTCCAACATAATATTAATTTTACGTACGAGGGAATGATGTAGAATTTACACAGGGTATGTTATGCCTAGGTATGAAATTTCTTTGCTTATCTTAATACTTGCATTACAAAAAAACATGCTACCTACTGTAAGTAGTAGGTAAATACCTAAACTAAACGTTTGTTTACTTAGTAACACCACAACACAACCGAAGTCTTTTGAGCACTTCAGTTCCATTGTAATGATAAACTCTAGTTGTGGAGTTCTCAACACTTCTCCTCAGAATTTAAAATACGAATTCTTTATTCAGGTGGTGGTACCACGGGTTTGCTATTCCCGAACTCGCAGCAACTAAACAAAGTTTAAGATAAATAGGGGAAATTTAAGTGAAGCTGGAATGAGTTTTATGATCATAGTAGTCTCCTCGTTGTTACAAAGATGAACAGCTGTTACCGTGGAAGAATCCGAATAAAGTGCAGAGCCACTTACACAAGGGAGTGTGAAGAAATTGGTTCCGTGAAAGACCGGGAACGACATATTGATACATTATACAACATCCGGTGTTGGGAATAGTTATCGATTTTCGATGCATTACTACCACTATTTATTGCACGTTGTGGGAAGAAAAATTGTAAAAACTCACGGTAGGTCACGTCGTGATTACCTTTCTGTGTAATACGTGCTTATTCTTCTGTGACATCAGGTAATTACCGGTTTTTGTAAATAATGAGAGTTTATCGTATGACTGAACTACAATCGTGAGTTGTTTTACCGAAAAATGATTTTATCTCTGTACCAAATTTAATTTCATTTGTTTGTACATTACAATGGTCTTAATTTTAATAGATGGTCTAATCACATTCTGCCACGTGGGGCGCAAAAATAAACAAAAACATAAATAAAATATTAGAAAACAAAAATACTAGAGTAGTATTGATATTATTGAATGAATAAGTACGGATAATATTACAATATAATTCATGTCAGTTAAAAATATTGTCTAGGTTAAAAAAATATTATTCAATGTCAAACTATCAAAGAGAGATGACAAAGTGTAAAGATAAAAAGTGTAGACATAATATGTCTATGAAAGATTACAATAAAAATTAGGGTGTCAAAGTATCGTTCAGAAAGTCGTTTAAATTATAATAACATTTTTTACATAGCAAATCTTTAAGTTTCTTTTAAAACCCATTTATTAAACTGTTTGATTTGCTTTGGGAGTTTGTTAAAAACTTGCGGGGCTATACAGAGTATCATCATTTCAGCACAAAAAAACGTCCACTGCTGGACATAGGCCTCCCCCAAGTGTCGCCACATTGGCATTTTGGGGGGTTTCACCATAATCGCCACGCTTGGCAAGCGGGTTGGCGATCGCAGTACGGTTGTTACAAAAGCACAGAGAACGCTGCTGCCCATTTTCTGGCAAATCCCTTAGTCGCCTCTTACAACGCCCACGGGAAGATATGGGATGGTGCTATTCTTTACGTCCGACACCATACAGAGCCCATACAGAGTATGCTCTTCCACATTAATGCTGTTTTGGCTCTAAGTCCGCGCAACATAACTTTTCGCAAGTAACGTTTAACTGTTTCTGATAAGTTGGGAAAGAGGTGTGGATTTAACTTAACAAATAAGGCGGTTTCATAAATATACAAAGACGGCAGTGTTAAAATTTTTCATTTTTGGAAAAATTATTCACAACTATCCGTTGCTTGCAATACTACCTATATGTTTTGTGGGATTTCGAGGCAAACATAAACTCTCGGCATATTTAGTTTCTACCCACCCAACCAAAATCACAACTCTCTCGCAGATATACAATGTGTGTTCAGATTTTAGTAAACCAAGTTTAAGTCAAGTATAATTTACCACTTCTAAGACAGACTCGCAACCGTTTTAGACTAGCAAAAGCAATCTAATCTGAACTGCATTTGAGATATTGTAATATGGAGCTGTTCACCCAAAACTTAAATGTGAGAATAGACACAGCTTGGCAAGCCTCCAGCATCCAGTGAAATCATCATAGCATTTGTATTGTAACCAGGCAAATTTGAACGTATTTATATACCGTGATTAACATTCTAAGTGCTTGTTGTTTAAATAAAGGCTTATTTTAATATTGATGAGATGTCGCATTGACTTTGTTTTGATCTTACCAAGTAAATATAATTATTACTTTTGTAAATTACTGTTTTATCGTAATAGTACTTTATGAATGATGGGAGTTATCAGACAGCTCCGTTTTCTCCAAGAACAGATTAATTACGTCTTACCGAGAAGTAGGAACTCAAAGTTAGCTCGAACCTCCGCAATCATGTTTCTTGGAAAAACCCTCTAATTCAAACAGGATTGTTCAAAGAGTGGGTATCTAAGAGTCAACATCTCCTTAACTCGAGGACATTTATGATCACAAATTGTCTTTGAGAACATGACTAAGAGTAGATTCGGAGAAATTGTCATATTACGACTTACTCTGAAACCGCTACGTATTCCAATTAAGTAAGCACCGTTATTGCTATCATAAACAGCCAATTCCGAGTGTAAATAATTAAGAGGACTCGTGTGATTTAAATTATACCTCTGTAAAACTTATAGAACAATTGAAAATCCACCAATATTTGTTTATTCTCTCCGCATTTATTAATGTTATTAAACTTGTTAGCTCACCGTTTATATTGTTTGACACGGGTTGACGTTTCGGCCCGGTTTCCCCTTTCCCTGCAACACTCATATAACTTAAATAATTTATTTTCTCACTGATCGAGGAAAGAAGAAACACCCTGTGTATCAGCTGTTTGTCTTTCCCTGTAATTTGTAAAAGTCAACTCAACGAAATTGGTTCCTATAAATTGGCCATCGCCTGTTTAGCACTGCTGTTTGAACGGCTTTGTTCAATGCGCTTTGTAGATATACATAGATGTACAATATAGTATACAAGGGGAACAAGACCGTCTCTACATGCCCAGTTAGAAATAGAAATTGGGTTATTGTCCAGCAACACAGTAAGCAGGTACAATAGTTGTTTAAGAAAATCAGCCACATTAAGTACAGCCACTTAAATAGAGTGTGTTTTTAGAACGTTTTTAGTCGTTGAAGATTACCGGCTGGTAATCTTCAACGACTTGAATCCATCCATAAAATGTTGAACATAACCAATATTAAACCAGGAATTTTAGTTTTCATCACATGTCTAAGGAATTTGTTGGGGCTAGAGTTCAAACTATACGTAGTTAATAATTCAAACCAAGGAGAGTGGCGACAGATAAGTTTGATATCCTGAATAGTTAGCTACTATATCCCACACTTTCGATTACTGAATGATTATTATACAAAAACCAACAAAAGATCAAAGATTTTCAATTAAAAATGTGTACGTATATCTTATATATCTTTCGATACTTTTAAGCAGCTTTTATTCAAATATACGTTTCGAAAACAAGCACGTTTTTTGAACTTCTAAATTACGTAAGACATACCCCCAAAACGCCCATCCTTCATAATTTTCTCGTGTTATGACTGGGAAGAAGAAGTGACGGAACCAACTCTCTTAAAAGTATGTAGGTAAGACGAGCGTTGCTGTCGATACCATCACCCGAGTTCGTATTATATGGACAAATAAAATCACGGAATCGATAAAATATGAATCGGGGCCCATGTGCACTAAATTTTATTTACTTGCGACGATAAAACACAGGCCGACTCGGCCGATCGGGAAGTTCTCATCAACAAAAAGAAAAAAAAAGTATGGAAAGTTATCAGGGATCCCTTTGTCTCAAAATTAGTTAGGGGACTGGTATTGGGGACAACAGTATTTTATTATTACAAATGTATAGGAGCACTTGCCCTATTTCCAGTCTTGCATTAAATATGTGAACTATTTTTTTCGATTTCTTTGTCACTTGCGTGTGTAAGAATGTAGTATTTAGATGTTGTCTACATTTTTGGTGGGTTACAAATAAACGGACGACTGTTTAAAGAAACCAGTATGAATTTGTTAGTGATTTATTTTTCTTGAGTTTAATTTATATAGTGTTTGATCAGCATGACCATGCCACCCTCATAGGGGCATTCCATGTCTTAATACTTAAGATTACAATTTTGTATATTTTTTTGGCTGTCCTGGACAAGGGAGCAGCCAAAATACTGTTATATACGCCAACATCAAAAGATTTAAGACAGTTTTCTAAGAAAAAGTACTTCTCTCAGCCTCGTTCCGGACACATTCCGCTAAAATATGGGTGGTATCCGCTACCTCTTCACAGTCATCACACTCAGTACAATTGGGCGATTCACTCTTCCGCATTAAAAAGGCAAAGCTATTCAACGGGACATGTCCCGAACGCAGTCTGAAAGCAGTAATTTGTTAATGTTGAATTAACAAATTCTATCCTATCCTATTTATTATTTCTATCCTTTTTTAACTACCAACATTAAACTGAATAAGTAATATACCTAGTAAGGGAGAAAAGCACGTATAAAAGCGTATTCATAATTATATAGAAGTGCTAGTAGTGACTATAACTAGATACTATATAATGCAAGTTAGTAGGTACTCATATCAAGTAACAAACAATAGAGATATGGAGACAATCAGATATGTCTAATTAAATGAAGAGCTAGAATGACCAATGGAGTTAATTTATATCATTAACCAATTACAAGTACTTACATCATGTAACTCAATGAATTCAGAATACTACTATGTATCGTCGACGTCCATACTGCTTTACGACTTATGAAAACCATTCCCAGAAAATGTAATCTTCACTACAATTTGATCACCTTATCCGTGCAAGCGAGAAAAAACAGAACAAAAATAAATGTACCTACCAAGTTTGACATATCGTTGATTTTTAGGGTTCCGTACCTCGAAAGGAAAAAACGGAACCCTTATAGAATGTCCGTCTGTCTGTCTGTCAAGACACTTTTTCTCAAGAACGCATGGAGGTATCAAGCTGGAATTTATATCAAATACTCAAGTCCACTGTGCCTTGGAGCTGTAAAAAAATCAAACTTCTAAGCCAACGCAATCAAAAGATACAGCCGTTTATGCCGCCAATTTCCGCAAATTTTCGACACTCGCAAGGGAATCAAAACCTACAGGGTACTTCCCGTAAACACAGAATCTTGAAATTTGGTACGGAACAACGTCTTATAGCCCAGATAAAGGAAAAATTGCAAAAACCGTAAATTTTTAGTTACATCATATATATTAAAAATAATTTTAATAATTTTTGTACTGAACCCTCGGTGCGAGAGTCACGCCACCTTGAACTGCAAACTTAAAGTCATACTGTAAGGTTGGAAGTATGATCTAACTATCACAAAGACAAATGTACCTTGGGCTCTTGACGAAGTGATTTTCTCTCACCGATAACGATAAAGGTAAAGTCAAAATGTATGAGACTGACGTAAGCTACCGAAAAGACCGTAGGTAAGTCAATCCCGTTTATACTCGCAGTAGAAACACGAAAAACTTTGAAAATCATCGTTAGTTTTTTTTGCCATCAGCTCGTTTAGTGATGTGCAGTTGACATTCATTCTTAGTGATAAAGCTGCTACGAGTTCGACTGTACTTCCGCTTTCTAAAGTATGTGTATGTTTCATCGCTTAAAAATAGCTGGAAGCGACATCGATAGCGGGTATCGTTTAGCCGCGTAACAATCTTATTCGAGCACCCGACAGGGTATGTTTGTTTTATCTTTAAGCGACTGTAGCGAAACGCTTGAGGCACTACTTCCGCTATAAGAAAAACTGGGGAGTTAAGAAAAGACATCCAAGTTTCGATATGAACTAAGCCTCTCTTCTATCCAGCAAAAGGGCCATTTTTGACTGTCTGTATTAAAACATGTAATATATATGTATGTGATGATTGACTGTCTTTTTTATACAATATCGATTTTATCGAAACTAAAGCCCTAGAATAGAAGGGAATATTCAGTTCCATTCTACGTAAATTGATGATTGATTCGATAAAACTGTTGGAACAAATGCCATCTTGTATTTATATACTTAATCTCTAGTTCATCTAGTTCTTTTAGTGTTCCTTCCTTAGTACCTTCTGATTATGTGGGTAAATAGTTGTAATGCAAAAACAATGAACAACAACAACAACAACAACAATGAACAACAATGCAACAATGTTGTTGCAATGTTGTTGTTGGGTTGTATCTTGTAGAAATTGAAATAATAGGGGTTAAAGTATGAAATTGCCGATTTGTACTGAAAAATTGAAATTAGTTGGTTAGTTGGGAGTTAGTTAGTACTTACAATTAGGTAGAAACTTACTTCAACATTTTCTTCCCCATCCTCTGTAGACTGATTGATTTGAGCCGCTTTGAAAAACACTAGGCCAGAACTAAATTAATGCTTAAACAAAATATGCTTGTGTGACATGTTCAAACTGACGACACGGTTGGCGCAGTGGTTGAGCGATCGACTGCTGCGCTGCGTGTCGCGGATTCGATCGCCGCATGGAACAAATATTTGTATGGTCAACAGATAATTGTTCCGGGTCTGGCTGTTTGTGTAATAAATATAATAAAAAAATTAAAAAATCCCCGACAGAAAAGAACCTCTAAAAAACCAAAAATAAATTAATCCAAGCGTCGTAGCGTCGGGGGCCCGCTTTGTTCTGTGCTTTTGTTATGCGGTCTACTAAGCGGTCGCCCTATTTCTTTTTAAAAATTTTATTCTATTTTTTTTTTCACGGTTATTAAACTTATATTATTTTTTCTTAGCCTTGACTGTCCCAGTCCTGGGCATAGGTCTCCTCCCATTCCTTCCACTTTTGTCGGTGTTGCGCATCTTCTAGGAAAGTTATATTATTTTTTAATCCCAAGCTATTAGGGGGATGAGGGTGTGTGCTCCCCCTCCTTGGTGATGCCTATGGTGACAAGTGACAAAATTTCAAATTGCGAATCGACCAGATCCGTAAAAGTTTATATTCCTTCATCAACTAGAAAAGAGGTGATGACCTTCAAACGGCTGAGCAGATTTTCTCGAATCATAGCTAAGAACACTTTCGAATAAAACACCTTTCAAATGAAACCAATTTTATCAAAATCGGTTCAGCCGTTTAGGAACTACGATGCCACAGACAGACACACAGATACACAGATACACACGTCAAACTTATAACACCCCTCTTTTTTGGTCGGGGGTTAAAAATAGCCATTATTGCTGTTTCTTTCCTTACAACTACTAAATAAATGCCTAACTAATTGATTTAATAAATTATAATTTGCATTTCAATGACCGGCAACTGGATGTTTCTGTGAAACAGCTTGTCCGTGGACAAAATCCTCCTCCTAAGAGCTGTTTGTGTATGTTAGTTCGTGAACTTACCCACGTTATAGGAGAAATTCCTAGAGTGGGGCAAAGTTTAAAAATGAAATACGTAAAGAAAGAAACGGAACTTCGGCTCAGTGTCAATAATTTAATCCAATAGCTCAATTCTATTTATTTTTATGTAAACGGGCATTTGTCGTCTCGTATTTCTTGTTAATTTGTATCGGTACGGAATATAATAAGTATCATACAAAAACTGCTTTGATTGCTCTACGTAGATCAGGCAATAAAATTACCATAAGCAATGGCATAATTGCCCAAATGAAATTGCCTGGCCGTAAAGCTAGTCAAGTACAAATTGTTTTGTACTTCCTTCCTTGCCTTAATACCTGAAGAAATTCCATTTGAAATATTTGTTAAAGCTGTGTTTGCAAACTGTGTTCTTAACGTCTCATTGTTTCTGTTGAAGTGACACGTACTTGGCTTAAATAAATCTTAGAGAATTTTGTCGACGTGCTCATGTTTCATTCTTGAAAATATTTTTAGGCCCGGTGTACACACGGCGTTGATCTTGTACGATATTTTGCAGTGTAATAGCGCAATTACACATGGTCGTTTGCCCGAATTCGATTGCCTGTAGTATTCGGGCAAACGACCAAGTGGTAATGAATGCGGTCGAGTACGCTTGTCTTCGGACAAAATGGTCCGGCTTCATCGTTTGTTTTTTTGGATTTGTAAACTTGAATTCCATTACGACGATAAGTGATATACTCGTGACTGCATCGGGTGTCCGAAGTGAAGACAAGTCATCCGAACACTCGAATACAGGCAAACGAGGAAGTGTAATTGAACCACAATTTTAAGATGAATTGGTAGTTCCTTAATACATTGGTAAAACCGAATAAACATTGGGTTATGGAAGTAAAACTTTTTACCGTAAAATATTGGGCTGCATTAGAACAGCCGTTTAGTTGTATAAATGAAACTCTATACGTGTCTCAAGTAATAAGATTGCGGATAGGTAGGTGATAAAGTAAGTTCAATAAATGAAAAATTTAATTAAAAATTTAAAAAAACCCCGACTCCAAAATCAGAGTCCTCTTTGTTTTGTGCTTGTAATAAGCGGTCTATTTAGCGGTCCCCCGACGCTACGACGCTTGGATTCATTTATTTTTGTTTTTTAGAGGTTTTTTGCGTCGGGGGTTTATACATTTTTGATTTATTTTTTATTTCATGCTTTTTTAACTTATATTATCTTATTATCTTAGCTTTAACTGCTTTACTCCTGGGCATAGGCCTCCCCCATTGCTTCCACATTTCTCGGTGTTGCGCCTCTTCTCGCTAATTGACAAAAACAAGGAAAGTTATAATAAAATAAAAACCCTAGCTTTAAGGGGGAGAGGGGGGGTGCAGTCCCCCACCGGCGATGCCAATGGTAACAAGTATCAAGATTTCAAATTTAGAATCGACTAGACCTGCGGAAGTTGTTTTTTCAACTAGAATAGAGGTGAAAACCTTCAAACGGCTGAGCAGATTTTCTCGAAACATAGCTAAGAACAGTCTCGATTAAAAAACCTTTCAAACGTAACCAATTTTATCAAAGTCTGTTCAACCGTTTAAGAGCTACGATGCCACAGACAGAGACACAGATACACACGTCAATCTTATAACACCCCTCTTTTTTGGTCGGGGGTTAAAAATAAAAGGTTTTATGATAAATATTTTGGTGGCATGAAATAAATAATTTATACAAAACTTATATAACCCGCCTTTTTTGGTCGGGGGTTAATAAAACAGTTGATGTTGTATGTATGTAGACAGAAAACTTTACGTTGGCTACACACAGGCAGCAAAATATCGTGTGTAAAATACGACGATTTACACTTCAATGTAAAAATGTTGTGCTACATTATCACTGTTGCGAATAAACTTTTTGTACACTAAAATAAGGAGTTGCTCTTTTGTTCACCTCCATTATTTACTAATATAGATCATTATCTACTTTGTTTTGATTCGTCAGTACACTAATGAGCTTGGCGTCTGGGAGCAACTGCTCTTACACTCTGTTTGATTGTTTTTGATGTGTCTGATAGTTGCTGTCGGGTTTTTCTATATAATCTTAAGATACGAAAATAATTTTAATTTCGCAATTTAGGATTTTGTAGTTAGTTTTTCATTTGTGAAATTTGTGCGCTGTAGTTTTTGTCATATGTTGCTGTGTGCTTTTTGTAACGCTGCTAGAGGACTATCATCGCAATCGTGAAAAACTATTCAACAGTCCCATACAAAACTTCAATACAGTACTCGACCCAAACGTGTGGGAAAGCTAATTTTTAAAGATCCTTATTTCTGCTATACTGCTCTGAAATAGCGGCCAGATGTACGACTGCCGACTGCGCGCAAGGTTTTGAGTTCGATGCCTGGTTTGAGTCAAAGTGGGTTTTTGTCAGGCGTTTTTAGGCGAAGAGAGCTGCTACTGAGAGTAGCAGCTCTCCTCTCAGTAGAACAAGATTAGACTTGCCTTCTACTACACGTGACTCCAAAATTAATTGACTTAAGGTTGGTGTTCTCTTCTCGTTGTACGGATGTGCGGGGTAGGATGGTGGAGGACTGGGCTCTGGAGGTGGGCCTGGTCGTCCTAAATCGGGGTTCTGTCCCCACGTGTGTGCGGTTGCGGGGCGAGTCGGTGGTGGACATCTCGTTCGCTAGCCCCGCTCTGTCACCGCGTGTTGTTGACTGGCGCGTCATAGAGGGGGTGGAGACCTATTCCGACCACCGGTACA
This sequence comes from Cerastis rubricosa, assembly GCA_949152445.1. Taxonomy (NCBI): domain Eukaryota; kingdom Metazoa; phylum Arthropoda; class Insecta; order Lepidoptera; family Noctuidae; genus Cerastis; species Cerastis rubricosa. The sequence goes on from OX424536.1 coordinate 10,679,333, forward strand.
TCCGGTTCGATATCTCCGCCCAAGCCTCAAGCGCGCCGGTCCAACAGGCCCCGAGTGGTCCCCGTTGGGCGCTGAAGCAGCTGGACCGGGAGCTCCTCCTGGAAGCCTCGTTAGTGCAGGCCTGGGTGACATCACCGAACAGGCCTGCCGACATCAACAACGAGGTAGGGTGGTTCCAGGAGGCCATGTCCGACATCTGCGACGTGGCAATGCCCCGAGTTCGATAAGGAAGCGCCCGGCGTCAGGTGTACTGGTGGTCGCAAGAGCTGACGTCTCTGCGCGAGGCGTGCGTCGCCGCGCGGCAACCGTACGCCAGGCATCGCAGGCTCCGCATCCGCCCTCCGGAAGCGGCAGCCATTGAGGCGGAGCTGTACGAGGGATACAGAGCAGCGAAGACCGCCCTGCAAGAGGCTGTCATGCGGGCCAGGGACCTGGGCCGCGAGGAGATGCTGGAGACTCTCGACAGAGATCCGTGGGGGCGCCCTTACAAGATGGTGCGGGACAAACTCCACACCTGGCCCCCCCCCGCTGACGCAGAGTCTCCGCCCTCAGCTCGTGGAGGACGTGGTAAGCGCTCTAATCCCTTTGCGAGGGGAACATCCTCCCCCGTCTATGGCTCCGCCGGATGCGGTGCCGGAAGTGACCGGGGTGGACCTGAGAATTGCGGTAGGCAGGCTTAAAGCCAAAAATACCGCACCGGGACCCGATGGCTTGCCTGGCAAAGCCTGGGTCCTGGCCTCGGAGGTTCTCAGGCCCTGACTGGAAGGGCTTTTAAGCGCATATTTGGAGAGAGGCCAGTTCCCGCTTCGTTTGAAGACAGGGAAGCTGGTCCTCATCCGGAAGCCGGGGCGCCCTGCGGACTCTCCGTCCGCATACCGGCCCATTGTGTTGCTCGACGAGGTGGGCAAGCTCTTTGAAAGAGTCATTGCCAACCGCCTCACCGGGCACCTTGTGGGGATGGGGCCGGATCTTGCGGAAAACCAGTTTGGTTTCCGCAGAGGGCGCTCGACGGTGGACGCCATCATGCGCGTGAGGGCTCTCACGGCGGGGGATGCGGTGTCCAGGGGTGGGGTTGTGTTGGCGGTGTCTCTTGACATCGCCAACGCCTTCAACACCATGCCCTGGAGCTGCATTAGGGAGGCACTCCGGTATCACCGGGTGCCGACCTACCTTCGTCGTGTGTTCGGGGACTACCTGACGGATAGGGCCGTCATCTACCCTGGTCGCACCGGAGAATGGAACCGGCGAGAGGTGTCGTGCGGTGTTCCGCAGGGATTGGTTCTGGGGCCGCCCTTGTGGAAAATCGGCTACGACTGGGTGCTGCGCGCCGACCTCCCTAGCGGTGTCAGCGTAGTTTGCTACGCTGACGACACGCTGGTGCTGGCACAAGGGAGGTCGCACGAGGCGGTGGCCGAACTTATGACACGCGGGGTTGCGATAGTCGTGGAGAGAATCCGGCAACTGGGTCTCGAGGTGGCATTGCACAAGTTCGAGGACATGTGCTTTCATGGGCCTCGGAATGCGCCACCGTCGGGATCCATACTGACGGTAGGAGGGGTTCCCATCGGCGTCGAGTCGACGCTGAAGTACCTAGGGCTTGTCCTCGACAGCCGGTGGAACTTCGTGGAGCATTTTTCCGACGTTTGGCCCCCAAACTGGAACGGGCAGGGGCTGCGTTCAAGCGGCTCTTGCCCAACCTGGGGGGTCCAAACGCCTCCTGCCGGAGGCTCTACGCGGGGGTCGTGCGGTCCATGGCCCTTTATGGGGCCCCAGTGTGGGCGCGTTCTTTGGCGGCGAGCCCCCATTACCTGAACGCGCCCCAGAAGATGGTAGCCGTAAGGCTGATCCGGGGGTACCGCATGATCTCCGGCGAGGCGGCGAGCCTCTTGGCCGGATTGCCGCCATGGGATCTGGAGGCGATAGTCCTCGCGTGCCTGCACGAATGGCGCGCGGAGGCACTACGCCGGGGGGAAACTCCGCTGCCGCGGCAAATTGTCGCTCAGTGGACAGACCTCCGGCGCGATCTCATGGCGACATGGAGAGAGCGACTGTCGCAACCCCGTGCAGGGCACGCCACAATAGTGGCGATAAGTCCCCTCTTTGAGGAGTGCCTGGAGAGGCGCCACGGCGCCCTCACCTTCCGCCTGACGCAGGTCCTCACCGGACATGGTTGTTTCGGGAGGTTCCTGCACCGAATCGGGCGGGAGGAAACGCCCGGGTGTTACCACTGCGAGGATCGGCCGGAGGACACGGTTGGCGGCGGCAACCTTTCGCGTCCGGCCCTGGTTCAATCCATAGTCCGGAGCAAGAGGGAATGGGAAGCCGTCGCCTCCTTCTGCGAAGCAGTCATGCTAGCGAAGGAGGTGGCGGAACGTGAGAGGGAGAGAACCTCACGTCCCAGCCGCCGCTTGAGACACCCCGGGCGTCGAGGGGCAACCAGTGGCCCCCGGCCACCGTAGGCCTGTGGACGGTGAGTAATGGGCTAGCTCACCGTCCGTCCGTCTTATGACGACAGGCCGTGCCGCCGATGGCGCGTCCGTGTTCCACGCGCGCGTCAAGGAGATGTCAGCGAATTCGGGGTCCGAAATTTGGGTGTTCTCTATCCCTCCGCATGTACTTTTTGGAGAATTCAATCGCAATGGCATGTCTACTATCATTCTGAATCAAGTTCTTCTAACCTAAAAGAAAGATGGATTGCTTTTAGTGATAAGACCGCCCATTTTATCGCATTATGTATAATCTCTACTATATATACCCACGTATGTATCTATCGTTGGCTTTTGCGGCGCCAATTCTGCTTCCAAGCTAAAATGCTAGAAACTAGTGGGCAATTTGTGGCACTGTCTCTTGTAATTATGACTTTCAGAGAAAGACATTAAATAAAAGTCTTTTGCATTTACTTCGATGTTATTTTGTGTGAGGATTGGGTTCATAATGTTTCGTACAGAGAGGCTTGATCTATTGGATATTCGGGGAAAAGAATCTGACTTTCATGTCTGTCCGAACGAATGACCGGCTACGAGTCATGAGGAAATAGACACTACCATAAACACTACGGTGACAGATTGGATTGCGGATTGAAGATTGCAGTATATGTGTATGAATAAGTTGAGGATGAAAGGGAGAAAGGTTGAACTATTGACATTATAAATAACCTTTTAAGACGGCAGGCCGCTGCACAATTAGCATAATTTTTGTAATATGAATAATGCTATAAAAACTACATTCTCTTTAAAATCAGAAACCGAAAATCAAGTGTGTACAAACTCCCAATGTAATTAAGTTTTAACGCAGCACGATTTCACACGTCCATCCTTGATTGGCGATCATTACGGTGACGAATAATTTAGGCTATTTAACACTGCGGTCCGTGGTCACCCCGGCTTTGCGTACCCAAAATAATATATCTTTGTAATTACCATCTCCATTGAATAAAACGAAACTGACCAGCCCAGTTATTGAGTAAGTACTATTCCGTGTTAATGTCAGTTAATTTTCCCTTTTCCTAAAGTAAGCGAGGGTCCGAACAACAAGGGTGTACGAGTTTATCCTTTCGCATTAATTATGAGTTGATTGTACGCGGAATTATGATGTGGTTGTAAGTGACATGACATGTTCATTGTTCGAATGTTTTTGGTTTGAACAATACATGGGTTACATTATAGACGTATGTAATAATAAAGATCATCACCGGATGTGTGTATTTCGGAAATTATGAGCAAAAGGAAAAAGCAACCGGACAAACGCGGACTTAGGTAGATAATGCCTTGGGCATTTTTTACCGGTCTTCCTTAAGGTGATGCAGAGAATAATTATATGTGGAATACCATATTATGTAGATTCAAGAAAATATTTATAAATAGAATAATAAATTATTATACACACTCTACACATACTATATTATCCTATAAGAGCAGCGGTGGCTCAGTGGTGGCAGCCCCGACTTACGAGCAGACTGCTGAGTACCTAGTAAGTCGTAGGTTCAAACCTATAATTAATAATATAATTCAAACCCAGGCGCCGCGCCTGGGTTTGAATTATTTTGTGTAATTGTATTACATTGTGTAATTTATTTTATCACCGCTGCTCTCAAAACGGTGAAGGAAAACATCGTGAGGAAACCGGCATATTGTCGTAGAACTAAAAATTCAAAGACATGTGACATCTACCAACCCGCACTGGGCCCGCGTGGTGGATTAAAGTCTCTCTCATTGATAGGAGGCCTGTGTCCCAGCAGTAGGAACATTATAGGCTGATGAAGAAGAAATATTTGTAAATAAAATAATAAATATTTATAATCTACATACTATATTATCCTACAGGATCGTAGTAGCTTTATTTAAAGTAAGTATCCGATTTCCTAACTCAGGTTGTTTTCTACTTTTGAGCCAAAAATCTAAATCCGATAGTGCGCGAAAAAGTAACGAACAGACAGAGTTAATTTCGTATTTATAATGGATATCAATGGGACAGTTGCGTGGCAAGTATTGTCCAATGTCTTGAAAGTATAGGTATCTTAAAAAGCGTTATGGAGTCTAGACTTCGCTAAGAGTTTGATTTGATGCTTCTAAAACTAATTTTTCTGCAGAGGAGAAGATTGCAACTTAGATTATATAGCGCCACTCCAGCATAGTGCAGATAGGTCGTACACCTATTGATTTACTTTTAATAATTTTACCTATATCTATAACACAAAATATTGAATTTCTGTTTGTAATTCTAAAATAACAGGTTTTTACTGAATGAATAAGAAATTTTATACGGAGTGTCGTATAAACACAGACAAGTACATATTATTAGTATATATGTTTTTTTTCTGCCTTACTGTCTGTTTGTTCCGGCTAATCTCTAAAGGCATAGAGTACCGTGCAATAAAAATAAACCTCTGTAAATTGTTAAAAAAATCCGATTCAAATTGGAAAGTAATATTTTAGGGTCTACAACGGCTCTTAGCTCTAAGCCATTTGTTAACACCATGTTTTTACCTTGTAGAATGTAAATAAATGAATATGAATAGTTTATAATAATATCAAGCGCACGAAGGTCGGGAGGCACAGCTAGTTTTTTTTTATAAACTTTTACTACCTTTTTCTGTCAATAACAACTAATTGACCACACAAAAAAAATTCTGACTGATTTAAGAAATATTATCCTGTATATTTGTGTGAACCTCATGATATTTTTCTCCGCTAAGCCGGTAATAAATTTTAATTATGCACATAGGTCTGACAGCACATTTGTACCGTAGCTGAATTAATGACCATTGGCTTTCAGTTCTCCGAGCTGTCCCAAGAGTGTTACTTCTCGATAACAAACAATTTGAGATGCTATTCGTAAAACCGTTAAAAGAGGTTGAAAGCGGAAATAATAAATGTCACATTCTGAAAGAATAGGTCTAATTAGCCTTTGGCAATGGTGGGTATAATAATCCACTACACGAGTCTAGTTGGTGGACGGTTTTCCAATATTGTCTACAACACACATTTTTCACACCACACCATTTTTTTTTAGGCATCTCGCACTTCAACCTAGGAGGTTGTCGTCTGCTTAACCGGACTATACTGTGGGTGCCTTAAGAGTAAGGCCTCCAGCCAGGGCATAAAACTTATAAACTAAGCGACTACACGCTAAGGGCACCCCCTGTGGGGTACGAGCCTCGGCTTAGGGCGTCGCTGGGGGAGGACTGCATGGGGATAGGCTGGGGCTGATTTAAAACTACTGGCACAGTATCGCGGGCTGGCTCGAGCAAGGGTCGGGGAGGGGGCGAGGGTCGGGGAGGGAAACCACACCATAATTATGGGTGTGTAATAATGCCATAATAACAGATAATATATTAACACTTGAAATAACGTTCACATGATATCATTTTCATATGCTATAAAAACAAATAACCTAATTTCATGTGATCTAATATTACATTTCATATAAACTTTTGCTCTAATAACATTTAGTATAACGTTCATCTCATATAATTTTCAATTAGTCTAATGCTTTTTTTATATAACGTTCAGTTGACCTAATTTTCTTGGCCTAATTTTCGTATTTACTAATTTTCTGGCCAAATTCTGTAGTGAATAAGTAAATATCAGAAAACATCATACTGTTATAACCTCATCTAACCCAAATGATTCACCAACAATAGAAGGGATCTGCCGCGGCACGCTCGCTTCGCTCGCTCGCGTTCGCGCCTAACCTAACCTAACCCACATGATTCACCAACCATAGAGGGGATCTGACGCAGATATATATGAGGTGAATATGAAAGAACAAAAAAACGTATTCATTTGTATATAGAATATTATACTAACTAAATATTATACTAACTAAATAGTAGTTCAAATGTGCATTTTAGAAAATGTTTATTAAACCATATAAAATTAGGTAAACTTAAAATATATCAATAATTCATTATATCATTTCATCGTTATACTAAAAAGCATATATTAAATGAAATTAGGACATGTGATCGTTAGAACTTTTGTCATTATGTCAAATGGTACGCACCCCATAATTATCTGCTTCTCATTTATAGAGTAGTTATTGCCTAACCTGGTTTCAGAGTTTATATGCCGCCTATGGGCCTCTGACTTGGTTTTACATGCCGTCAAGAAATATCTCTCAAGAATGCTGGTTTCCTCACAAAAATTTTCTTCACCAAAGCAAGTAATAATTATACAATACGCAAATGATTCCGAAGAATCAGAGGTTCGAACTCGAGAGCCAAACCATACATTTAAAATGACTAAACCTGCATACCTGTCCAGATCCATTCACTCATGTGTTACGCATTAGTTCTGTATTAAGGCCTTGTCCGTAACTCCGTATTGAAGTTTCGTATGTGTTTACGACGACTTATTCATTCGTGTTGACTAAATCAAAGACATTTTGGAGATTTTTCGATTTGCCGCTACACAGGCGGGTGGCGCGATTGATTGACTCTGCTATTCGGCGACGTAACGTTTTCCATTTATATGAAGAACTCACAAGTTCCTTCAAGAAATACGCAAGGGAATATAAGACTTGTGTAGGGTATCGCGTTGTGTCTTTACGATCGCGACGAAATTAGGAATTATTACATCTTCTTTCAGAAAATGTGTAAATATTTTCGTTTTGCTGTTACAATAAATTATTAGATAAATAAAACGAATAAGCGGATTAGGTTGGAAATGCCACAGAATTGGGAAGTTTTCTCTACGTATTCATACCGTCTAATAGGCAATACCGTGTGTGAGGACTTTTATCAGAAAACATACATTCGTGTTCATTTAAAATGCGGTTGCAGTCCGCCAATTATAGTGAAATAATTGTAGCCGCGTAGTAGCAAATGTTGGTAGTGAATGCATAACGTCGGGGTTAGTTATGTAAGACGTAATTACATCGCAGCTTCCTAATTAACAAATAGTTTCAGCTTTAAAAATGAGGTTATATTTCTGGTGGGATAAACAGTAATACTGAACAGGGTTCCATGTTTCCTGCGGATGTATGATTTTAAAATATCTTGTACAGATTTTAGTCAACTGAATGATAATAAGAACCCTTGATCCTTGTCGTAGCAGAAATGTTATTAAAGTTCTTGTTGAGAATCATAATTTCATTTATAAAAACATAATCACAGTACACTTTGTTCTAAGAATGAAACTGATTCAAAAATAAGGCCTACATTTTCCTCAAAACGTGAAAAGGTAAGATAATAGCAGACATTATTATCTCAATACCTTAAATAACAGCTTTATTTAAATCTAATTTTAATCTCTCTGTCTTAAGAGCGTTTACACCTTACGGCATTTCATACAAACTTTTAAGTCCTTGTTTTTCGAAATGACTGAACCTATTTTAATGTAACTTAATACGTATAGGCAGGATACGTAGGGCTAAAAAGTTACTAATTTCTTTTTTCGATATTTATTTTTCTATAAATAATTTATAATCGGTCTAATTTAGCTGTAACACTATTTTTCAAAAGTGTTTTTAGTCATTATGGCTTATGCGTATGTAGTTGTATAAAATGTCGTAATAAGCCGAAAAGAAAAAAGAGTTCCGGTAGCCGTCAACTAGATAAAATATAATACAAATGGCCTTGAAATCTGAAAACAGATAAAAAGTTCCGTTTAGAATCGAGCCCGACCTTTTTCCTACATAATGGGATGAGGATGGGTATCCAGGGTTTCTTCACCTACCTACCGTAATTTGCCAATAGGTTGAGCTTCTGATAAAACTTGTCGACAGCTGTTATATGTAATGGTAACTACATTAGGTAAAAGTAGGCACATTTGTACATTGTTTCCTGAAAGGCAAAGTGATTGTAGTCAATGTCGTTGATGGTAGATAGATACCTACGTTTCTGCTAATCAAAATATTAGGTACTGTGATTTTCAATGCGGTTTCCGAGCAGGGAGATGTATTACAAAATATTATTTTCGGCATTTAACTTAGTTGTTATTGTTAACATGATGGTAAAAAAACACTTCAATTTATAGTGCTCAAGTCCATTATATTTTTAGGCCTGTCGAGCGTTAATGAAAAGTCCAACCACGTATTCAATATATGACAGCTCAAATATTGGATGTTTTGTTCAACGCAAATTCAACGTTCCCAAATAAACAGACATTTGGCAGCCTGAAAAGGTGTAATAACATCATGGAATAATATTAAAAAAGTAAGACATGAATTCAGTTAGCTTAAACGTTTTTTAAGCGAGATCTTTTACATCTCAAAATACAATTCATTGTAAAAAAGGTACGTAATATAGAAAAAGGTTAGGAAATTGAAAATTGTGCCGCGGAATATAACCCCATTACTAAGGAAATGAGGTACGTGAGTATGTTTTAGAATTCTCCTTCCTCGTCGGCTCGGCAGTGAGTTAACTCGAAGTAACTCTACCTGTGACGTACTCTGTTTTTAAGCAATAAGGAAGATTGTCCTGAAAACATTTGCCGATCGGGATCGTCAATTGCTTTATCGATATATTGAGTAATGGATAACGTTGGGTTTTGTTTTTTTACTAATGGGATGGTGTTCAGTTTTTACGCTAGTGGAATCAGTAGATTAGCTGATCTGGGTTTAAGAATTGAGAAGGGTAATCTTCGATAACGTACCTAGTTGATTGTTTTGTTTTGGTTGATGATTTTTGCCTTTCGTGTACCTAACTCTTTTCAGGACATCGCAAATTGATTCCGTTCAGATTTTCAAATCATCTAGGTTAGAACAAGAACTCAGGACAATCTTTTTACAAACTTCATATTTCTACATACTGAATAGGAGCTACCAACGTTCATAAAAGAAAATCGCAAAGATGAAATCTTTGCTCCTATTTCTTAAAAGACCTCGACAAACGGAGGTACACCAAGTTCTTAAAAATATGCTTGATGAGACATATTTAATAGCAGCTGATATTGCATAAATAAGCGTTAAATGAAAAACTTGTTTGGCATGGTTCATTTACCGTAATAATTTCCGAGGGAAGATTTCTTTAAAGTGGCAGATGTCGGCTTGTAGATTGTTATGAATAAATTTACGAGGCAATGGGTCGAGATTCGATTAGGTAGGTATCTATTACCGCGCGAATTTGCAATTATGTGCGTCACAACGTAATGGTGTTAAACTGTAAATTTACCGTGATATCACTATATGTATAGCTGTACAGGTGAAACATGTATAGATGTATACATGTTTATGTGTGTTTAGATATGGTAATGTGTTCAGCTTAAGTTAATGAGGTTGCGGAAACTGTTTTCGGTTGTGATAGGTTTTTGATTAAATCCATTACTAGGAGCTGAGTGTTTCCCCGGATTAGAATACGCTTTGGATATCATCTGCGCAACGTCGTGAGACGTGACCCAGTTACAGTAACTATAAATTTTATGTGCTTCTTTTTTAGCCGGTTTATTTACCTGGAAACTTTAGTGAACTTTTTATTAGATTATCTTTGTAACATGGAATTTCTGTTTTCTTGTACCTAACCAGTTGAATAAGTCTGACTCTGTATTTACGAAGAAGAATCTTGGTAATGAAAAAACTTAGTTGTTGAAAGATTGCGCTTTCTAAAAGATTTTTCCTAAGATTATCTTGATAAAGAAAAACCGGACAAAATCCTATTTCTTAACCTTACTTAACAACTTAACCGAAAATTGACGAAAGTATCTAAATATGCGATAACTTAAATCTTTTAGACTGAACTCTGTCCTAATTACCACGACAAAGTAAGAAAATAAATACTACGGAACCTACAATTTCACTTTACTTTTAAACGAAATGAACAAAATGTCCTTTGTTGTTTTTCCGCTTCCATCTTGACGGAGAAAAATTGATTGCCCAGGTGCTTCCGATAGCATTAAACTTCTTAACAAAACCTAATCAGATAGCATAGGTAGGTAGGGAAGTAATAAGTCACAATTATTGCAAAATTTAAGCTGATGATCCGCTCAACATTACAATATGCAAATATAAATTACACATTGATTCACACAACAATCCAATTTGCAACGAAATCCGTTTATTGTAACTGTTTAATCATAATATTTAATTATTTTCCGATTAATGTCAAAGAGTATGAATGGTAACAATGTAATTGAAAGTCGGCGTTTCATAAAATTACTTATTGTTCATAACGGTTCCCTGTAATATCGTAAGCGTTTGGATGGTGCGCCGCAACAGATCGGCCTAATGAGAAAAGTTGGATAGCCTTCGAGAGCCTCAGAAACAATGCCGACACCCAACAATTTCCTGACACTGGACAATCAATTCAAAAGCTTTTTACAGCCCAGAAGTAGGGGGTGGCCGCCGTCGCCCCCTCTCCGAGTTTCAACTTGCTTGTTTTCGACATTTACGCTTTTAAAAAACCCAAAAATAAATTATCACGCTTTGATTGTTCCGTCGAAAGTAATAAAGGAACGGCGGTGACGTCGACGTTTTCATTATTCAATTAGACGAGAAGTGAGCAATCGTGTTCTTGTTCTAGAACCCGTCTTGTCAACCTTATTGAATAGCTCCTAAAAATAAGTAAGACCTTTATTTTACAGACTTTCAGTATAAAACTCTTCCGCTTTTTTCCAAGAACCTAGCTCCGGTTTCATCAAAACAGTGTAAATTGGCTAATCGAATCAAAAATGTAAGTAATTAGGATTTGTAAATAGCTACCTATAATTTGCACGGTTATTATCAGTATGAAGCTATCATTTTACCTCATCGTTAATTAACACTGTGTTGGTACAACACATTATTATGTACCTACTGTGTTGAGCAATAAACTTTTGAATTTGAATTTAACACTTTCCTTCAGACAGGCGCGACGCGACAGCTCGACACGACATCGCGATGCGACAGCGCGACGCGGCGTAGCGGTGTTGCCGCATCGCGAAGCCTCGCACGCCTCACAGCCTCGCAGCCTCGGCGCGGCATCGGTTTGATTCGATCCTAACATAGTGTATTAGGATAATGTCCAAGAGTACCGCTTTCTGAATCAAGCCCTTGATCCATATGCCTAACGAGAGATTAAATATATTATTATAATTACCTGCCCTATATAGGCCATGCTAATGTGTTGCAGACGATATCTTAACATTGGGTTGTTTGTCCTATGGACATAAATGTTTTTGGATAATCATTTTATGCCTTATTCTAACTTTCAAAATCAAATTAAATTAAATACCTATACAAATTTGGCGGCTGCGTTCAAGTTATGCACAAAACTAATTTCGAAATTTTCGTTCGCTTTTCGATACGATAGAGGACGTCGAGTTATCCATCAACGAGTTGATGCCGCAGCGCGTAGCAGCGCGGCAGCGCGCGACCCACCGCGGCAGGCTCGACGCAAAATGTTCAACGAATCTTCTGTTTCTTGTTACGGCGTGCTGCGGCCCGCTCGACGTGTCACGCTCTCGAAAAAGCTCAGAAACGCGTCACATCGCGCCGCGTCGTATCGCGTCGCGCCTGTGTGAACAGTCACATGCGTTTTCATAGAAATTATTCTACGTAGGTTTTGTCGCGGCGTACCGCGGCGTGCCACGGCGTGCCGCGTCGCGTCGATTCGCGCCTTACTGCCTTGATTTTTTAATTAATATATTTGTGTAGTAGTTATGTGCGAACATAGTTATGCAAAATTTACATTTAACCATTTAAAACTCTTAAAAATACTTCTTTGTACAAAAACAGTACCTATTCATTTATTATGAACGGAATAAAAACATATTTAATACCACACGCAATGACCATTATTTCTTAGATGTTGCTTTTTTAAATTTATTTATCTCATTTTCCCTTCTTTCCCTCCCTAGCCGAATATTATAGGGGAGTTTGTTTTCTTGTTTACAAAAGACCATACGGAGTGGCGTGTTTGCCTTTGTTCGCGTAATTACATTATTACTTTCGTACCGCACCTGTCGCCGTCAAATGCTGCTGACAAATTTTCACATTATAAGCTTCGAAACTTATTAAAAGAACAATTAAAAACTTCAACTACTGCCTGTAGTGTTCTCGGTGATAGAATTTTACACGAAATCTAAACGAACTTATGAATAATTGGTGTTTACTGGGAAAACTAATTAAGACGTGTAGAAATGGAGCATGCTTTAATTCAAAAATATTTACTTGAAATGCGCATTCCAATGTATTCTCTCGTGTTTGTGATTTTAATTTAACAATTTACTGTCCATTATTTACAGATCTAAATAATCAAAATGGGAAAAGAATCAAAAGGCGTCAATAAATTCGTCCACATCGTTGTTAATAAGAAAAGTGCCCAGAAGGCTGCAGCATTTTAATATTTTATTTAATAAGCCCGACAAAGTCTACCTTGCAATTAAAATTGAATATTCTCGATGCGATTTTGCTCCGTAACTGCGTCAAACTAATTACGAGCCGTTATCTGCATCAACAAACGATTTTGCTACATATTCTCTGATTCATATCAGTCATAATATTTAAATACGTGAAACGTGAATTTATATGTAAATCAGAGCGGGTACTGTTTCATTTGTGGAGTAATTACGGATTATTAGATGATGTGTTGTGGTGGCGAAATAAGCCACTTATTTACTAAAGAGAATCAGAAGCTTTAAGTTTCCAGGACCTTATTTAAAATGTATACACAAATAAGATATCGTATCTTATTTGTGTATACATTTTAAGAGATACGCCTCATTCTAAAATCTGATAGTAAATCTGGTGTCCAAAACAACAAAGCTGACATAAGTACAATTTGTTGGTTAGAATTTAAAGGATATTTTTCGTGCCACAGAATAGCAAAGATGCCAAATATAGATTTGAGTTGTCAGTTCTTGCCGAAGCTCTGTCCCTCGTCACACGGAGCTGGGCTGTCGCAGCCGTATATTTTTTCTGGCCCACTGGATTACACTACACGGATACATAAACATGATTTGATGTGTTCGTCTTTTATGATGAGCAAGTAGTAAAGAACCTGCGTAATATGTATCACATAGTAAGTATACATTCATTTTACTTTTCGGTCGTTTTTGAAGTGAAAACTTCTTTAGCGGCGTTGTGCACTTTTGGGGTAAGTAATATTTGATATAATTACAAAATCTCTAATATTTACAAGATATAACAACTGAATCTATAATTTTGTTCGATATAATGATCAGTTAATATAATAAACGATTGATATAATTTTAAAGTAACTAATTTTTATAAGCATAACATAAATTGAATATAAAATCGTTTGATATTGGTATATGAAACGATTTTATATTCAATTTATGTGTTTATGTCTTTTGAGTGGTCTCAAAAGACATAAAACGTATTTAGTCTAATATGATAAAATGCCTAGTTTACACCATACATGCAGCATGTAAGCAAGCATTCAGCATGCAAGCAAGCATTCAGCATGCAACATGCAGCAGGTATGGTTTCTGTCACGGCTCCGGTGCTGAGGGGCTCCGGCGGTCCCATGCGAGCGTCGCAGATGTGTTTCACGCTCACCACCGTGGCTTCGGTTTGCTGGCCGATTTGCCCTCTGGATGCGGCAGCCATTGAGGTGGAGCTGTACGAGGGGTACAGAGCAGCGAAGACCACCCTCCAAGAGGCTGTCCAGCGGGCCAGGGATCTGTCCCGTGAGGAGATGCTGTAGACTCTCGACAGAGATCCGTGAGGGCGCCCTTACAAGATGGTACGGAACAAACTCCGCACCTGGGCCCCCCCGCTGACGCAGAGTCTCCACCCTGAGCTTGTGGAGGACATGGTGAGCGCTCTGTTCCCTTCGCGAGGGAAACATCCTCCCCCGCCTATAGCTCCGCTGCTTGCGGAAGCGGACCACATAGATGACGATGACGACGTTCCGGAGGTGACTGGGGTAGACTTGTGAGTGGCGGTATGCAGCGTAAGGCCAAAAATACCGCCCCGGGACCCGATGGCTTGCCTGGCAAAGCCTGAGTCCTGGCCTCGGAGGCTCTCGGGCCCCGACTGGAAGAGCTCTTTAGCGCATGCCTGGAGTGAGGCCAGTTCCCGCTTCGCTGAAAGACGGGGAAGCCGGGGCACCCTGCGGACTATCCGTCCGCATAGCGGTCGCTGTTGCTCGACGAGTCATTGCCAACCGCCTCGCCGGGCATCTTGTGGGGATGGGGCCGGACTTTGGGGGAACACCAATTCCGCAAAGAGCGCTTGACGGTGGACGCCATCATGCGCGTGAGGGCTCTTACGACGGGGGATGCAGTGTCCCAGGGTGGGGTGGTTTTCAACATTACATGATATGAGACGCACCCGCAGTTTTGTGATGGGTAAAAAATGTTAAATTTGCGTCAGGTCTCGCGTCAGGACACGTGACTGTCAGGACACGTGACAGTCAGGTCACGTAGGTTGCGAAGGAATTTGAACTTTATGACATCTATCATTGAGTTTGGGTTTCCAAAACTGGAAAATTCGTAAGACGGATTGACATTAGGTTACAAAAGAATTTGAACTTTATGACATCTGTCGTTGAGTTCGGGTTTCTAAAACTGGATAATTATCTTATGCACAAACAAAACCTTCGGTTACACCAAAGAGGTAAAATTCGTATTTTTTATGTAATATAAATTTATATTACATAAAAAAAATATCATTTCAGAACTATTACAATCTGTCTTTCATGTTATGTTTGTACGGTACAAACATGAGGTGAGTACGATAGCGTTATAAATGAATATTGTATTTCTGTTTGTTTTTGTACTTTTATACTGATAATTAAAGCAATTCGTGCAAAATTATATCCTAACCATTCCAAAATATCAAAAATGCACCACGCTAATATTCAAGTTTTCACTTCTGCCGGCACTCCCGAAGTGCAACCCTTTTTTTAAATTTTATCTTAATTATTTTAGGTCTCTGTCAGGCAGTGGGTATATAGTAGACTGGGACCAAGATTAATAGACATTTTTTTTTAATACCAGAGTTAAGTTTTTGTTGTGTAACTGGTTTGTAGAGCTCAATAGGCAGTCGCTCCATTTAACATACTGATAATCAGCTGTATCCGGTTAGCCTGGAAACAGACCCCAACATAGTGAAGAAAAGTGTAGACAGATGATGATCAGTTCAGTTGAGTTTTTATTGATAGTCAATGCTGACGTAAGTATACATTACGGGATTAGCATTAACTTGAGCTGTCCAGGATTCTTGCTTTCAAACTCCATACTGAAAAATAGCATCACTTAAGCTCGCTGACCAATCAA
The DNA here is from genome assembly GCA_949152445.1 of Cerastis rubricosa. Lineage (NCBI taxonomy): Eukaryota > Metazoa > Arthropoda > Insecta > Lepidoptera > Noctuidae > Cerastis > Cerastis rubricosa. Next base: position 10,694,992 of record OX424536.1, read on the forward strand.
GCTATGAAAAACCAAATTAAGCTAATCTTTGATTGGGAAGCTCATAAAAAACGAGGTCAGGACTGGACACATATAGCTTGATGTGGCGCGCGTTCGTAAAGCCTCCGCCTCACTTGCGGTGAGCCATCCCTCCGCTTGCGTAGGGTCGGTCGCCCAGCCGTAAGCAAGTCGTCAGCAGCAAGCCTCACTTCGTGGCGACGCCCACCCATCAAGCGGGGCGACGACGTACGGCGTTTTGGCGCTTGGTTGACGACGAGCCGACAAGTTGAGGTGATGCCGATTCGGTGAACTTACGTGTGTACGTTGACCTTTAATTATACATACATAGACTCGCGCTTTTTCCCACGGGGGTAGGTAGAAACCATAGAACGATACCTGCTACGATCCTTGCATACCTACTACTCCTGTTGCCTCTTCCACGTTCATACATCTAGTCAGACACGCACGTCTGACCTTTCTGAAGAACCTTTTACTATACGTACTAAATTGATAACGATTTATTCGGTGTTATATTATCAAACTGTATTGCGAGACTGTCATATCAAACTCTTCCATCAATTTAATAATAAAGCGGTCAGCTTTTATCGGTTTTTCTAACTAAATTGTTAAAATTCAAATTAATTTATTTGCTAATATGGGTTTTATTTTAACAACTTCATCTAATTACATGAAGTTGTTAAAATAACGGGAGCTGCAGCATTATCACGCTGTTTTCGGCTGAATAAAAACTATTCTGTTCGTGTAAGTCGACCTCATTTCTAATCAATTTACTTTTTCTTACTTCGGTTCAAATTTAAAAATATGACGATTCCATGGATGTGACAGAGGAAAATTTTTTCTCAGATGGACGACAAATCTTTGGAAATAACAGACATATTATTCCGTTTCGTAATTTAATTGATAAAGTAAAAAAGGACCTAAGAAAGATAAATTTTGTAGTGCTGTACTGTATAGTCGGTTATCAGTGATTTCACCAAGAACCGATTCGCTCAGAATCGGTTCTAGGACTTTTATCCTAGCTAAGATCTAGTGACCCGTCCCTGTTCGGGCGCCATTTTTGTAGCGAAAATAAAAATAAAAGTCCTCCTGGATTTATTACTAGAGAATGTCCGAAATGTAATCCAAAAAAATGCATAGACCACTGGCGATACGCTTCTTTCCCTACAGTATCCCCAGTGTTTACTTCAGATTCATTTGATAACCGACCGTTTATAGAGGTATTATTATGTGGTAGAGTTGTTAGAGCATTGCTTGACTCTGGTGCTCAGATGTCGCTTGTTAGCAATAACTTTATTCAGCAACTTGGTGTTTCTTTGACATCAAAAGACGCTTGTCCCCGTGTTATATCGGCTAATAATTCGCCGATTGATATTCTTGGTTCTGTGTACCTTCCAGTTAAATTTAATGGTACAACTTTTATTCATGAGTTTTTAGTTGCAAGTTCGATGTCATCTTCTGTTATTTTAGGTATCGAATTTTGGAATAAATTCGGTTTGACGTCTATTTTTAGTCAGGCTTTTAATAAAAATATTGATGGTAATATGTTTATCCCTTCTGTTCAGCACTCTTCCCCTCAAGTTTCCTCTGTCGGCGAGGTCCGTTATATTCATCCTCGTAACATCCTATCGCCGGATCAAGAGTCTTGTCTTCAACAAGTTATTAAAGAGTACGAAGTTATCTCTTCGGAAAAAGTTGGTCTTGGTAAAACATCTTGGTTGTCCCATAAAATTAATACTACGGGTTACCCTATCCGTCAAAGATATTATCCCTTATCCCCTGTCAAGTTGAAGATTCTCAATGAAGAGATTGACAAAATGTTAGGTATGGGTGTTATTCGTCCATCTCGTTCTTCATGGGCTAGTCCAGTGGTAATGGTGACAAAAAAAGATGGTTCTGTTCGGTTTTGTGTCGACAGTAGAAAACTGAATAGTGTGACAGTTAGAGATTCATATCCTCTTCCCCGTATTCACGATATCCTCGACAACCTTCGTGGTGCTAGATATATTAGCTCATTGGATTTTAGAAGTGCTTTCTGGCAAATTCCACTCGCTGATAGAGAAAGTTGTGAGAAAACAGCGTTTATTGTTCCACAACGTGGTCTCTTTGAGTTTGTTAGGATGCCTTTTGGTCTAACGAACGCTGCTTCGGAGATGCAACGCCTTACTGATATGATCGTGAATTTCGAGTTTACTTCTACCAGCGACGACTGTATTTTTGGGTACGTCGACGACTTGATAATCGTGTCTAAAGATTTCTCTAGTCATATGGCGCTGCTCAGGGAGGTGCTTGCTCGACTTAAAGAAGCAGGCTTAACTATAAATTTAAAAAAATGCGAGTTTTGTAAAAGCGAACTAAAATATTTGGGTTATATTGTTAATGAAAAGGGTCTTCAAACCGATCCCGGCAAACTTGATGCTATTAAAGATTATCCTACTCCTACTTCAGCTAAGTCATTACGCGGTTTCATTGGTATGTGTTCCTATTATAGGCGTTTCGTTAAAGGGTTTTCTTCTATAATTGCTCCGCTTACTGCCCTTATCGGTAAGAGAAAGGGTAATGATCCAATAAGTTGGAACGATGCAGCCGATCAAGCTTTCACTCAGTTGAAACAAGCGCTAATTGATACGCCTGTTATGGCATGTCCTGATTTCTCGAAGCCATTCATCCTGCAGTGTGATGCGTCAGCTGTTGGTCTTGGTTCGGTACTGACACAGAAGATAGACGATGTGGAACATCCAATCGCCTATTATTCGCGTTTATTCTCTCAAACTGAACGCAATTATAGTACTACAGAGCGTGAACTCTTGTCAGTTTTGGATTCAATTAAACATTTTCGATGTTATTTAGATGGTATGAAGTTTTCTGTCATAACAGACCATATGGCTCTTAAGTGGCTCCTCTCTCTTAACAACCCATCTGGTCGTTTAGCTCGTTGGGCTACTATTATCTCCCAATATACTTTTGATATTGTGCATCGTAAAGGTTCGCAACATATAGTCCCCGATGTTCTTTCCAGGATCCATGCTAATCCTGTGTCATTTGACCAGGGTCCTGAACATACTAATGACCGTTGGTATAAGAAGATATATATAGGTGCTCGAGATACGCCACAAATGTTCCCAGCATACGCTATAAATAACGGTATCCTTATGAGACGCATGCCTGTTTCTAGTCCTTTATCTTCTGAACCATGGCGTGTGGCGTTACCAGCTGAAAAGGTTCCAGACGCTATTTGGGAAATTCACAATAGATTTCCTTCGATACATCCCGGTGTTACTAAAACGTATCTAAAGCTTAGGGAGTTGTTCTACTGGCCAAATATGTTCCGTGACGTTACTTCGACGTTAAGTCAATGTGAGGTTTGTAAAGCCTATAAAATTTCGAACACACAACCTCGCGGTCAGATGTGTTACCCTAAAGAGGTTTCCTTGCCCTTACAGATGATTTCTATCGATATAATTGGTCCGTTGCCCTGCGCTTATTATGGTTATAAATATATCCTTTCTATGGTAGATGTTTTTTCCAAATATGTTTGGTTAGTTCCTCTGAAAAGGATTGACGCTCTTTCTGTTATAAAAGCGTTAGAGTCTGAAATTTTCTTTAATTTTGGGGTTCCGCGTACTATTCTTTGTGACAACGCTACAGTTTTTCGTAGTAATCAATTCCTTAATTTTCTCAGATCTTTCCATATTCAATCACCTACTTTTACGCCATATTATACACCCCAAGCAAATACGGTTGAGCGATACAACCAAAGCGTTATAACATGTTTAGGTATTTTGGTTGGTGAAAACCAAAGAAGTTGGGCTAAAATGTTACCTAAAGTGAAGCTTTACCTCAATTCTTGTGTTAATCTAGCTACTGGTTTTACGCCTAATTTTCTTATGCTTGGTAGAGAGGTCCTTATGGATAGCAGTCATGTAAATAGTCAGACTCGAAGCTCTAATTTGGCAGACAGTCGGGCTCGACATGCTTCAAACCTATCCTCTCTCAGCGAAGTTTATGCAAAGGTTGCTGATAATCTTTCTTTAGCTTTTCTCCGTAACTCTCGTGCATATAATTCTAATCGATCAGCTGTCACTCTAAATGTTGGTGATACTGTATGGAGAAGGAATTTTTCCAAGTCTTCTGGAGGTGATTTTTTCTCTGGGAAGCTTGCTCCACGTTTTATTAAGTGCCGTGTAATAAGAGTCATTTCAAGGACCACCTATTTGCTACAGGATTGTGATTCAGTCCACTCCGGACAATATCATATCAAAGATATCTTAAAATAAATTGGATTAAATTCTCTTTGTTCCATTTTGACATTGACATTTGCTTTCTAATCCTTTTTCCTCTTTGGAATATTTCTTTACATAGTTTTTCGATTAGATTAAAAACTTCATAGATTATCTGTTAATAGTGACATCTGTTTATTTCTGTGTTATGTCAACTTGTGTTCTAAGGTTATTTTGTTTCTTTTAGTTTAACACAGATGGCGTGACATTCAACATTAAATTTTAAATTTGAATTTAAACTTGAGTTTTATGACTTGAGTTCTCTGATTTAAGTTCTGTCTTGAGTTCTTCTTTGACTTAATTAATTTAGGTTTTCTTTCTTAAACTTAGTTTTTTTTTTTTTGTTCAACTTGTCTTAGTTTCTATAACTAGAGGTTGGACTTTACGTGTTCACGTTATTTATTTTTGGGGATTCCCAAGTTTTTCTTATAGTTGATAGGTAATAGTTAAGTCTTATGTTAAGTTAGGTTAATTTTACTTAGATCTAAAGTTTACTAATTGTAAGGATGTGGCAGGTTAGAGTTTGGCTCTAACTGAACAATATATATTTAGATTTAGGAGTTCGTTATTTTCTTTCATATTCTCCATAGATGTAATTGAGATATCGCGAGTTCGCGCGGATAACGTTTAGATATGGTGGCCTCCGTGTTTATTCAGTATTTGTTGCACTTCGATATCGTTTGATTCAGATATGATGCCTGTTTTTTTTGTTTTTGCCTGATCCAGTTTTTTTCTTCTTTCTCACTCGTACTTACGTCCTTTTTTTCTTAGAAAGAGGGTATTGCAGCATTATCACGCTGTTTTCGGCTGAATAAAAACTATTCTGTTCGTGTAAGTCGACCTCATTTCTAATCAATTTACTTTTTCTTACTTCGGTTCAAATTTAAAAATATGACGATTCCATGGATGTGACAGAGGAAAATTTTTTCTCAGATGGACGACAAATCTTTGGAAATAACAGACATATTATTCCGTTTCGTAATTTAATTGATAAAGTAAAAAAGGACCTAAGAAAGATAAATTTTGTAGTGCTGTACTGTATAGTCGGTTATCAGTGATTTCACCAAGAACCGATTCGCTCAGAATCGGTTCTAGGACTTTTATCCTAGCTAAGATCTAGTGACCCGTATACTTTCGGCGCCGCGACTCAAGGCCGACCAGGGGTCGGGAGACGCGTACTGGCGGTTGGCTCCGAGGCTTGCCGCCTGAGACTCGGAGCAACAGCGAAGATCCGATTTCGAGCGAGGATCCGGACCTTCAGGGAACAAATTTTGTTTTAATCCTTTTTTTAAAATCTTTAGCAATAGTGTAGTTTCTCTTTTTTTTTTGTTGTACAATCATTTAATTTATTTAAACCCTATTCGTGTCAAAAGGTCGCGCAATGTATTTTTTTCCGGTGTAATATTTAAACTCGTATACATTTTGATCGCGCCTAGGGCTGAGTAGGCGTTGCAACCCCTTTCTCACCTTGTTTTAATTTTCAAAATTACAGATTTTATACAATTCTGAACAACCCATTTCGCTGCTTTACATAAAATTATATTACATGTCGTCCATTATTTAATTCCTTTTTTTGATCCTTTTAATTTTTTTTATAAAAAATTGTATTAGTTTTTTTTTATACAGCAAAATTATACGTTTTAACATGTAGCAGTGACGACTTTTATTTTTATTTTCGCTACAGAGCCTGCTGTTTTGCCGAAAAGATTTTGACAAAATTTCACTACCCAAACAAATTTTAGATAAAATATGTTTTTAAGATAAATAGAAGACACCAAAACAGTTTGTATTTCATAATATATACAGAAACAACTAGATTATATAGAAAGAAATATAGAAAAAAAAAAACTAAAAAAAGGCTACCCGAAACTGAACAAAACTGAACTGAAAAATGTGTTATTCCAACTGAAATATTTGACTACATAAAAATTGGTAAAAGCACCAGTTGGTAAACAAGTTATTGTTTAATTAAACGTTCACTTGCCAAACATTAGGTTTGCGTTACAATTATTTGTGAAGTGATTTTTTGCTAAGTAATAATTTGGCAAATGAAATTACGCGGAGAAATGTTTAGGAAGTGATAATTTGTCAATTTCTTTTCGATGAAACATAGGTAACCCTAAAATAACACATAGTTTAACCATATTACGCCTTGAGGCATGCAAATCTCAAGTTTTGATTGTATTTCAACATTATTATACAATTCATTGCAATAATAATTTAAAATCAATAACATAATTTTGGTAATTTCACCGTGGCAAATAATCATGAAACATTAGTAAATAATAATGTCACTAGCATAATTAAAATTTAAAATGTCATGTATTAAAAGGAGAAATCTCAAAATAAATGTGTAAATAATTGTTAAAATAATAATGCTGTTGACTCAGCAATCATTGTGCCGATAGTCGTATCAGCCAATGGCCTAATTGCCAAGAGCCTCGACCAATATCTGATGAGGCTCTCGTTAGGCAGCTGGATCAAGGGCTTGATTCAGAAAGCGGTACTCCTGGACACGGCTCGTATTGTTAGGAGGTTCCTCTCTCTGGAGCCCTGACCGCCGGTAGCTTGGACCCTGTTCCCGATACCGGTGGGCTACAATTTTTTATATTTTTAAATGTTTTTTTATTATTTATAAGGAATATTTAAAAATGTAGCAAATTTGTACATATAAATGAATAAAGGGAGTTAAAATAATATTAATAGATAAAATTAATTAGTGCATTCACTGTGCCTTCATTTACTATAATACCTTCTGAACTATAATAACTTACCTAAATAAGACTGCGACTCGCTCCAGCCATATTAATTGCTCATTCCTCGCACAAAGGCCACGTGGAATTGAATCGAATTCATGGAAAGGCAGACAAGTCTCTTCATTAAAATAATATGAGAGTGTAGGACATTCGCTCCAACGTTTTTTATTCACGACTTACGATATTTTTACGTAAAATCAGGGTGTTATAATGCGGCTTTAAGTAAAGACTATTTAAAATGATGTTTTATTTATTTTCTGTGGAACATGGAACTTTAAATTACCTTAAAGGCTTTAATACTCGGTTGCAGGAAAAGTTTCAGGATTTTTATACGTAAAGCTAAAGTTATACTTGTAGCCTTATAAATTCTGAGCTCGATTCAAGAAACTGCTTAGATTGTGGTTTCTTGCTAAAGTTATTATGATCAGAAAAGTTGAAAATCGGAAATAAATATAAGATGAAAATGTATAGACTATGATGAAGAATAATACGCGCAAGACTTTTGGTAATGGTGTCATGAGGACTGGTTGTGCGCTGTTTCATAGCTAATTGTTTTATCGAATTTCGTTTCACATAAATTGTTTCTTATATTATCATTTTAAAGAATAATCAAAACGCAGAATATTTACTTTGAAGAAATTTAAATCATCGATTTTTGTTTTAAATAAAGTTTAATGTTAAAATAATAACAAATCAAATATTCTTTATCCGTATATTATTTATTTAACATAAAACTTACTACCAAGAATAACATTTCATCGAGTGACAGTTCCTAAAATTTATACCTTTGAAAAATGCATACCCTCCTATAAAATTACAACAACGCTTTTACAAAAATAATGCGGGTATTCTTGTCTAGCAGGAAAACAATCTTGTTATTATCACTAATAGTGTCCATTCTGTTGTATGTTGCATGCACCATGCAAGCAAGCAGGCAACATGCAGCGTTCAAGCAATCATGCAGTGTGCAAGCGAGCATGCAAGCATGCAAGCAAGCATGCATCATGCAACAGGCACGGTTTCTGTCACGGCTCCGGCGCTGCGGGGCTCCGGCGGCCCCACGCGAGCTTATCATCGCAGATGGTAATAACGCTCACTACTTGCTCCTCAGCTCGCGGGCCGCTTCGCCCCTCCGCGCCTACGCGGGCTTAAATTACACTCTAAGGGTAGGGCAGACAAGACTACTTGGAGCCGGTTTTGCAGCGTTTCGTTTCTGTATCAAAATGTTGTAGCACAACATATTGACTTTTAAAGACAATATTTAAATTTTAGGTTAATAATTTCGTTGAAATAAAATACCACGGATACATACCTCGAACAAACAATATTCGTAAAAAATAATTGTTCTGATTGATATGATTGTTAAACAAAAAAAATGTGATGATAAAATATGTTTCAATAAAGTAAATAGTAGTTAAAACAAAAATATTCGAAATAAAAATACAAATACCAGATATTATGTGAAACATTTTCTGGGCAGCGAAATTCTGAGAAATTTCTGTCTGCGGAACAAGGTGAAACCTATACAAAATATTAAAAAAACGACAATATTTTTAAAAATATTTTCCTTTTTCAAGGTTCTTTGGGATATGTTTTTTTTTCAATTTAATTAGTATTTTAAAGCCTTACGCCATATTATGATATGATCACATCTCATTTGTTTACCGTCTCATTATAAATTTAAATTAACAGATAAGATCTATGATAACATTCCTTGGAAATACTTATGAAACGGAAGTATTTTGAGTCAACGTTAAATATTATAAACTCAAAGGGAAGACCCGGTTTCAAGGCAAGGGGACGTTTCCTCCATCGATAAGGGACCCACGGTCACAAGACTCTAGAGATACGGTCATTTTACCTAACTTAACAACGTCAGATTAAATTAAGTAAATGAAAATATATTTACGAGAAATTGGAGCTACTCTTAATTAATGTTGAAAATATCATTTTAATATGCAGAACACAAGCTCACTTTTTTTATTTTAAACAATAAACAAACCATTGAAGCTTTTAGTGGTGTCCCAAATTTATATTAATAAATTAATTTATGCCTATGTAGTGTTCAGTTAATTACTTACCCGTTTAAACGAAACATCATCCAAATGACATTTTTCAAGTAGAATTTCATTAGCATAGATAGGAAATTTCACGTTAATTAATAGTCGCCGTTGCGTTGAGAAATGAGGGTTACGTCTGACCGCTTCATTCTCGTTTGACAAGATTAATGGAATAATGCCACGCAACCACTAACTCACAATCATTATTGAATACGTTTTGAATATTATTTCAATCATTTGCTAATATCAAAATGGGAAAAGAATTACAGGGCGTCAAAGCTTCGTCCGCAGTGTTGTCAATAACAAAAGTGACCAGAAAGAATGAATTATGTTATTGAATGTAATAATTAATGTAATGTTTTAAAGAGAATTTTTATTTAAAAAAAAATTGTATAATGAAAATGTTTGCATGCCAAATGGTGAAATATGGCAGAACTCCGATGTATATCTACTATTACCTACTTATGTATTATCTATATTTGCAAATAAATGCTATTCTATAAAGCTGGCAGCATTGCAATGCTAAATGGCAATGCTGATTATTTGCCCAAAAAAAAACAACCCTCTGGTCACGTGAAGAGTCGACCTACCGCTTACGCTTGGCAATATTCTGAAATAATAAGTGGGCACTCAGACCCCATGGCCCCATTTTTTGCTAATTGATTTCTATTTCTGTATTTTCAATTTCAACTTGTCGGTAAAAATGTAGTGTTAAAAAATTAAAACGAACTAAATTCACGAGTCAGCTGTTAGCCGCAAGAATCCGAGTTCTTAAAATAATGTAGGCAGCAACATCAAGTACTGTTAACGTAGTGAAAAGCCTTTGTTTTGTTAATTACTGGGCTCCGGGCAGTCCGCACCTGCTTTCACCACACCAGAATAAACTGTGCGACTAAATTTCCTCTGTTTAAATTAAAAGATACTGCTGACCAATAGTTACTTCCGCCAGCACAGAATGGAATTTCAAATTAACTCGAATTTCGGATATTTTAAAGGGAAACTTTTAAAATACACTTGAGGTTGCCTTCTGTGTGGAGTATAGACTATAGAGCCTCTGTAAGTGATGAAGTTAATAATTCCATTATAGGGGCGGCCATAAATTCTTTGAGAACACTTTCCTCTGGTATAGACAGTAGTTAGAACGAGTAATGGAACAGAAGAGGTACTGGGGAGTAATAATTGAAGTTACGATCGATGGCGACCATTCACGGTATAAGCCGGGAAGTTGTTTATATTTTTGACCTTAGATCTGAGACTTTATTTTACTTTAGAAGCTGTACATAATAAATATGTAGGTATAGGCAACATAATTACATTTTGAATTATCAGATCCAATAAACTATAGGTACTTAATCATTTATGATCCCAATCTCCTAATACCAAGGAATTAATTTGTCGAAGAATTTCTGAACAAGTGTACTGTAGCTCCCCTTATGAAATTCCGGAGTTGTACACAGATAAGATTAGTGACAGATTGGCTTGAAATAATTACAACAAAGATCTAAATTTTTTTGTCTCTAAAAGCTGAAATAACTTTAGGAACATAGGCGTTTATCGAAATATTTTTGATGTTGGAATTTAGATTATGAATGTGTGTGTTTTTTATTAAATATCATTTGCTAATAAAAAGCCTCTGTTTAATAATACAGTTTTTAATAGTTACATAAAATAGGTTTATTTCTTTAAAAAATATTAAACCATGTATCTTAGCAGTTTTGTGTTGTTTTTTCAACTCTGCTACGCTTTACTGCTACGAGCAACGCCACGCGCCCATCCATGCTACGCTTTACGCTACAAATTCGCTACGCGAAACTACCATCTACTACGTAAATAAAGAAGCAATATTCTCGAAAGCAATAATGCTATAGTAATACTTATGTATGCACTTGTTCAAATATGTTTCTGAGTCTAATGACGGCACGGCTTAACGTCTAGACTAGAATGTGAAACAATACAAAAAACCGCTCTCTACAATTTGTGAAGTGCGTGTCATTGTAACAATCGTAGGACGTAATCACATTAGTACTTGAGGTGAGACGGCGACGCGTGCGCTATCACTGCCGGGGGCGCAGCTCCTGAGAGAGCTTGGAGCACCCTTCACGCCCCCCACTGACACAAGCCCTACCCTTAATCAAACTACGCAGTTAGTCCTGCCCCTTCAACCACCTTAAAAGGTGTCTGAGCCCCCGTTGTATCGAGACGAGGAAAATTTTTAAAAGAGAATTTGTAATTTTTTTTTGTCAAAGTTTTTCCCGTCTTTTAAGGTAATGTATGAGAGCATCTCGTTCTTTAGCATTATGTTTTGAATGTAAAGGTACTTGTTAAAGCTGATGTTTTATTTCCGCTTGCAGTTTATAAACTGTACAGTTCACATAGATCAGAACTCATAAAGGCAAATGAAATGATGAATATCGGGATTACTAATAAATGACTTTCAGCTAAAGCTAAAAGCTAGCTTTTGATAATATGACACGAATAAATTCAACGTTCAATTTTGTGCTGGTACCGGTATTCCCGATATTTTTTGTGCTTTTCCGGGAACTAGATTCCACTGAACCAAAACGACGCCGGAAAATATGTAGTAGCTTCAAAATCAAAAAAGCCTTGTGATTCAATATTCCTAAAAGATAGAAACAATTTTATAACTTAGGCTACGATACAAAGAGATTTAAACAAATTCTGTTTAAACTAACAGACTTAATAATTAATTTTAAAAAATCTGTTGATTTCATAACTAAATACTAATTCTGTTTTACTATTAAATTGATAATTCTTTTTTTTATTTTTATTAATTTAACCCTCATACACAAAACTACTTTCGAGACGAATATTCTGTTCCTACTCGTATATAGCAAAACAATTTAGATTGCTATGTGCACACCGCGTTTACATTTGTCCGCGAATACCACAAATATCTAGGGTAGGTAAATACGATCCTAGCCACGTCGGCGCGCGGTCTCAGAATGTACCACAGCTTCCCCTAGCCGCTCTCACGGAGTCCCACGCAATTATAATAGAGCAATGAGGATTGGCTGGAAAGTTCATTTGACTAAAACTACTAAAGGACATTTGTATAGAAGGTACTGGCACACATTGTGAAACAGACATGTTTATTGTAACTGTACCACCTACATATTAGAGTGGCTTCTTCTTTGAATGGAACCTTGATCAAAAAAGTGGAGTTTGGCACAAGCAAAGAGATGTCTTTGCCCAGCAGTGGGTAAGTTGGATGATGTTTGGCTGCTCATAGAGCGATGATTCGGTTCACTTTGGTGCGTTGGTGTATCCAGTATTGTAAACCACTTGAGACTTGAAGACTTTAAGATTTCGGCTTCTTAGTACGCATAATGATTGTTTTGCCAGAAGGATTGAAAAGTAAAGTTAAGTAAAACTTATTTGCATAGATTGTAGGTACATAGGCTCTGTATTGTGTCGGACGAAAAGAATAGCACCATCTCATATCTTCTCGTGGGTGTCGTAAGAGGCGACTAAGGGATTTTCCAGAGAATGGGTAGCAGCGTTCTCTGTGCTTTTGTAACAACCGTACTGCGATCGCCAAGCCGCCTGCCAAGCGTCGGTGGCGATTATGGCAAAACCCCCCAAAAAGGTCATGTGGCGACACTTAGGGGAGGCCTATGACCAGTAGTGGTCGTCTTTTGGGCTGAAATGATGATGATGATGATGTAGGTACATAAAATAAGGTGTAACAATAAAATGGGTGAGATTTGTCCAATCTACCTTATACTCGTATTAGGCATGCAATAATGACATTGTCAACTAAATTGTACCTATAGTTAGTGTAGTATAGTTGAAGTTGAACACCCAGAATATGAACCAAGTCACTGCGTGTTGGCGATTATCTAAGACGCCTATAAATACAGGTTTCCTTAAGATGTTACCCTTAGAACAGATTTGAATTTGCTTAGTCTTCAAATTGCTTGAATTTCACATCTTATACGGTTGGAAGTTTCTTTAAGCTCTATTAAAAGCTCAAGATACGAGTCCTCACTGGCTTTTTGCTTAGGTATTTACTTAAGCTGTATGTAAATTCAGTCGGTAAGAACATTATTCTAAAGAGCGTGTGTTTAACCACCACTCAAAATACGTTTTTATTTTTCTCTTTGTATGGAGGGAAACTGCTTCGTTATTTTTAAGGCTTTATAAGTTGAGTGTCTCAATCTCTTACTTTCTGATGGAAATTTTCCATGAAGGACTATCGTATACTTACTAAAAGATCATTTTATAGCGGATTAACGAACATGATCCCTAATAGTACCCTTTGGTTCTTGTTCTAGAACCAAAAAATCGGAAACATGGGATTTCTGCGAACTTGCTCTGAACCTGCGTGTATAACGGGCTGTGCCTCTTTGACAGAAAGAAAACTGTGGGAACGTGCTGATTAGTCTGCTATGGTTCTTGCAACTTTTCTTATGTCTCATCATTACCAGATACAAGGCTGACCCAGTGAGAAAGATTCCAAGTTCCTGGATACCCATGTCTGGACGGGCCTGTCTAGTCACTCTTGAAGGTTTTTTTTTTATTTCTGCAGGAGTGGTACTGGATTGTTTGTAAATTTATTTTAACATCATGGTCAAGAGTGGTACTTAGGCGGACTTAATGCCACAAGACATTCGCTACCAGTCAATCTTTGGGACAAATAAGACAGCATTGTGATAGAGTATATCTATATACATTTTAATAAATAAGAAATATACCATTTTGACAATTTTTTTTTTTTTTTTTTGTTTTGTATACAAATTGATATTCGATTGATTGATTTCGATTGTTATTTAGATATTTTATTATCATCGTGTTGAAGCAGTAAGTAATCACTAATCACCATTGTGTTAGTCTTTAGGGCAGAGATCATTCATTGGGTTATCCTGTAATGGTAGAGGCAAGTAGATAATTAAATAAAAATAATACATAAAAGTGACCAAGAATGAGACAAATAAACAGCGTAGAAAATGTGTTTAGTTTACCCCTTCCTTGAGGGCTGAAAGAAATGCATCTATAATAAGGAACCTAAGAAATGAAGCTTTGATTATCTCGCTCCAGTTTTATTTATTACCAAAAGTAATATATTTATTTATTTAACAATTTAAGTACACACTTAATACAGAGAAGAAGAAAGAACAGAAAATAGGTACAAAGGTGATGCTATGGTGATGGTGGTGGTGGTGATGGTGATGATATAATAGCAATTTGTACACATAAGAATACGCCTGTTATCCCCGAAAGGTTAGACACACGTGTGCCTATTCCACTCACACATAAGAATACATTCAACAAACAAAAACCTTAGGAACTGATAACTTTCGAACAATCGATGTAAACCATTAATAAATAAATGGATCTGAAAAGTTTGTTTTCCCGATACGAGCCTCATATTATAATAATAAAATTAAATATAGAGAACAGAAGGCTTACTTTTCAAGGGAGCCAAGAATTTTCCATTTACGAGTACTTTATACTTAAAAACTTAATACCTTGTCACTTTTATGTAAGTTAAACGATTAAAAACTATTTTTTAATTCTTCAGTCAAGAAGATTCACTTAAAATACCTACAAGAAAAAACTCTGACACAATAATCAATACATATCCTGTGTTATTGCAGAATCTTAAACTAACTGACATGCTAGACGTCATTATACGATGGAAGTATACAAAGCTATCATATTTTCAAAATCATCCCCTAAATGGCTTAATAGCGGATGAAAGTTTGTATGGAAGTCAGACATTTTCACAAGGCTTGTAGGCAAACAAAACAGCTAGACAAAGTTGGTCAACTAAAGTCGGTCGATCCCTACTAACCAATATTGTTTATGTGGTCAACCAGTCCTAGGGCGGACCTTCTTTTACGATATTTAATTGTATTTAACCACATTATCTCGCCCATTCTGAACTACGACCTGTTTATATCCCTTAATCCTCGGATAGGTTACACAGTCCAGATATTTTAATGGGAAATCAATTCTTTATTTTAATATTGTGTTGGATACCAGAATTTACTTGCAAATATTTAATATGGACATGAATGGAAAACAGTACCTACGTATTGTGATGACCTACAAAGAGCAACTTACAACAAAAAGTACTACAGCGACATCTATGACACGATCGACGAGGAAGAACTAACATCAATTTCCTACAAGTCACAAGCCAAGATATAGAAAAACCCGACAATAACAGTCTGTCGGGCAGTTGCCCACCAGACATAACACCCGTCTGATCGGAAGATCCTCCCTTTTCTACAGGGGATAAACTTTACACCCTGTACCTCATACCCCTAAACTGGTGACCCCAAAATGGACGTCAGCCCAGCTTTCGAGCACCGTGACGTCATTATCAACATCACTTCCTCTTAGCTTTCGAGCAGCGAGTATCACAGCTAGCCAACTTCAAATGGGTATTCCTAGCCACCAGCAGAATTAAGACTATATTATAGTTGTGGACGGGTTTTCCTATATTATAGGTCAACAACTGTCGGGCAGTAGCCGACCAGCCATAACAGCCGTCTGGTCAGAAGATCCTCCCTTTTCTACGGGGACGAAGAACTTTACACTCTGCATGAGCTGATGATACAAAGATAAACAGGTGTGCAGAATTGCAGATACTTGACTTTTTTATTTGTATACGTATTTGCAGAATGTGGTATCAAAAGTAGGTTGGAGTAACGTTCTCTATATTTATACCAGGTCATATTTCACTTCCCAATCTTGGCACCGAATGCATTCAGACACTAATGGGCACTCCGTATTAATTAGTGAAATATCAGTTATACTTTCTCTTCGAAATAGAATATAAAATAAAATCAAATAAAACCTGACCCAGCATCCGAACAGTATTTTTAATAACAGATTACGTAACGCAAATTAATTAATAGGAAAACTCCGAACAGGATCATATTTTCCTGCCATTTCACAAAATGAGTCATGAATAAACATTTGGGCTATTTCGGCGTAAAAATGTTGTTGTCAATCGTCTGATACACCGCGATGATTCCCTACCCTAATGGACATACGTGGGACACTCAGAAAGTTTTGCGAAACTAAAAAAAATTGTTCTATACGTACATATATTTTTATTAAATCTTTTCAAAGTACTTTCCACCAGCCTCTATACAAAGATTCATGCGCCTAAACCAGTTTTCAAAACACTTTTTCCAGTCCGCCGCAGACACCTCGTTTACAGCCTGCTCGAACCCAGCCAGCGCATCTTCCGGCGACGAAAATTGTATCCCTTTGAGCTGATTTTTTATTTTTGGGAATAAAAAGAAGTCACACGGTGCTAGATCAGGGCTGTAAGGAGGGTGACCCAGGAGTTTGACTGGCGTGCTGTCCAGGAAGTCCCTCGTTTTGAGTGCGGTGTGCGCAGGTGCATTGTCGTGGTGGAGCAGTAGCCCGCGGAGCCCTGTGTTTGGTCGCTTGTTGCTTATAACAGAGAAAACTTCTGGCAAACATTTGGAAGTATACCATTCGGCATTAATGCTTCTTTGATCCCGTAAGGGAATTGATACCAAGTGGCCAGTCAAATTAAAAAAGCTAGCGATCAAAATCTTACCCCCGCTTCTAGATCGCTTCACTTTGGTAGGCGTTGGCTCATTTTGAAACACCCAAACAGTCGACTGGCGCTTGGTTTCTGGGTCGTATTGATAAATCCAGGACTCATCACCTGTAACGATGTCGTAAACACGCCGAGACGAGCCTGCTTCAAATTTGTTAAGCATATCACGGCACCATTCCACCCGGGCCTGCTTCTGAGCATCGGTGAGGTTGTGCGGCACCCAGCGTGATACTATCCTCCTCACGCGAAGATGGCTGTGTAGAATCTCGTGAACGCTTCCCGATCCAATCTTCAATATGTGTTGAATCTCCTGATATGTAATTCGCCTATTGTCTTGGATTAAATTTTTCACTGCTAGCACGTTTTCTTCGGTAACAGCCGTCAAAGGGCGACCGCTTCTTTCGTCATCCCCCAAAGTTGGTCGACCGCGCTTGAATTCGTTATACCAACGATACACGGTTGCCTTGGAAGGGCCTTCATCCATGAATGCCATTTGAAGTCTATCGTACGATTCATCCGGTTTCAGGCGACACTTGAAATCGTATAAAATCATAGCTCTAAAATGTTCCCGGCGCAGATCCATATTTCAGTGAGACACAATACTTTGAATTAACTCGCAAAAAATGTGGAGGGAAATTTTGAAATTGGAACTTACTTATTTTTACTTATAAATAATCATATTTTCGAAAAACATAATAACTGGCCAGTCTCCCATATATAAAAACTTTTTTTCGCAATACTTTCTGAGGGGCCTGGTACACTCAATTAGGTTTTACTGCCGCACCGTCATTCAATTTAATGCCTAACACCGACCGCACCGAGCAGGTACCTATTTATTTTTATTGACAACAACAAAAAAAAGAGGAACAAAGTTTTTATATAACACAACATTTGTATAATAAACCTCTGCTATTTAATATTCCTTGCGGGCTAAAAACTCGTTGTGTAAACTTTACTTTTAGTTTTATTTCAGTCTAGCCAGATTTGTGTGGCTTTTGCCGCAGACCTCGTTTAACCTTTTGTGAGATCGAAAAGGAATATCTAAAGAAATGCGCTGAGTTTCATATTTGTAAGTGAAAATGTCATAGAGGCAAAGTATACGGTCGCAGCTGGATTAAGTATTTGAATTATCTAAGTTTAGCTAGCTAGCCTACAATTTATTTCGTATGTAGGCTAACGTGATTCTCTTGCCCTTTACCCAATTCATTTGGTCATCTCATCAGATACGTCCTTCCTTGCCATATCATCCTTCACACAGTCCATTCATCGTTTGTTTGGTTTTCCTTTCCTCACGAGATTTTCTTCATTTCATGGATAGGCTAAAATTTACCAGCACCAGCTTAGCCTTTTCCCAAACTATTTTGGAGTTGGCTTCCAGTCTTACCAGATGCAGCTGAGTATCTGTATTTTACATGAAGCGACTGCCTGTCTGAGCTCCACAACCCAGTAACTGGGTAACACGATACCCCTTGGTAAGACTAGATGTCAGACTTTCGGCTTCTGACTACTCGTAACGACTGTCAAAGATCTACAAATGATAGCCGAGACCAACGGCTTAACGTGCTTTCCGAGGCACGGAGGAAACTCGGTATGTAATTATGGTCACCCATTCACGGACCAACCTCGGCAAGCACAGCTTAACCTTAAAGATCGACCCGTGCGGCTGTTATTATTTAGCCACGAGCTCCTCCTCCTCCTCGGATAGGCTAACACTTAACCCTTATTTAAAAAAATAAAGAGAAGTGGAGCTTTATAAAAAGGTGAAATAATATAAATTATTCTCATGAATGTTACAGTGATTGGTACGAGTAACCGCAGAAACTATCTTCAATTTATTTTGCGAATAAAGCTTCGAAAACCAAAAAGCGTGAACAATATCTGGCAAACATATCATATAGAATATGCTACCTTCTGAAATTTTCTGAATTTTTCCTGAAATATTGTCTTTTTATAGGTATTTATCTTGTGCGACAGGTAGAACCTTAGCAAGCACATTGTCACGCTAGTCACGTGAGCATTAGTGCCGATTCCTTTTTATTTACACGTCATATAACATTAGCCTTAATAAAAATAAGTGCCTACTTAAATGTAGGTGTAGTCGATAAAATGTTCAATAGGTACCTATAATGTAGCTTTAGGACCTCTACAAATGGCCTGGCTTGTTGAAAAGTGAGAAAAGTTTTATGTTTACAATTTAATGTGGAAAACGCAGCCTAGTAACCACCTCTGAACACAAAATGCCTGTCAATATCTACATAATTTTACACACGAATAATTATTATGACGGCAACCGTAAACCAGAGTCCTTGACGAAACCACTTATTTCCGTTTACACACTTGAGTTATCGAAGCGTCTAGCCGCGGGTGTGTTACAGCCTTTATTCTCATTCTAATGTGCCTATTTGATCGTTCAACTTTGCTAATAAACGTTAGAACAATGATTTCAACTGAACTCAGCGGTCGATGTTAAACCGGAGTGAATAGTTTCCCCGTTGCCACTCCGCTAGAAGTATTTGACTAGATATGTGATTATTGCCGTACGCAGGTACCGTCGGAAAACTACCATCAACTGGCTCTTTTGGTATCATGAACTTTAGTTCAACGTTTTCCTCACATAGTACCCACGTGGCTGATTTCAAATGGTAGGTTTCCTACGATTTAACCAACCAATATTTTTTCCATTTTCTCTCAGGCATCGGAATTATAATAGGCAGGCCAGTAGCAATAAAATCCCAACTAGAATGACCCCAAGAGATTATTTAAGTGTAAAGTATTAATTGTCACATGACATGAATTCCTAACACGGCTTTTAGATTGTAATAAAAGTCGAGGATCATAAACGTTAACGACTGCGTCATTTAACTTCGATTAAAAAGAAAAGTCATAAAAAAGGGCCATTGCCAGTTGCTGAATTCGTGCGAATTTTATGCCAAAACATTTTAGATGGTGAGCTTGAAGCCACCACAATTTCACTACAGGGTACGACTTTTGTTCAGTAATTGCTTAGCTACTCTGTACACTTTATTACAGTATCAGAGCCCGCGATTTATGCTAATAAGGCATTTTAGACAATATATTTAATTAGAGTTTTTTATCCTCTTAACTGGAACTGCTGCACTAATTAATGCCGTAAACAGTATCCATGTTTTTCGCGTGCGCTACAAATTTAAAGGGGACATAAAGCTTACACAGCGAAATCGTACACTTTTTGTGCAGCTTACCGAAGATAAAAACTGTATTAAAAATACTCCGAAAATTTATTTCGCTTTTTCGGTACCTTTTGCAGACTACTCGACTTTTCGTTTATTCTATTCGTATTAGGGACCAATTAATACGTAGTTGGCTAGCATTCATATAAATACACTCTTAAGAGAAGAAGCCGAAAGGCACTTGTTTTCGCCGTCATTGCGATAATTATTTTGTTCTGGACCATACCTGGGAACCTTTTAGTTACAGAGATATTGTTACTCAAAGTTCCAACGTTTTGATAAGTTTTTTTTTAATACTGATTTTTAAGGTTATAACTTCAATATAAATGCCTCCATGACCTGTTAACTATTCAATGCATCCATCAGCATAAAGTTTTGAGTGAGTTTTACCGTAAAACATTATTTTTCCTTCCAAAAAATAAAGTCGTTTCCCAGAACTAATTTTTGCGTAGGGTTACTTAGTCTTCGTGAAGCAGTGTGAGAGTTAAAAAAAATAGCACGATTGTAGTTTTACAAGTAGCCTCAAACCACCTTAACCTTTTTCTACAAAATAACATCACAAGGGGTTCATTAATTTATCAGATCATACAGAAGAGACGATCATTTTCCTACTAATAGTAATAAGTGGGGGGCTTACGAATACACAGTGTTTGTTGCCGACAGTACAACCACGGTACCTAGTGATTAAAGCTCTTTAGCATGAAAGCTCGGACACTTCCGATTTCTAGTGCTCCCTCCATGAATTTCAAATGTCTGTGTTAAGGCGTTCGCTACTTTTAAATGTTCCATTATTCATCAAGGAAGTTTTCTACCCGACTAAGTAAACGGCAACTGAATTGGCTACGACCATTTGGCAATCGAATCTAATGTCTACTTTGAACAAGTTAAGTATCGAATTTGTGGGAATTAAAATTAGCGTAAGTGCCGTTTTAGTTTTAAAGGGTTATAAAATATCCTACGAGTAAGAGTGACGATATTAGATTGTTGGTGGAGGTCAGATAGTCTGTTGTTTCATGTAAAATACTGGTATTCAGCAGCATCCGATTGGAAACCGTGACTTTATATCAGCATAGAAAGTTAATGTTTTGTCACTTAGTGTGCTATAGGGCAGTGTTCCATAAACTTTTGTGCTCTAGGTGCACATAGGAAAAAAATTAAATAAATAAGGTACACTGTAATTGAAAAATCATTCGCGTGTTTAGCGGCTGCTTAAGTAGGTATTTTTCTCCCGTCTGTCTATTTAACTTCAAAGACATAACGTTATTTTCCGAGGCATACCAACTAATGTCCACGGTACACCAGTGCGTCGCGGCTCACACTTTGCGGAACACTGCTATTGGGTTCCTACTGCTTAGCCCCTTGATGATTAGAGGCGTGATTTCATGTCGTTATGTAGCATGTCACGTTGTCTAGACCCTGTGGCTTAGTAGTATGTTCCTACGTAGTTCGATTAAGTACAGTTCAGCTACAAGTGAGCGGCGATACCAATTTATGACACTTGATAGCTACGTGCCGAGGCACGGAAGGCACATTAAGCCGGCGGTTACGCTTCATATGTCTGAGTGGTGTTCGTCATTTAGGACCGTGGGCTCTTAGAGATAACTTGGGAACCGTACACTCTGGTTTGTATTGGTTGGGACGGTTTTTGGCATTGATGTAGTAGAACATTATGCCTGTAATCCTCGACGGGTTAGGCAGCGATGTATGTCACGTATTTCCTACTCTTCCGGTATTCTTTTTTGATTCGTTTCTTTGCGGGATCTGAGACAGTTAAATGGTTTTTCTGGGACTTCGTCGAATTTCATTGGCTCGGCGCTTTTCTGGTGGTCGCCGCTGTTGATTCTGGCTTTCAGGAGTTGCAGTGGTTTGAAAATAGTGTGGCGGGTGTAACGCCCTCTGGTGTCTACCCCAGGAATTAAAAGAAAACAATTTGATTTAACTATGTAAAAAGGAGATGTTTCATTTTCGGCCATAAGATGTACATTTATTAAAAAGAGGAAAAAATACCACGAACTTAGAAAAAATATTCTTTCGTGAATTTAAGCCTGATTTGATGTGCACAAAAAGTAATCGTTTTTTCAATTATTGCTCCATTCTATTCAACATGGCGTCTTCCAGTTTGCAGTTTGCTTTCGTTCTGAAATCATGTCACATAAAAACATAAAATCACATCGACGTAAAATTATGAAAAGTATTTGCTTTTGTAATTAATTATTATTATTAGTCTCTTAGACATCATTTTCAAGTAATTATAAGCAAGTGTGGTGATTTCATCGTTAAAAACTATATAATAGGTACTACTTTTCTGGAGTGTACTTCTGAACGAAAAATTCAAAATGACGTTTTGTTCTGACAAGTGACAAAACCCACTAGTGTCAGTCAGTCAGTCTCGTTCGTCTCGACTTTCGTGGCTTTTGGTGTTATTTTACGTTCTCTCATTTATTTTCTGTTCCATTCCTACGACTTTTGCTTTGTACTACGGTTTTGTGATATCTGCTCCTTCTTTCATTCACAATTTCTAGGTTATGTAAACGTAATCTCTACAACCTGTCATGGCTGTCATAAATCTCGCGACAAACTTCAAACATTTTTAATTTAAAAACATAAAAACTATCTATTACTATTATTTTTTTTTACTTTATTCTATTCAAGGGATTGTCTCCCACCCTTCCTGAAAGGTACAAGTCATGGCCGGTGTCCCATACAAAAATGAAACATCTCCTTTATTACAAATCTTCTTTACTACTAAATTTTATTCATAATTGTATGACTTTTTATAGACCTATATTAGAGTAAATGTAACAGAATCGTTACACGGGCCTTTCCCAGAAAAAAAGGCAGCGATGTACTTGTAATACCTGCCTACACACAAATTTCTCCAGTAATTATGATAAAGTTTCATGTTATAGCCCCTTATTAGCATTACAATTAACTGGTTAGCAGTTCAGACTCTGGGACTGAGAAATTTCAGATATAAATACCTAATATTACTTTTTTAATACTACTATTTGCTCGACATGCGAATAGAATCCAAGACCTCATATTAGGCGGGTACGCTTGCGACCACGAAATCAACAAGACAGTTCTTGAAATTCAATCATTCAAAATTAAATAAATAAAAATAAATTGCAATACTTCGACTTCGGAGTGACAAATATACCTAGTATAATTTTGATGGGAGAGCAGCGGTGGCCCAGTGGTGGCAGCCCCGACTTACGAGCAGTAAGCCGTGGGTTCGAACCCAGGCAGGCGTATTACTTTGTGTAATTTATTTCATCACCGCTGCTCTCAAAAACGGCGAAGAAAAACTTCTTGTGGAATGTCTTATAACTAAAAATTCGAAGACATTGGACATCTACCAACCCGCACTGGGCCGGCGTGGTGGATTACAGCCCACTCTCTCTCTCATAGAGAGGAGGCCTGTGACCCAGCAGTGGGGGAACATTATAGGCTGATGATGATGATTTTGATATTAGAAGCATCCTTCATTTCGAATAATTATGAGTAATTATTCGAAATCACAAAGGATCACAAAGGTCCTCATCATGGTAAATCATGAAACTGCTGCCACAGTAAAATATGCCTTTGTCAGTTACAATTACAAGCAACCGCAACGGATTTACTTACTAGATAGATACGCTAATAATTACTAGTTCTCCACGAACATATGAGTCGTTCTTGACCAGGTCTCAATGAATAAGTAAAAGAAGCACTCAACTAGTCCATAACTAAATAATGTATAGAGGGTGCGAACGTTTCTCAAAGGTATTCGTAATGAAGCGGGACATGACGAACTAACTCTTCGCAGTATTGGACCCGCATAGGAAATTATGGGAACCCCACATAATTATGGAAAGTTACTTCAAATATATGGAATAGAGGAACCCTGGGGAAAACGGTCGTATAAAAAATCCGAAGGCCTTACTGGAAATAAATCCAAGGTTGCTAAGGGTTTTGATGGAGGAACTAAACGATTTGTATAAGGATGGCAGAAGCCCAGAAGAGGTTTTAGGGGAATAGTTTCTACTATTATTACCAGTGATGATAATAAAGTTTATTCATAAAAACGTTGCCCCACACTAGGAATTTAAATGTGAGTTTAAATGTTTTTAGACGCACCTACGTTTACAAACATATCATCTCACATACACAAACAGCCAGACCCGGAACAACTACCTGTAGGCCATACAAATATTTGTTTCGTGCGGGAATCAAACCCGCGACACGCAGCTCAGCAGTCAATCGCTCAGCCACTGCGCCAACCGTGTCGTACACACGTACCAACACTATACACATTTACACAAATCGATACTCACTGTCGAAGTTGTGATATTCAAAATTCATGTTTCATACCCAATCACGTGCCTATCTAAACGGTTATTAGAATTCAGGGTACAATCATGAAGACATTTAGTAACACAATTACTTTACATTAACCCATTAGTCCTACCCTAATGTCGTGTAACTATAATTTTGTTGTTGTAAAACGCCCAAATTACTGAACATGTTAAACACAACATTATTCGGTAGTGGGTTCACTCACAACGACCATGTGCGGATATGTACGACTATATTTGGCGGCGGCTAAAACCGCTTAAACAGAAAGCCAAGCGTGCACATAAATTTTTGAAACATTTTTAGTATCCTCGTAGACCACACGATCTCATTTCTGAGTACATTCAGTAGGTAAAGTGAGAAGCCTAGAATTTATTGTAGGGGCCATTGTGAAGCCCATCGTGCGTGCTTCCGACTGTGTAGCGGATACAATAAGAATTGATATGTGTAGTACACTCGTGCGACAGCAATATGCACTATTTTATTTCAATTCGGAAGCGGAATGTAGCAACGCCACTACTATTATTTCACGTGTTTACTAACCCGTAACTTTGTTCTGTACAGTTGAGGCAATAGAAAATTCGCGATTATTATTTGATTGATGCCGATTTTGAGGAGCTTGTGGCTAATAATAATAAGAGCTAGGTTGGTCCGTAGATGACTGACCAACCATATACCGTGTTGCCCTCGTGCCTCGAAAAGCACCCTAAGCCGTTGAAGTTGTTACAGGTAGTCAGTGGCCTGAAAGTCTGACAACCAGTGCCTTGGCACTCATCATCATCATCATTTATCATTTCAGCCGAAAGACGTCCACTGCTGGACATAGGCCTCCCTCAACGCCACATTGACATAAGGGGGGTTTTGCCATAATCGCCACGCTTGGCAGGCGGGTTGGCGATCGCAGTACGGTTGTTACAAAAGCACAGAGAACGCTGCTGCCTATTCTCTAGCAAGTCCCTTAGTCGCCTCTTACGACACCCACGGGAAGATATGGGATGGTGCTATTCTTTACGTCCGTACCATACAGACCCTTGCCTTGGCACTGGTTATCAGCTATCGTAATTCCCTGTACTTGCTGGGTTGTGAGTCAAATAGGCAGTCACTCCATGTAGATTTTGGGAGTGTGCGTGTGTGTTTGTAAAGGAAATATGCCCGGCAAATATAAAATGTATTAAGTTTTT
The DNA here is from genome assembly GCA_949152445.1 of Cerastis rubricosa. Taxonomy (NCBI): domain Eukaryota; kingdom Metazoa; phylum Arthropoda; class Insecta; order Lepidoptera; family Noctuidae; genus Cerastis; species Cerastis rubricosa. The sequence goes on from OX424536.1 coordinate 10,720,377, forward strand.
CACGTATGGTTAGAGCTTATGCATGACTGGTATTGGACGTTTGTTTGTCCCAAATAATTCACATAATTTGTATTTACATTTAAAAACATAAATATAAAAACATATTAATAACATTATAATGGTGAGTCACGTAATAACAATTGCAAACAATCCTTTTGAATCACTAACGTCAGTTGCAGTTATGGAAGTTTGTCCCAGAAATAAATTCAATTATATCGACAAAGCGTTACTCGGTTGAACATTATTTTTACGCTTCGTAAGGTTTTGTCGCAGTATGCTAAAGCGGGACGTGTTATTTCGATTATTGTAACTGATCTGTTATATCAGCACTCATAAAATGGCGACATGAAATTCGACGTCGTTGATTCGTCACGCGGCGCGTTCCCCGAATCTATGCGCGTTTATGTCGGGTTCGAGTACACTTGAGCCTCCCGAATATACTCTTTCTATCGTAAAACTTTCGCCTTTTGTTTAGAGAGTACTTGTCCTAGTTTCTTATATTGCTTTCCAACTATTACGTGCATAATGATGTCGATCGATCAAAGTAGTTTTATGTAGGGTGGCTGCCTTATTTTCGACCTGAATCAAGTGTTTTTTAAATTATTTAGTTCTTTTTGTGTTAAAGGACAGCCTTTTCATTTTTGCTTACTTTGCATTTTTTTCTATTAATTAGTAATACAAATAGCCATTTTCTTATTTAGTTTGCTTCTTTAGCATGCAAGCGTAGCATGACCACTGTAGAAACAGGTTATGTCAACGGAAAAATCGTCTAAATGACAGATTGTCACTGTCTATCTGTCATTAAATCGATTCTTCCGTAAACAAAACTTGTTTCTACAGTGGTCATGCTACGCGTGCTGATCTAAAACACAACTTAACATAATTCTTCAGTGTGAACTGAAAAGCGTAAGTATCATATTATGCGTTGCTCGGCTTATGTCGGATTCGTTCCCGTATCCCATCCAAGTTCCTTGCAGCTTACAACTCAATTTCCTTCAGCAAATCCTGGATCAAGAAAGGTATACGCTCTTCAGTTATTGTATGAATACATCATATCATCAAAATACGTAGAAAAAAGTCAATATGAGCATAAATAAATTCAGACGTAGGCATTGTCTATTGCTCCGTAGTCGCAAAAATGTAAATATAATTCGAAGAAAGTCTACAAAATGGAATAACCTCGTCTATCCTCGAGAACAACAATCTGGAGCGTTCCCAATGAGGATGACAACTCTTCTCTTTAATCGTATATTCATAAGGGTGACACGTTATTTTGACGTGGTAATTATTATGTCAGTCGTCGTTACCAAAATGGCGGTGGTCGTCATTAAGTCGGAGTGCCCTCGTTTAAGTCCGCGGCGCGTAAACAGCAGCGGAAGGAAGGCGGGCTAAAAGCTCGGGGTACTGGTGCAGCTTGCAAATTAGCCACGCTTGCTGGATAAAACACGTGAGGACGAGCTAAGAGATTACTTTCTACGAAACACCACTGTGTATTTGCATAGGTACGTTTAAGGGCTCAGCTTTTGACTTTTTTCCCGGTTTGGAAAATTTTGCGAGCGTGTCCCAGTTACCTACATGTCAGCTTGTTCATAATATTCGCTAACATTTTTTTTTCATAATAATGTTCTGTCTTCATCAAAGTAGATGGAAAGTTGTGGACTGTTTCATATTTTTTTTCATTTTTATTTTGATGTCACGCTAACTAAAAAGTTTTCGTGTTTGAGTTTGAAAAGAAGATATGAAATGTTCTTTATTTCTGCGGCTACTGAAATATCTGCAGAGATTTAAAAGGTATTAGGTTAAATTATTCCACCAACCTACAAAGAGAGAAGGCTTTTTTCCAGCTGTGGGAAAATTATATAATAGATAATGATATGCTAGCACGCAATGGCAAGGAGATAAGTACCTACAAGACGAGTTAAGGAGAAGTATGGAAGACGTAGACATACTGACCGACTGACCGACCCCAAATGAATTGGGATAAGGGCAGGAGAATGATGCCGATGACGTAGAAAGCGGACTGAGGAGCTGAAGGTCGGGAAACTAATGAAGTTGTAATTTCTTTTCATTATATATTCTGAGTTTCAGCGAGCTAAAACTCAGTCTAATAGTTTACCCTTAAGGTCTTAAGTTAACTATATCAGAAAACAGATTTGATTTCATGCAAAATGATTGTGTACATTTTAAAATGCTTTGACAGTCGATCTTGTAACTTCTCAAATTGCCATGTCTCTTTCGCAATAAGTTAATATCTGTAGGTAGCCACCAACTGCTGTAGTGTTTGGCATAAAATTAATTTGAATTGACAATTTCCACAATTAGCGGCCGGGATCACGACGTTATTACTAAATTGTCTCGTCTTCAGGATCATTTATATGCATTTAGTTAAAATTAAAGCGATCTGACAGGGTTGGTATCGTTGATTCATCTTGGGGAATGGCCAGTGACGGGGTTAGTTTGTCAAGTCTGTCCCTTGGGTCGTAACATGACCAATTTATTGAAAATAGTAGGTAAGCTGCTTGGAGCTTGTGGTGAAATAATAACAACTGCTCGGGTGAATCTTTAGGTTAAGCCACGCATGCCTAGATTGGTCCGTGGATGGGTGCCTACCCATTACGTACCGATTTTTTTCTGTGCACGTTAAGCCGTTGGTCCGGCTGTCATTTGTATATCTTTGATAGTCGATACAGGTAGTCAGTGGCCACCAAGTGGTTACCAAGGGGTATCGAAATATCCAGTACTAACTGGCTTGTGAAAGTCAGATAGGAAGTCGTATTTAAAATACGGGTACTCAGCTGCATACGATTAGACTGGAAGCCGACCACGATGTAGTTGGGAAAAGTCTAGGCAGATGATGTAGAAGATGATGATGGTGAAGAGAGTACTTACTAAGCTTGACTGCAGAGCATGATCCTAGGTTAGATGCCAGGTCTGGTAAAGGGTTATCGAGTTATTTTTGGTAAATTCTTAGTAGTATCCTGCAGTGTGGAATGGTGCCCAGCTGAAAGCAATAAGTTCGATCCACAAACTTAGTGTAGAAACTATTTCTGCACCTCTGCTAACCCGTTTGAAGAATGCAGACGTGACGTGACGTGACGTGACGCGTGAATTGAGTCTATCAGCGGCATACAAGGCAGGCTTAGGCTATTGTAAACGCGGCCACAAAGCAAGTGTTTTATCCAAATTAATGAAAACAATCTGTTATTACCCATTTCCTACTTTCTTTATTTTCTTTATATCCGCAGCAATGACTTGTGTGGAAGTGTTTCTAAGGCTTCGTCGAGATATTATTGTACTTTTTCTTTCTTCACCTAACACACGCATATTTTTTTATCTTTCGTTTTCCTTATGTTATTTTTTCTTTTACAAGCAGTAGGTAAACTTATTGTACAGTTCTCAGTACAGGTTCTTTTAGGTTATTTTGGGAACATTGAAAATAAAATCGTGGTGTAGTTGAACGTCACGTTTGTGATTGTTATATTGTTAGATAAGCTGTATTTAAATGGTTATATAACAATGTTACTATATTTAAACTTTGATAAGTGGTTCTAGGCTATAAGCAGGTTATGCGAGATAAATACAAGATTCAATTTAATTAGCTAATGAATCTCTGCAGAATTTATAGATAACGATACGTATCAAAACTCGATGAAAAAAAATTATTTTCAAAGTCTTGTCTCGTCATTTTGTTTTTTTTTACTTATTTCGCTAGCTTATTTCATTTAACCCTGTATAAACAGAGACATGCAGGTCATGAAAAAAACATTTGAAACTATAATTTAACATTTTCCAAAATTACAAAAACAATTTCTCTTATAAGTCATCTATGAAATGTTTCAACAAGTAGCAGCAATAAATGACGATTCCCCCTTAGAGTATAGCCTGTCTGAATGTTGAACAAGTCGTCGGGGTCCAATGCTGTGCGAGATTTACCGCGGTCAAACTTAGACGCGCCTCCCGAGGGATGATCACGCTCTGCCAACCTGTAGACACGTATACCGAAACTTATTTTATTGTAGCTCTCATATATGTACGAGGAATGTAGGTCGATATATGGGGTATACCGTGGTAAAAACTCTAGTGTCAAATAATACCAAATACTTATTTATAAATATGGTTTACTTTAATGGAATTTGTTGTCTTATCATCATTATCAATCATAAAACAATTAGTTTTTTGTAATAAGACCGTAATAGTTTATTTAGCTACTTTTTTGCGTTATTATAAATAATAAGGGAGTTGAAGAAGAACAGGTTTATTTATAATTATTAAATTAGTCCTAATAAAAAAATTAAATTATTTCCTTAACATTACAAACATTAACAAACTAATACATTAAATAACTAAAATAACAATAAAACTTCTCCTCAACGCTGTCAGCTGGTAATGTGCCCAAGAGACTGGCAGCATTGCCACGTTGTATGGCAAAATTTAGCCTCTGGCCAAAGTAAAAGCCAGCCCTTGGGTCACGGGAAGCGTCAACTAGGCGTTTAGAAATTTCCTTAAAAAGGCTGTCAGCACTCGGACCCCACGGCCCCAGAGTTTCAACCCCAAACGGGTCGAAAATATAGTTACCCACAAAGGTTACTACACTCTTTTGCAAAAAAAACGGGCACCTAAGGAAATTTACGTTCTATGGACGATTTGAGTTATCATCATTCTCTTGCCATGAAATTTAATTGTTTGACGTACTCTGTATACTTATAAACGTGTAAATTAATACGCGTGAAGTGAACTTTGACAATTTTTTAAAAAAAGATCGTTGAATTCATTAAAACCGATGTACACGGCCAAACAATAAGAAGTGGTCGGCAATAAAGACAAGAAGATTGTTTTTCTTTTTTTGATTAAATAAATTACAAATGTAAAAACCTAATAACGAGTGTGACCTCCTCTTGCCAACATCACAGCTTGAATCCTTCTGGGTATGCTTTCCACGATGTTTTTAACGACGTTTTGAGGAATACGTTCCCACTCTTCTGAAATGACTCGTTTTAGCTCCCTGATGTTTTGTGGAGCAGATTGCACTGATCATACCCGTCTCTTTAGAACATCCCAGACATGCTCAATTGGATTGAGGTCAGGAGTTCGAGCTGACCAATCTAAACGACGGATCCCAACTTCTTGCATGTACGCTTCCACGTCGCCAGAACGGTGCGGACGAGCCTTGTCGTCTATAAAAATGGAATCTTCTCCAAGTGCTGTCAATGCAGGTTGTGCATATGGAATAAGGAATTCCATTATGTACCGGTGTCCGTACGCTGCGTCGAATTAATTGCTGCCCAAAACATAACGGAGCTTCCGCCATAAAGAGTGATTTCTTCGAAACACACTTCCGCATAGCGTTCCCGTGGTTTTCGCAGCACTCGCCGGCGTCGGTCCTCTCCGCACAAAGAGATTCTAGCTTCATCAGAAAAAAAATACTTTATTCCAGTCCTCCAGAGTCCATGAAGCACAGTTTCGAGCAAACTAAAGTCGAGCAACACGGTGCTCACGGAGTAATTTAGGACCCCCAACCGGGCGGTAACTCCTGATATTGGCAGCCAAAAACCTCCTCCTGAACTTCCACAAACAACTTCTATTCCTCTTACTTCTTCAAGGCTCTTGTTCAGGGTCACACTTGACGCTTTATGATTCCGCAACGCCTGACTCACCAAAACGCGGTCATCTCTTGGTTCTGTGCATCGTTTTCTTCCCGAACCGGATCTTTTTTTGACCGAAGCGGTCTCTTGATACCGTTGCCAAGTCCCCTGGACAGTTGAACGACTCACATTTAGCCGCTGAGACACGTAAGTTTGCGAACGACCGTCTTCAAGTAGGGCTATAATTTTACCGGCCCTTATCGCTTTTTAACTCATATCGAAAACTGGTATTTAATGTAAAAAGAAAGATGAAATTGTTTAATTTGCAGAAAATTTCCAAAAAGTTTTAAAATTTTAGTAATCAGCAAAAATATCGTTTCAGCAATTCGCGCCATTATTAAAGCAATTTTACAATAATCAATATTTTTCTTTTGTTCATTTCAACATTTAAATTTGGAATGTGAAGAATCATGCCAAGATGCTTGAAATGACATGCCAATACATTGTCAAATCAATAAAACCTCTTTCTTATTCTTCTTCATTGAAATAGAAAAAAAAAATCAAAGGTGCCCGTTTTTTTTGCAAAAGAGTTTATATTTACGCCGCTTGAGGTTCTCCGTTGCCGCAGCGGCAGCGCCAGCACAGCACGATGAACTTGGAAGAAAATGTGATTGCGCAAGAGTATCGACGCAAATTGCGTCCCGTACTAAAGGCCTACCCATCTTCCAAGGAAACAAAGACAAGCCGTCCGGCCTCTTGCCATCGTCGCGTGCCTAGCCATTGGGCTCTAAGACAACTGGAACGCCGACGGTAACAAGAGCTTGTCGGATGATGTCGTTTATTTCGCCGTCCCGCACTTCGACTGTATGACAGGCTTATTATTATGCTTTATTAGTTTGTTAATCTTTGTAATGTATATAGTAGTTATTTGAATTAAAGGTATTCTCAACATCGAATCAATTGAATTTACATCTTTTAGATGTAAATTCAATTTTTCCTTAATACTTCAAGCACAAAGTGCACTTGATGCCATAGGCACTATGTTAGATAGTTGACCGTTGTTAGTTGGCATAAAGCACGCCTATGTTGCATACATCCTGCATTTTTTTGGGAAAGACTGATCAATACAATTATTTCCTCAGTCTTCCAAAACCGCTACATTTATCAAAGTCCTTTAACCGTTGCACAGCAGACCAGATAAATAAAATACTGTCAATAACGGACTGAAAACTTTGTTAAAACCAATGAGGAACACATCCGGCTACTATTATAGAATTTCCTGTAAAGGAAAGTTTCAGTCAAAGTGGTATCAAGAAATTGCGAGCCGGCTGCCAGGGACTCAAACTGTAACCGTAATAAGTGTTTTTAACACTGTTTTTTAAAACAGTTTTAACAGAAAAACATTTTTAAATGTAACAGATTTAATAATGTTACCGAAACAAACTGTAACCTTTAGTATGTGTTATTATGTGTAACTGAAATAATCAATTATAGCTTTAGTACGCTGCGTTTACCTGTTACACTTATTAACACTAATAACACTTTTATATTTGTTACAGATGTTACGGTTAAAAACACATTTAAAAGAGTTACATATTTGATTCTGTGTGTTACCAATTCAACATGTAACACTTATAATTCTGTAACCTTTATGAAGGTTTTTTCAAGTCCCTACCGGCTGTGGACATCGCAGACTGACATGATATTCCCAGCAATTTTGGTATAGAGTTGTCCGATCCCATTTGTCCATGTCGGTTTGTTGATGATTCGCAAAAGTACAGTCAACTCGCAAGGCACTTTGGCATAAACTTTAGAGAGCTCATTTAAATAAGTATGGTTCAATAGTTAAAGGAGAACGTTCAAATCAATATTCACACAGTTTAGTCTTGTCTTGTCCCCCGGCAATTTAGTTAGGTCGCTATTGATGAAAACAAGACAAGGGTGTAAACAACTTAGATGGATCCTATTTATGTTCAAACGTTGCTCATAAATATCGATTCGGGGGAAAATCGGTTCTTATTTTCATCATAAGTATTATTATTATACCTAGGTACTTTCCGAGGCCTTATCACAAACGCGCGACATGAACGTAACTTAAATTGGAACGTTTATTGAATCGAAAATGCAACTATTCATATCTTATCCAGCCTTGGTTATATTTTTTTTGGTATAAGCACAATGAGTACGTACTCATCAACAATAGAGAATGAAACCTATTTTTTAGGGTTCCGTAGCCGAATGGCAAAAAACGGAACCCTTATAGATTCGTCATGTCTGTCTGTCTGTCTGTCTGTCTGTCTGTCTGTCTGTCTGTCCGTCTGTATGTCACAGCCACTTATTTCCGAAACTATAAGAACTATACTGTTGAAACTTGGTAAGTAGATGTATTCTGTAAACCGCATTAGGATTTTCACACAAAAATAGAACAAAACAATAAATTAAGGGGGGCCCCCATACTTAGAACTGAAAACCAAAAAAAAAAAAATCATCAAACCCATACGTGTGGGGTATCTATGGATAGGTCTTCAAAAATGATATTGATGTTTCTAATATTTTTTTTTTTCTAAACTGAATAGTTTGCGCTAGAGCCACTTCCAAAGTGGTAAAATGTGTGTCCCCCCCCCTCTAATTTCTAAAGTAAGACGAGGAAAATTCTGAAAATATTTAGGATTGCAGAACGTAAAAAAAACTATCAACGAAAATTGGTTTCAATAAGATATGATGTTTAGTTTTTGAGATATGGGACTTTTTCATCAAACTGCAGCAGTAACTTTGTTTTTCATTAACATACTATGAAAAACAAATTTAGTTTTGCGGTTGTGTGGAAGTTTACTAACTAATACTACTAACTAATGAATGACAGTTCAAAATATTGTTATTATATTGTTTGGAGCTAAGGAACCCTGTGTGCGAGTAAGTCTCGCACTTGGCCGGTTTTTTTAAATCTGTTTTCGGCCTGTATCGTTTTTCCTTTTCTGCTTTCCAATTCTCTCAGTATTTTATAAAGTCATATAAAAGTCATAGGACGGGTATAAGAGTAGAGGAAGACCAAAGAAACTACGGATGGACTATGTGAATGATGATATGGCAATAAAGGAGCTGTCGGATGAGATGACAAGACATAATAGAGACGTATAAAAGAAGAAGACATGCTGCGCAGACTCCAAATAAAATGGCATACGGGCAGAAGAATGATTATAAATGTTATAACTAAGTAAAAGTTATAATTTCGAAGCGTAATACGAATTAATAGTAGAAGTACTTTTTTTTAAATCGTTCGGATTCACGTTACATTTACTTCGTGCGTTTGTACTAGGCCCACTAGGTGTTCATAATGCGTTCTAACTACTTGCAGTGTTCTCATTGGCTTATACCGCATCGCTGATGTCCAATAAAAATGAACGCAGTTTTAAGAAGATTGGAACCCTATTCTCTCAATAAGATCTTACTAAGAAATTCACGATGCTTATTATAGATGGTATAGAATTAGCTTGCAGTTGCTTTCGTACAATTTACTCAAATTTATGGTATTTTTGTACTATTCAACACAATAACTTGGACAAGTTCTAGGTTATAAGAAAAGTTACAAATAACAAAACATACATACAAAGCCTGTAATCCCCGATTCCCTGAAGGTTTAGTCAGAGGTGTACTTATAATAGTACACCTACATTTCACTAGTTATGTTTAAACATAACTTAGGACTTAAGTCCTATTGCCATCAACCGACCACAAATCCAGACCCCTCAGCCACTAAGAAATTCTTGAAGTAAAAACTTGGAAAATTGTGGTATTGTAAAGCTGTGGATTTTGTGAATAAATAAGTAAATACTTTTATATTTACGTTTTTTTTTATTACGTAATTTCGGTAGATATTCAATAAACCTTGTTCGTACATTATATTATGTACAAAGAAGTACATGTACTACAAAATGTCGCGTCAGACTTTTAGGAAGTTCTCATATTAAACGTCTTACATTTCCAATGACATTTAAGGTATGTCCAAAAATATTTCTCGGAAAGGTATGACATTGTGACCGATACCCAAAACGAAGGTATTGTATTTCTTAGATATTATTATATCTACTTAGTTGACCTTTATAGTGTAGTCCTTGATTATTGTCCTTCCATTGTAATGTTACCTCTGTTTTTGCAGTGCAGTGATCTCTATTTTTAATGTCATAAGGTATAAGTCAGAGTTCAAGTAAAAAGTTTCATTCAAGTAAGTGTAGGTGTGTAACGTAGGTCAATTTATGGAAATATGTAGGTATTAATTTTCATGTCCACGTGTTAAGGGAAAAATACACATTGTTAAGTATTTAAATATCATATTTCAGAAAACTGGAGGAGCTCGTGGCTAAATAATAACAGCCGCCCAGGTCGATTTTTAAGGTTAAGCCGTGCTTGCCGAGGTTGGTCTGTGGATGGGTGACCATAATTACATATCGAGTTTCCTCCGTGCCTCGGAAAGCACGTTAAGCCGTTGGTCTCGGCTGTCATTTGTAGATCTTTGACAGTCGTTACGAGTAGTCAGAAGCTAAAAGTCTGACATCCAGTCTTACCAAGGGGTATCGTATTACCCAGTTACTGGGTTGTGGAGGTCAGATAGGCAGTCGCTTCATGTAAAATACTGGTACTCAGCTGCATCCGGTTAGACTGGAAGCCGACCCCAAGATAGTTTGGGAAAAGGCTAGGCAGATGATTTCAGAAAACTAAGAAATATTCTTCAACAAAATTGAATAGATTTATTAACGTAAGGAATTTGCTTTGTTGGAAGATTTTTAGAGGAAATTAAATGGTCATACCCTCTTAGACTGAGTGGCTCACAACAGCGCAACTGCAATTCTCTCGAATAAAGCGCAGAGTACATGTGCGTTTATTTACGCTACGTTAAAAACTTTTTGTAGGATTCCAAATGGCGCTATTACATGGTTTCTAATTATACAAGGACTGTGTTCGCCATTTTTAGTTTTCGTTTTAACGTTTTAATGGAACCTATGGGCCTTGGGTCAAGAATATATCTTCTCTCTTTTTTATTTATATAACTATGGGTTTGTCTTTTCAATGCTTTTGGATAGCGGTTGGAAGTAGGACAAAGGCGGTCTAGCTGAAAATAAATGTTTTAGGTTCATTAAAACAAATAAATTCGTAAAAGTCGACAATGTAGGTGTAGAAGGTTAATTTATTTGCATGAAGAAAGATGCATATAGTCTATCTAAAACGGTTCGATAAACTGTAAATTCTCATACGATATAGTATTGGCTTACTACAGACACTTTATACTCACACTTATCATCCATATTCATACTTTTATTGGTGTTTCATTAGCATTTTATCAATCGTTTCCTTTTTATAAATATTTTCTGTGTTGTGACATTTTTTACATCAAACTTGTCAGTTGTCATTTACTTTTATTTTTAATTGTAACCAGCCAAATTCTCTATGAAGGTTTTATTTAGATTATTTATATTATTACTAAAATGATTATCATCAATACGTGAGTTCAATTGTTGTATTTTATAAATAAATTACGAATATTTGCTGTGTAAAGATATTCTAAGTTATATTTATAAAAATATTATGAGCAAGGTTTTAGACCGATTGTTGCTGGCTGCTTTGAATACTGGCAAGTTGCGAGCGCAACAATTTGAATCTGAAAAGAAATAAATTGGAGAAAAGATTGACGAGAAACGAGGGATCACAGTGGAGAGAGAGGTCTTGTCGGACGGCACTGGAGGGAGTAAAAAGCACAGTCAAGCTTGAGTCAAGGAGAGTCTGGAACTGAATCTGACGGACTTTGTCACTGCCCAGGAGATCTCACTACGGACTCCTGGGACCTCTAATACTGAAACTACGGAAGCAGTACTGTGTTCCTGTCTGTAACTGCGGATCATCGGAAACTGTCCTGCGTTCCTGGATCGTCTTCTCGCCTCTTCTATTGAGTTTGCCTTTAGAGACGTTAAGTGTGGGTTTTAAGTGTTTTTTTTAAATAATTAATTGTATTTACATCTCATCATTATTATATTCATTTTCCCTTTTTAACTTTTTTTAATATACAAATTAGCTTCTTTCCTCTTCATCATCAAGGAATAAGCAAGTTTGTTACGATAACAACGGATAGGTCTGAAATCCGAAAATCTAAAGCTACAAATACTACGAGCTGAAATTTCAGGAAATCCCTAACACGTGCAACTTTATGAACACTAACAATTTCGTGAATGAACCAAAAACAGCGTATAAAGCAGCAAAACTGCGAACAAACAGCACAAATGAGTATGAATCCGTCTGAAAACTTCAATATCCTGCCGGAGTTCATATTAAAGTAAATCAAAGTGGAGTCGTATCCGCCGGTCTGGACGTCTGAACCCAGCCTTAAATAACGTTCGTTGTTTTGGCCGTCATCCAAGACCTTGTTAAGGAAACGGGAGAATTTCGCGGGGCTACCATTGTTTCTTGTTGTGTGTATAAAGGCGCGACAGACGTCCTGAGCCTCGGTCTGTAAATGTATGCAATAGAATAATTTCCGTTCAATTATTTCGTTATCCAGTGTAATTTTGGCTTTAGTGGCGGTTTTGATGTTTAATTTGGAAAGTAAGTGGTTTTGTTGCGTAAATAGTTATGTTTGTTTATATGTCGCTTTTGTAATGCGTATTTAATAGTCGCCGGGGGCGGTGTCCTATCTGCTAATAACAATATGCTGCGATTAACTGTCTCTGTCAGCTTATGGGAAATCCCTGCGCGCTCGTTTTTGTAGAGGTCATTTTAACACCAATGTTTACAGGGTAATATTATCATGTGCGAAGGGATCTTCATCTTCTTCTTAGTCGTTCACTCTTGACAGAGTGGTCGTGGTCATGGGGGATCGCCCACAACTGCGGTGGCAGCCTTCGCGGTCCTTTTTCACCGGTCTATAGTGGCCACATGGCGAGTACATTCTGCCTCAGGAAACTTGGTGACAGACTTGAAGTAGTCTATCTATCGGGTTGGTGATCGACCACGTGGTGTCGTGCTTTCGACTCTACCCTGAATCACCAAACGCTCCATGGAATCTTCCATGGAATCTTCCATGGAAGCGTTCAAAGGGTTAGGCAGAGGTACTTCTAATGGTACACCCACATTTGTTTATAATATAACAATAATTCATAGAATACATAAGGTCCTTTAGTATTCTATTTATAATTTATTAAACAACTTACTACAGTGGTCTAACTCTTCATTTTCCCGCCCTTCGCTCAATTTATTTCGGGTTGGCGCTGCATGTCTTCTTCTTCACTACTTCTCCATTACTTGTCATGTCATCAGACACCTTCTTTCTTGTCATATCATCCTTCACACAGTCCATTCATCGTTTCTTTGGTCTTCCTCTACTGTTATACCCATCCACATTCATTCCAATGACATTTTTTATTCTATTGTAATTCATTGACATGTCACTTATTTTAAATTTAAGTTGCAAATCTAATATTTGCATGCCCATATGACGGTAAAATATGAGAACCTTATTATAATCGAGCATCTATGTACCTATTACTCATGTTTGCAAAGAAACAAATGATTTGATTTGATTCACGCTCTAAAATTTGATTTGATTTGATTCATGCTCTAAACTTTGATTTGATTGACTGCCTCGTTGGGCTAATGGACGTCAAGTGGGACTGCTGACCATGAGGGTTCGATTCCGAGGTCGGGCAGAGTATTATTGGGTTTTTCCACGGAGTCTGCATTTGTGCCCGGTTGATGGCAATAGGCTCGCCCCTATTACATGGTACCTAAACATTACTGGCGAAATATGGGTGTACTCCTATTAGGTACACCTCTGTCTAAACCTTCTGGGATTACCGGCGTGATGTTATGTTATGATTTCATTGATTGAAGTAATTAGTGCATTGCTATTAGGTCGCTTCAGATAATTGTACTGCCTTAAATAATTAGTGCATTGCTATTAGGTCGCTTCAGATAATTGTACTGCATTAATAATTAGTGCATTGCTATTAGGTCGCTTCAGATAATTGTACTGCATTAAATAATTAGTGCATTGCTATTAGGTCGCTTCAGATAATTGTACTGCATTAAATAATTAGTGCATTGCTATTAGGTCGCTTCAGATAATTGTACTGCATTAAATAATTAGTGCATTGCTGTTAGGTCGCTTCAGATAATTGTACTGCATTAAATAATTCGAAATGGCAAACACCAGACCAGTTGCTCTTGCTGTTTGAGCACATTTTTGTCTATTCTAACATTCGTTGCTGTGGAATTCTACAGGTCATTAGAGCTTATAGGTCACTGTAGTACATATAAGGAAAGATCAATTTGTAGAAATGTGACATAATAGCAGGCCCTCTAATTAGTCAGAGACCCTCTTTTTTGTGGTCAGTTAATAAGAAGTCGTCCACGACGTCATACGCAAGAAAAATGACAGTGGACAATTATTTATCTAGTTAATTAGGGACAAATTCCAAAAGTGGTAAGGTACAATAATAAGTACTAGGTGTATATACCACCAGAAAGGATTTATGGAACTACATGATGACCCATTTAATTCCATAAATAAGAGTCATTAAAAACTTGATTTGCATATTTCTTTCCAAATCATTTTTATCAACCATTAAATATTCAATGCTAGTGTAACAAATGAGTAATGGTACCTACTAACGTTTGGCCAACACCGCAGCAGCCGTATCGCAGAACATAAATGATTTAAATGTCTGTACCATTCATTTAAAAATTATTTGATACTTATGCAAGAAAAAGGTACTATCTAAAGTGGTTTTTAGCCAGCACTTGATTGTGATATAATTATTAATACATAGTTCCCCTGACCGTTTTACCGACGGCGGCCAATCAGCGGAAATAAGCCATCGGTGCGGGAAATATAGGTAATGGTACACAAGGTTCGAGGTGGCGCAGGAAAAGAGTATCTGGAAGGATAAGGGGAAGCCGTTGCCCAGCAGTGGCACATACAAGGCTACTAAAAAAAAACTTACAAGATTATCTGAGAGGAGCGGTTTAAACTTTAGAAAAATCTTATATTGCTACACAAAAATGTTATTTTAAACTGGAACTCCATTAACAATTCCTAAAACAGACATACATAATATAAGTTTAAAAATAAATCTAAAACGGGTGAAAAAAAACCTATTTCTTCTAAAGAGAGGGTAGTCTATCATCAACCCTTACTTCAATTAATGATTCGCACTGACCAGTAATTAAAAATAAACCTACTTCTTCTACAAATAAAACCGAAAGTAGTTAAGCAATGTTACTCGATTTAACAATTAATTGAAAAATCTTTGTAACGTGCTCGGGTAATATGTTGGCAATTTACGAAGAGCTTAATTTACTTCGTTCCGTCGGGAGCCGTTGGTAAATTAACACTTATTACTGTTCTGTTTTATTGATCCTGTTTAATTAACTACTTTTTCCTGTAAGTCTTTTAACAGATTTATATTGGTTCAGAGGAATGTGCTTTGTTCTCGCACTATGGTTCGCTTTATTTGGACGAAAAAGATATTTTCGCCTTACTGTTAATTAAGGATGTGGGTATTAATCATATACTTAAATAATTTATTGTGTACCAGTTATCACAGATGGTGGAAAGTTGAAGCGCACTCCGGAGGGGTGGGTGCTCACCACAAATATTGATGACACCAATTATAATTCGAAAAAAATATCGTTTATTTGTCTAAAGCAAATAAAACTGCATTAAAACTATTTTGCCGTTTTTATTTTATCGCTTGCCTAATAGTCCGGGGAATTTACGCCGAAAATTAGGCTAACTTTGCATTAATTAAAAACAGCGATTTTTTTCATTGAATGTGTAGGGTATGGACAGGAGAGTATATTAAGCTGTATCCCGCGAAAAGTTCACCTCCGCGTATATGTTTTTTTTAAGAAAACGTCTAATATGTATTTAACTTGGTGGAAAAAAATATAAACAGGTATGTTTATTTGGAGTATTTGTAGAACAGATTGAGTACTACATGTAGGTCAGAAAATTAAACATATTCGTCCACGGAACATTCGTTTTTTTTAAAAAAATCTTATAATTTGACTTCGTACTTAAGGCAAAAATATTAACAGGACAAAAATAGTGCTAAAATGATTTATATCACCATGTCTAACTATTATTATGAAAATTAAACAAATTCTGCTCCGGACTTCACAGAAAATCAAGAAAATCAAAAAATCTTGAATACTACTTACGGCAAAAATGTAACAGGATTTAAATTCATTTAATAATGAGAAATATATAAATCCAAACCTTAATCCCCCAAAATTAAACAAATTAGAGCGATAATTAATATTGTCAAAATAAAAATTAAATTACGATGCACGGTGTCAGCGCTAAGCAGCGTGCGGCGTACGGCGTGTGCTAGTGTGCGTAAACAAGATAAGCGCTGCGTTCATTGTGTGCGTATGACTGTGTTGTTGTTTGAGTCGGTGTTTTATTGAGTTACGCGATTGTACACCTTATTTCTATTTCGGAAAGATCAAATTCCTATGAAACTGCTGCGCCAAATACAAGAATAAAGCTTGCAGACGTATTTTACGTAAACATTAATTGGATTTTTTTCACGATTTGCTTTAAAGTGTTTAATTTTCGTGTAAATAGGTTAGAAATAGCCTTTAGATGAAAGTTAAACTAAATTAAACCCTGTTACATTTTTGCCTCAACCGCTATTGTAAAAAAACTGGTAATAATAACTTCCGGTAGTACAATTTGTTTAATTTTGTTTATTGGCGGTGTAATATATTAATTTAAGTTATTTTATGTAAAAAAACCGCTGTTTATATTTTTGCCTTAAGTACAATCCAAAAATTTCGTAAATGTTTTTTTACCGTAATTTCCGTGGACGAAAATGTTTAATTCTGAAAAAATATATTACTGTCACCAATTCTTTACCTAAAGTAACTAAATTTGTCCTGTTAACTTTTTTTCCCATGGTTTTATTCACAAAAACGCGTTTTCGTCTTTTTCAGCTTGATCCGGTCTCGGAAAATGTTTAATTTTTTTTTATTATTTGAAGAGCTAAGGTCAAGTAAACGATTCAAGAAAAAAATTGCTGTTTATATTTAATGCAGGGTTCAAATCTAAAAGCCCCGGACTATAAATTAGGAATCAAAACACTAATTTTACATATCTTAAATCGAATAAAAGTCGTGGTCAAAAAGAAACAAAAGCTAGCCTTCTTGTTCATAGAATTATCTGAGGCATAGTGGCGAAGGCATTGGCTGGCAAATGCAACGACCTCGTCGAACTATTGTGGTGAACCGAAATACTGTATAATATATAGGTAACCGATAGAAAAGCCAATTCTCCTATTTTGGTTGAGATCTGATGAAATGATTGGCTTTACGAAATCTTAGAGTAACCGGATTTGCAAATTACATGAACTATCCACTAATTGTGAAGGTAAGTGGAGCTTTTTTTTCCATAATGGAATTCGAATTTCTCAAATGCTTCATTGTTATGGTTCTGGGTAGCTTTTGAACTTCATTATAACAATCTGGTTTTTGACCATTTTTTCTGACTAATTTTTTGGGAAAAAGCCTTGCTCCTTACAATTCTCAGAAATCGACGCTTCTGACTTCCAGTTATGGGGAATGCAGCCGTCCAATCCCATCTTCAACTGCTCAGACTTTTTCTCAACTATGTTGTGTTCGTCTTCCAGTCTAACCGGATGTAGCTATAGAGCGACAGTCTGACCTCCACAAGCTACAATTCAGGCAAAGGCTAACACGATACTCCATAGTAAGTCTGGTCGCCCTACTGCGCTTTAGGGCCAGATACTTTTTTATACATAAAATTCCGGAGTAAGTATGTGTGCTTTTCCTCCGAAACAGCTTGACCATTCTGATGATTTATATTTGTACTTGTGTGGTCACCTGGATGGTTCTAAGCTATTTTTGGGCCCAATAAGTAGCACTGTTGTAGACATCTAGTGGTTTTTCGAGCATTTTCAAAGTCAAAGTCGATAGTCAATATTCTGAAAATAAACTGTTTGATAATATTGAGTTACATATTTTCCGAGAAACGTGTAATTTAAAATTGCTAGGCCTTTATCATTCAACGTCGAAAATATTCGAATTATTCAGAAGTTAATAACAATGTAACCTTCGAAAAAATGTTTTATCCGAAACCCTGAAAATGATCGTTGCTTAACGGTTTATGAAGGACAGTCTACATAAAAAGTACCTACCTACAGAGGAATGAATTACGTTGTAAACGTTTTTTTGTATCATTATGAAAATCATTAATGAAACATTTAATTTATTTTTTAGTTTAAATTAATGATACTACCAGTCTATTTAAAATGCTATCTTTTTTATTGTCACACAAACAGAATGGATTCGAGTTCGAAACGTACCAAACGATGGTTGACTCCCAAATGTCATTTTGATCTCATGTTTTTTATAGCTTGTTCATTCATTTAAATGAGACAGTATATAGCAGAAACGAATCCTTATTTGATTGAATCTTTCTTTACAAGCCAGCTACGACCCACTCACTTCGATACAGTCGGAGAATTTGAATTTTATTCCAATCATGGTACACCATTTCAATGAAAACGACACGGTTAGGAGAATACGTGCAGATGTAAGCAAACATAGGCAACACAATCATGTATTCAATTTGTGCGAGGATTACTCTTGCTTTCTGCCTGATTTTTATTCATTGTGTATGCAGCATGTTCTGTATATCGCTGATTTCCCCTACGATTTCCTCGGAAGTGTGTTTGGTGCCAAGACGTACGTTACGTCACAGCGCTTGAAGCCAAGTACGACTATAAAGTGTGTTAGCTTTATAGAGCACGAGATCTTTGGCTAAGGACCCCGGCACTTGTAGGAGACAGTAAACCTGATTTGTTTAATTGTTGCGGAAGTTAGGAAATCGTTCTCACCAAGTTAATAAAATATATGAATAGGTTTCGTCAATATCACTTCATAAAAATCACAATATGCGCAGAAATGAAGAAATATTCGAGGGTAAGCTGTACCCAGACCCCAGACGTTATCACAAACGAATAAAATACCAATTTGTTTTAATCACTTGATCCTCGGTTCTGAAAATGAAGCTTCAAGATTTATATAGCAAATGAGGTTTATGCTAAATAAGGAATAACTTAAAATATCCTTACCAAAAACTTTTATAGTCTCATTTGTTGATGCCAATATACGTAATGCGGAGAGAGGATGCTCTAAAAATATCCAAAAAACCGCAAAGTTTATTATAGAACGAATATTTTGATACTTACTTTATTCTAAAATATTCAAAGAGTCTCCTATGCAATATCCTGATTTTTGAAATCCAGTGGATCTGTTGGTCTCGATCAGAATTTGCACAGATTTTTCAACAAATATCCCTTTGCTCTCAAATCTTTGCAATAAAATCAACTTGTGTGCGAGTCGAAAGCAAAATATTCAATGTTCTCTCAACATTCTGTAGAACAAAGGTGAATCATTTTTATTTCCATCCAGTATACCTAAACTTTTTTTTTTATTTCAAGCTGACTACAAAATTTCATGAAGATTTTCAAATACATCTTGATGTTTTTAGCATTTTCGTTAAATACAACTTATAAGTTCGTAGAAGTCATTCATTAAGTCAGGAAACAAACAAAGGTACATACTTAGAATAATCTACCTACTGGCAGATTTATATGAGTTCAAATATACATCTTGCAGTACAATTTCTTTTTATTTTAAGGCAACTACATATTTTCATGGAAAGTTTAAAATAAATCATATTGTAAGACGAAGGAAAAAGGGAAATAAGTTCGAAGAAATCATAATCATAACAACAATTAGTAAGTACAGGAAGCAAAATACAATGTGGGTAATTAGGATGAAGTGTACCTACAAGCTTAGTTATTTTGTGTTAAGAGAGTAAACGCCTTACGACATTTCATACAAACTTTAAGTCCTTGTTTTCCGCAATGACTGAACCGATTTTAATGAAACTAATATTCATAAGCAGGATACATAAGTCTAAAAAGTTGCTAAAAACATTTTCAAAAATAGTGTTACAGCTAAATTAGACCGATTATAAAATTATCTATAGAAATTTCTAATCATCTTTTTTTTTTTTAAATTGGTTTAGTCATTTCGGAAAATAAGGATTTTAAAGTTTGTATGAATGGCCGTAAGGTGTACGCTCATAAACTTCACTAGCAAAACATCGAAAAATAATCAGCATTGAAAATAGTCTAAAGTAAAAATAAGAAAGATTTTATCAGGTAAATTTAAAACTGTACTAAAAAAGATCAGAAGAACTGCAAAAAAAGATAATTTAATATTACCGCCATAAAACTCCTACTATTATTTTAATTTAGCACCTAGAATTAAATACTATATCTCGCCCCTTTAGCATGTGAAATTATTTTGTCAAATTTTATTCCGTCCGTAGTTTTGGCAAGTGCGGGATATATTTCTTACGGCGACCCGCCCTCTCCGCATAGCTGCCGGTGCCTTTGTCGTCATATACCAGTAAATCTTAGTAGCTTCTCTTAAATTTAGTTGCTTTCTCCATCAAATATTCTCTCGGTAAAAGAGGATTTTACTGAGAAATTGTTTTTAAGCAACTCAATTCAGAAGTAAATTGATGTGGATGGAATCAAATTATAGAACTACTAGAGCACGAATAGTTGGTAAATCAATGAAATAGTAATTACTATGGATTTGATACATTTAAAATACCGTTTAGTTTGGTTTTTTATGAATTAATTCCTGTGATTTGAGTAACTTTGTTTGTCCACAATTTGGCTATTCACTGAATTTGAAACGTAAATAAAGCCAAACATAATAAAATATAACATAAAATGCGTAAAGACCTCGAGTATTTTTTGTTTTATTCCAGCATAAAAGCGTTATTAAGTTGTATTCACTGAGTATCGAACCACATGCGTATTATTAACATAAATGAGTACATAATAAATTTCTTTTTAACCCAATGGGATCTGACGGGGGTTAATTAGATTCTATTGTTATAACTGTGTAATAATTGGGCGTGGGATAGATATTATGCTCTAGAATTATACTCTATTGGCTCGTTTATTTATATTAAGGCCAGAAAAGGGTATTTTCTTGGTCGAAATAATATTTTTCGTTAATGCGTTCTGCAAGTTCGCGGGTACGTCCTCGATTCTGTCGTAGCGCGGCCGAGTAGCGATAATTTTGCGAAAATGGCCGCCTTGTCGACAGCAGTGCCTCTGCCACGAGCCCGAGTGAAATAATAACCACATTATGATTTTAGACAGGCTACCGCTTAAAGTGGTTTAAGGTGACGCAAAGTGAGAGAGGGGCTTTGTGCCACTGTGAAAAATGTAATCAGGATATCCGACTCTTCTTGTTTTGTTAATTTACTTTACAACTAAGAGGTAAAACTATGAATGAATAGTAGCGAAAGGACAGGTTTATTCATTAACAATGGCGAAGTTTTCAGAATGGTGCCACTCTGAATTAAAGTTTTGCATCTTAATTCAGATAAAATTTTAACGCAACGTTATTAAGGAGTTTTTCTTTAATTAAAGCAGTTATAAGTTTTGATGTTGTTGCTTTGATAAATGGTTGTACAGTTGTTGAAATAAGGAATGTTCAGAGCATATTTTAGTATTATTTAATTAACATTTTCATTTTTATGTCGATGGTCTTCTCTTGGATATTATATTATATTACTTAAACACTTAAATACATTTATCAATCAGTAAAATTTCTGCAGGCACCTCTACGTTACACACTTAGTACTTACAGAACTAGATGCCTTTTAGACGCAGAAATGAGATACATATTTAATTTGTACATGGTTTTAATTACCGCGTAGAAACTTGATCCTTATCCTTTAGAATTTAAGACAATTAAATAAGTACGTAAGTGACTTGACTAGGGGCCAACAATAGGGCAAACCCCTAGCTAGGGCAAGCAGACTGTTGAGCACCCTAACAACACGAAGAGTATTATTAGGTTATAAGGGTGGAACAAGCTTTTAGGTTTGAGAGCAGCGGTGGCCCAGTAGTGGTAGCCTCGACTTACCACCAGTAAGTCGTAGGTTCGAACCTAGGCAGGCGCATTACTTTGTGTAATTTATTTCATCACCGCTGCTCTCAAAACGGTGAAGGAAAACGAGAGGAACGTGAGGAAACCGGCATGTCCTAGAACTAAACATTCGAAGACATGTGACATCTACCAACCCGCACTGGGCCCGCGTGGTGGATTAAAGTCCACTCCCTCTCATTGAGAGGAGGCCTATATCCCAGCAGTGGGAACATTATAAGCTGATGATGATGATGCTAAACTCTAAGTTTCTGTACCAGCGTCACCCAGGTTTTTCCAGTTTTTTTTTTTACTATGATTTTGTGGTTCGTAGCAAAGAAGGATAGATTCATAGGAAAGTCTACACGGCTTATTTCTATAATCAAAGTTACGGGCATTTAAATTTTCTAATTAAACATGAAGGTGCTACCCTCTCCGTGTTGTAATTGTGCCGAGTGCTATAATAATCTCTGTTTTGCGGGAAACTGACAGTAATTACAACCCGGGAAGTAGAAAGCTTTTGTTCTTACAAATTTTGTATAAGTTCAATTAGTGACAGAAACAGAAGGAAAGTACCGGAAATTTATTTCGATTTCTAATTTAATACATAACATCCTGCGGTGTACCTAATAGTACACCCACATTTCACCAGTTATGTTTAAGTCCCATATAACAGGGGCGAGCCTATTGCCATCAACCGGGCACAAATCTAGACTCCGTAGCTGCGACTGAGAAATTCCCGATGTAAAAACTCATTAACAATTTGCCCGACCCGGAAATCGAAACGAAGACCTCATGCACAGGAGTCGCGATTGTGATCACTGTCTAATTCAATATTGTTCAGTTCTAATTTAATACTGAACAAAAACCTTTATGGGTTGTATCTCTTCTCCTCAATAAAACAAAATTTATCCTATTTTACGCCCTTATAGATCACAAAGTAGATAGTACCACATCGATGTCGTTAAATTAACAAAGAAATTAATTTCCCCGTCTCGGCTTTCACAAGTAATTATTTGAAAACAGATTGTGCCTGTCACTACGAAGACGTTGTGTACTTACAGATTTGCGACACTTTTCCCTCAAAAGTAGGTTACTTTAGATTACATTTCAGAAGGGAATATAACGAATTTGTTCTTTAATATGACCATTATAAATTGTGCTATGTGTGTACGTGTAGATATTGTTTGTGTTGAGATAATTGCTTTTTCTTTTATGTCATTGAATTTGTTTGGCTTTAAGGAAGAGATTTTTATTTTTTACTTGTTAAATGGGAAACTAAAATTGTTATAGAAAAGCTAAAGAAGTGCTTATCAAAAATACCTATGTATAGAGAAAAGCTGCTTTATCAATCTTTTCTCTTCTCTTCTAATCTCATCTTACTCTCTTCTAATTTTAAAAAAAAAATGGGAACTGGAAATATGTTTTGTTTAATTGCCATACTCCCTGATGATGGGACTTATCAGCTTAATGTCATTTAATTTATATTTTTATTTCAAAAACCGCTAAGCCAATTAAAAAACAACAGGCTTAACCACGATTCCATGCGACTCGCGATCGCTTAATTATAAATTATAACAAAAGTCCCGAGAACAATGGCGTAAAACGTAGCGATTGTTTTCCATTCTTTATTTATTGAACGGTTCAAGAACAGCTTAACCAACCTAAGTAAATAGGCGAGTGCAGATAATTCACACACATGCTTATTTAGGGTAGAACTAATCAAAACCGGAGCTAACAAGCACCCATGAATAAATTTCCGCTCACATTTGCATATTAAGCCAAATTAGAAAAACGATACGTTACCCACTCGTTGGTTGATTAAATAATTAAAGGAGACAATGGTGCTATTCACGGTTAATATGGTAATTCACTTTTCTATATGCTGACATTATGGATATCATAAAATATTATTGATTTAGATTCATCGAGAAATAAGTGCAAATGCAGAAACAAGTTACTGTTTTTTAGTCAATTAGATAGTGCTATGCAATGAAAAGACTCTCATTCTAACTGCCCAACCATTCGGACATAATCAACCTAGGCATATTATTCCCACTGCTGGGACTCATTCCTTCCTTCTTTTGCGAGGGAGTGGGCCGCGGTTCCAGTATGATGGACGTCACATGGCCTCGAATCAATATTCGAAAGTCAAAGCACCAAAGCATTCAACTACCATTTTCTTATAGCGATCCATTGGGTTCGTGGTAATTGAATATTTTCAATGAATTTACGTATGCGCTATGTCATGACTTAATTATTGGTTCCGATGGCAAACAATCAGTTTCTCATTTAAATTTAGTTGATTTTCTAGAAAAAAGACTATTTGTATGATCACTAATTGGTGGATTTTGGCGAAAAAGTTAACCCAAACAAAGATTGTCCTTATATTCTTAAACCACGATAATGTAAGATCGCCTTGTCGAAACGTACACGTCTCCTTGAACGAAATCTTTGTCAGGTTCAGAACTTTTCTTCTCACTAAACGACTAAGTACGCAGTTGAACGGAAAATGTAACCAAACCTTGTTTTAATAACAAAGTTATGCACGGTATTTTACCCCTATCCTTTTCTTCTTCATTCTTATGCATGAAGTACACCTAAGCAAAGTATGTGAAAGGATTAGCTAGTCAGCAAAGTGGTTATTTGGCTGGAGCTAAGGTGCATAGGGAATAATATAAAACCTCTGTTAAGGAGGATCTCAACAAACACAAGTAGTTTTCACATATCATTTCCCTCTACATGTCAAGTGGACAGCAACATCGTTGAATACAAGTCCCAAGGTTGATGATTAAAGCAAGGTTTTGTTGTAAATTGATTGATCAATCATTAGTCTTGTTTATCAGCATCTGCTTCTTCTTAGCATGTCGATGGCAATCGAAATTGTGTCGGCCCAAAACTGAGCCACTTTTTGGCGCCCTCTGTAGCGTCCAACAGTTCCTGTAATGCACAAACAGCAGGACACGCAGGACACGATATTAAGTGCCCCATCGTTTGTAGAACAGCACCACATTTACAATTCAGGGCACTCTGCCCTGAATTGTAAATGTGGTCATTCGTGAGTCAGCATCATTCACTTTAAATTGCTAGACATAGAGGCTCAAAGCATCACACCCGTTTTTTCCTCATACAGCGGAATTCCATTTTAATGGCTGAAATAATGTTATTCTATGGACATCAAAAATGTTGGAGTGTATGCGACAACATTTTCCAACTCAGTCCGCTCAAGTATTGAGAGGATTGTAACAACGTCAAACATTTTATTTTAGCTTTTGAGCGCAGCGTATCTTTTTGAAACGGCGTTTTTACAGGTTTTTAGGTATTTAGTGCATGTTTGGGATTAGATTAGTGAATGTAGATGGCCGCTAGTAGTTTTTGCTGCCGTTTTATTTTTTAAACTAAATTATCATAAATAAAATAACTAGTGAATGTACACGTGATCTTTTGACAAATAACCTGCATCAGTTTTATTCAGAGGTGCGGAAGTTCAAAGTTATTTCATGGAATAACGTTATCTCAAACAGTGTGTTCTATTGGACTGGGACCGTAACGGGAAATTCTAAATCAAAAGAGCTAAAGGAAAATTCTTTTAAAAATACTTTTTGTGGGATATTTTATTTTTCATGTAAAAATGAACATAAATCAGATTTTTACTTTTTGAATTCATAAAATAGAATAACAAGATGAGGTTTTCGTTTTCTCCCGTTTCTCAGGGATCAGAAAACAAAAGGCGAGTTTACCTGTCCCAGGGTTCATAAAGCGAAAACACACCTATCTTTTCTTGGTTACCTATTATCGTAATTAAAAAAAAAATTGGTTGTCTGTGTAGTCAATTTACGGACGATAGTTTAACGTGACAACGTCATAACAAAACATTGATGAAATGATTGCATACTTTTATGAATAGCAAGCGGAACGTTCAAGCCGATCGTGCCTTTCGCTCGACCGTGCAGCGCTCTCTCTCCGATCGTAACGTTAAAATGAGTCATCCTTTTTCGTGCGTGCAGCCGGCGTCCCGACGTTGTCACGCCAAACAAATAACGAAAACTGTTTACCGAACCATTAATATTAACTTAAATTTTACGTGATGTTTTATTTAAAATCCTTTTCTAGTGCACCCATTCGTTACATCAAAACGATCTTGTACCTACTTATCATGCTGCTCGTATTATGCTCTAAGTAGATTCTACCATGTTAGTACATAAATGCTAGCCTTACTCAGTAGTAAGTGAGACACACGTACTATTTCTGTGGTCCCTGAACGGGTCAGTACCGGGTGTTCAGGGACTACAATATTGCGTTGGTCCAGCGAGAATATACTCTAGTAGTAGTAAATAATGTACTGTCTAGCGACAGTATATTATTTACACCATAATTGCCTGCCTCCCTCAGCGAGTCATTACACTAAGTAGACCATTTACTAATGGACATAATATTTGCGTAATATTAAGACTATTAATAACCCATTTCAGAATAGTCTTTACCTATTTGTTAATTGGTCTATTTTAGGTAGCCTCTACTTTAATGATGTAAACTCCAGTCAGTATCCATTGGCTCATTATTTACACATAGTATCGATATCAAATTAATTTATTGTTATGATAATTAGATCAATTATCGTAATAAAGTTGATCTATAGCGAAATTATTGCATCGGTTTATCGAATGATTTTATTAAATTAATGACTCTGTAATATTTAATGAGAGTATTTAATTTCAGACGGTTACTCAATCGTCTGAAATTAAACTATTACTAAACAGAAACTATTACTCACAAGAATTTTAGTTTTACGGTACGTACTTGATACTATAATACTATAATATATGATACTTTAAAACTCCTGTAATGAGGCGAGCCTATTGCTATAAATCGGGCATAAATCCCATATCTTCCCGTGGGTGTCGTAAGAGGCGACTATGGGATTTGCCAGAGAGTGGGCAGCAGCGTTCTCTGTGCATTTGTAACAACCGTACTGCGATCGCCAAACCGCCTGCCAAGCGTGGCGATTATAGCAAAACCCCCCTTATGTCAGTGTGGCGTTGGGGGAGGCCTATGTCCAGCAGTGGACGTCTTTCGGCTGAAATGATGATGATGATGATGGGCATAAATCTAGAATCATTGGCTGTTACTAAGAAATTCCTAATGGAAAAATTCAATAACACTTTGCCCGACCCGGGATCCAAACCCAGGACTTCATGCTCAGCAGTCGCGATTGCGACTACTAGGCCAACGACACAGTATTATATTAGTACTAGCTGTCTCGAGCAACTTTGTCTGCGTCACAGTTTCCCCGTTTTCGCAATATTTTTCATTGCTGCTCCGCTCCTATTGGTCATAGCGTGATGATATATAGCCTATGTCCTTTCCCAGTTTAAAATCTATCTTCTTGCCAAATTTCATTAAGATGCGATCAGCCGTTTAGTCGTGAAAAGGTAACAAACAAATATACAAACAGAGTGACTTTCGCATTTATAATATTAGTATGGATAGATAGTTATATTATTACACAAGGTATAAATACTATACAAATTCGCCGAAGTAATTTATCAGGCACAAGAAGCTGTCAAGACAGATAAGACGCAATTTGTATTATCGCTTTTACTTTAGCCAATTTGCGAAAATTACATCAAAGTTATAGGTATATTTCATTATTTGAAAATTAAATAAGGTTTAAAAATTTAATAAAACCTGAAAACAAGTTATTTTTATATATCTACTAATTCTCAATTAAACGATCAGGTCAGAAACAGACGAAATATAAGGTTAGGTGCATGAGGACCTAGGTTTTCAGTAGAGGAGACAATAGGTATGGTAGGTCCATACCTATTGTCTCGATCGAAGCGTTTATGGATACGGGGGTATTTGTAAACGATACGATTTGATTTCGATTCGGAAACTCGTATGTCTATCTTGCCCGCTTTCGATATGCCAAAAAAAGATAGGCATAATCACGACTTGAAGCGAATCGAATTGTTTGCACATGATGTGACTGCTTCAAACCAGCAGCAAATGTATTTGTGATCTCTTTACATTTAATTTTATTAACCATCATCACATCATGGCACTGCGCCCGCGTGGTGGATTACAGCCCTCTCCCTCTCATAGAGAGAATGCCTGTGTCCCAGCAGTGGAAACATTATAGGCTGATGATGATGAACCATCATCATTATCCAGCCCTTATCACAACATTTTTTGTTATAGTTTACAAGATAAACTACGAAAGAAGATTGCCTACATAGGTAAAATATTGGCTATTAGATTTTCTAGTCACCTGCTATGCCAACAAAAAGGCCCTCGCTATAATAAGTTCTGCCAAGTTATTTAAGTTTGAACCCAAAAAACTCAATACTCGTCAATCATTCCTAAAACAACCAAGTAAGTGAAAGTACAAAGTTTCCTTCACACTTAAACTCTAGTGTCAGAAAACGTGTCTCGCCTCTAGGCCTTACACTTACCCCTTTTATTATTAAACGGGGTGTTAAAGTATGCCAAACTTATTCCTTGAAATTGTACGTAGTGTGGTTATTATATCTTTTATTAACCGACTTCTAAAAAAGAGGAGGTTCTGAATTCAGCTGTTTATTTTTGTGACCTCATAAATCGGTGATTACTAAGCCGATTTAAGTGATTCTTTTTTCTTTTGGTAGAGAAAGCTTGCGTGGTAGTCTCATGTAAATTGTGTACTCCTATCTTGGGTAGTTTATGAGTTATCTTCTAAAACACATATTTTTTCTTCTTTGTCTATGTGGATGATCTGCTAATAACTTTTAGTCATTTCATCATTTTAGCCCAAAAGACGTCCACTGTTGGACATAGGCCTCCCACAAGTGTCGCATTGACATTTTGGGGGGTTTTGCCATAATCGCCACGCTTGGCAGGCGGGTTGGCGATCGCAGTACGGTTGTTAAAAAAGCACCGAGAACGCTGCTACCCATTCTCTGGCAAGTCCCTTAGTCGCCTCTTACGACACCCACGGGAAGATATGGGATGGTGCTATTCTTTACGTCCGACACCATACAGAGCGAACTTTTAGTAAAACTAGAAAATTAATACTTCATAATAATCATCATTATTTCAGCTGAAAGACGTCCACTGCTGGACATAGGCCTCCCCAAGTGTCGCCACATTGACCGGCCCCGTGCGCCTCGCATCCAGCGGATCCCCGCAACCTTCACCAGGTCATCGGTCCACCTATTGGGAGGCCTTCCAACGCTTCCTGTTCGCGGTTGCCATTCCAGAACTTTTCGGCCTCATCGGTCATCCGTTCTGCGAGCAATGTGCCCTGCCCACTGCCACATATGCTGGGCAATCCATCGGGCTAGGGACAAGAATTTGTGTTCCATACCATCATACCACAACTAAACAGACTGAAATATTTTTTTTGACAAAAAAATGATCAATTGCAAGTTTTTATTTTATCTTTTATAATCTTACTGATAATTTGTTATATTTTCCGCGTTAATTAATAAAGAGATTTCAATTTTGGTGAATGTTTGTTACTATTCCACTTGTACATACCGATTCCACAGATTTTTCGCAAAACTAAATTAACTGAAAAGTATACGTATATGCTTTTTTCCAAAACTAGGCAAGCTGCCATGGCGAGACCTACTTTATTTTAAATGATTGCATATTAGGTCTGTACTTAACAACGAGGAACACCTTACAGGGGTGTATGACGAAGAACCGCAGCGTTATAATTTAACGCTTTACTTAAAATATGGGTAGGTAGGTAACTAGCCGAGCCCGCGGCTCCACCCCCGTGAAAACTTTTTAATTTTCCGGGATGAAAAACACTCTGTGTCCTTTCCGGATTTTAAGTTACCACTTACTTCTCTGTTATGTTTTATAAATGTACGTATACTTTAACTAGGTACCTAATTTTATCACAATGTTTTGTTTGAGATAATAAAACGGTCTAATTACAATCAATACGGTAATGATTTAATGAATAATGGTAAGACACCCGAATTCAAGTTTTATTTATCTTAAATATAACCCACTTTGTCCCCAAAAAAATTAATCTGCATCAACTTTTTTATTAAGTTCTAAAATACAAAAGTATTGTGATTCATGTCCTGTTGAATATGCAAGGAATCAAGAATATTCATAGCGGGCTCGTTAGCGGCGGGTCGGGTACGTTTCACGAAAGTATACTATTAAATACCATGTACTATGTAATAGGTACTAGAGTTTATGTTCGAAAGTGTTACTTATATAAGAAATTGTTAAGTTTTGTGTAGTTTTTCGAATAGGTAGTGTTGGGCACGTGAGGTTGGGCTGAACGAACTATAATTTTACTTTTTATAAGGTTTCTTTTTCTCTCCTTCAAGATCAATTAAAACAACTCTTCATGAAGTTTCACGATCACGTTCTAGAAGAATTTGTGTGAAACGGGTTGTCATTATGACATTTTACTTGGTTAGAAGGCTTTAGGAAAAAAGAGTGTGAACGAAAAATACTTCGTACAGTGTATAAAATAAAAACATGAGGACAAAAGCAGTGATACTGCGCGGACGGTGTGAGGAAAGGACAAAACGATTTTGAAAAAACCATCCTGCTACTCCATTCTTTCCCTTCTTTCTAAAACCACCCCCGATTTTTGTATTTTTTACTTACATTTTCATTTTAAATTCAATAACTACATTTCGACAACTCTAGACCACTACACACTCGGGAATTTGACTTTACACTGAATGGACATTTTTAATTTTACTAGTTGAGTTTCTTGATTGAATTTATAAACACGTAATTCAACGTTTTTGGGAATTCCACCCCTAAGACGACAAAGAGGGGTGGCAATTTTTTCAATTTTTGTTAAATTTTGTTTTGTTAAGGTACTCAAAATATAAACGTACAAGAACAAAACGAAACGCGAATATTCAACAGTTATTTAACTCAAGATATTGTTGAATACCAAATTTTAATTAACGAAAATCCTATTAACGTGAAACTGAAATACTTGTGTACGAATAAAACCATAATACTTTGAGGTTGTTGTTGACAAAAATAAGAAATGATTTACTGGCGCAAGTCGAGGAAACCGCAAGCGCCCTCTCACGGCGGCGTCGCTCTAGCTTACTTATGTAGACGGGGCTGATAAGTCCCACTTCACTCTGATTTGTGGCCACCGTAAGTACCGATATATATTTTCATCAACGTTATTTATACGAACAAGTTATTTTTATGATATTCTTAAGGGGCACAAAGCGCGACAAATGTCTTACAAGATTTTGAAAAAATACTTTCCATATGTTACGCATATTTTATAACTTTATATAAACGCTTGGAATTGTAAGAGAGTTTATTCGCTTTAATAGAATTTTGTTTGTGAGCTGTGCATTTAACCAGTAGTTTGGAAAATTGGTACTTATTATTTACGTTCCAATGCGTTCTTTTCCTCAGTAAATACACACTTACATATTATTGAACTAAATTATTGGTAACTTCAAAAACATACCTAATGAAAGCTTTGACCTACTCAATACTAGAATAAATCTATTTTCTGTCAACTCAACAAGAGACTAGACTGAAGCCATTTTAGTTCGAATGGTAACAACTCCCTAAGTACTATACCCACCCTCCATGGTAACAAAGGCAACGACGGGCGTCGACAGTCGTCGACGAGAGAACATCTCACTCACTCCGGTTATTCTTTTAACTGTCTGCACAATAGCGGGTACTTATTCGTTAATCCGAACATTAGGGTGGAATAATTCTTCCAACAATAAGATTTCGCATTTTATGTAGAGAAGTTTTGAAAAGATTGGGTACTGCTTTCTTGCTTTTCAAAACCTAACAACATAACATAACATCAGGCCTGTATCCCCGAAGGGTTTGGCAGAGTCGTACCTAATAGTACATCAACATTTCGTCAGTTATGTTTATGTCCCATGTAATAGATGTCTCTATCTGCCATCAACCGAACACAGATCCGGACTCCATGGCTGCTAATGAGAAATTCCTGATTGAAAAACCCGAACCGGGATTCGAACCCAGGACCAGATACTCAGGAATCGCCATTGCGATCACTAAACCAACAAGGCAGTCTCAGACTGAACCTTACAAATATTAATCATAAGATTTCGAGGAGGTACCTATCGCCAATTCAAGGAAACTTGTCTTGTAGTATTTGCCTACTAGCTGTCCCGCGCAACTTCGTCTGCATCACATTTTCCCCGTTTTCGTAACATTTTTCATTGCTGCTCCTTTCTTATTGGTCGTAGCGTGATATATAGCATATAGCCTTCCTCGATAAATGGGCTATCTAACATTGAAACATTTTTTACAATCGGACCAGTAGTTCCTGAGATTAGCGCGTTCAAGCAAACAAACAAACAAACTCTTCAGCTTTACTATATTGGCCTATTGATGAAAAAAATAGGGATTTTTAATAGCATAAAGACTTCTTTTGCATAAAAATGATGTAGAAACTTTCAGAAACATTAACAGCTCTATGTAAATTCGCTCTCCTAAATACGCTGCTTTATATATATTTTTTTAAGGTAGGCTACGTTATGCTCAGCGGTTTACTATGAAAAGTCAAAAGCTTTAACAACCGTTTATTCAGCCAAGCCGACTTTGTAAGCAAAATCGGTAATTGACGCTGGACATAAGCTCTTGTGGGGTAAAATATCGGATTGGGTCATAATCAAAGGATTACGGGCCGAAGCCGACGGGAAATCCTTCGTTCCATTAAATACTACAAAGAAACGTAATACTCACATTTTAATGAAGCGTGAAAAATAATAAATATGTTTATTTTTTGTATGCATAATTGGGTATGTTATGCTATTTTTTCATTGAAATTGACAATAATTAAACTTAAAAAAGATACTAAAAGTCTGAAGGCCTATAAGTAGATTGACATCTGACACTTACCCTTTAAAACTTTACTCAGTCTTTTGTAGTTTAAAATTAAAAGCGAGTTTCTTTGGATAACAACTATTGCTAACGACCTCTCTAAAAGTACTAGAGACAACTTACTTCTACATTAAAGCGTAATCTAATGACTATCCACAACGCAACAAAGCAGATGTCAAACTTTTAAAAGTTTCACAAAGACACCTCTGAGTATAAAAACAAGTTTTAAACCAAATTCTAAGTTTTCTTTGAAAAATAAAATTGAAAATAAGTCAAAATGAAAAATAACTAGGTCCCACATCTAACCGAAAATGAGCATACGACGTAGGTATTCAGTTTCACTATCCGTTTTCCTCTTGGGCAAGCATAGACTCGGATTGGAGCTGGTAAATTCTCCTGGTAGAGTAAAAAACGGAAAAAGAAATACAAAAGGCGTCCGCCAGCAAAATTACCTGCAGAGACGTAACAATGTAATATCGACCTTAGGTTTTAGGAAATAAAAGTCAAATGGCAACAAATAAAATCTTGGTAGACATGTTCGTGAGCTTCATTTGGGCAAAGGGAGGTCAAACACTTAAACTCCGGAGATACAAGATTGCAGACGAGTTGAGGCAAACGAAGCAAGCTTCATGAATCGCTTTCGTGCATGCGAGGGGGAATTTTTGAGGGCCGCTATGTAATCAACCTGCTATTTTGAAGGTACATGCACTTGGCGAAAGCTTTTCATGACGTGGAGATATTCATTATAAGTAAGGATACTCGTATCACTAAAACATCATATGCTAAGAAACTTTACTCGAATATAGCCGGTAAAATAAATTAACGTACCTTGACTATATTTACAGAGTTCCGTACATAATGAAGTAGTCTTTACTTTAGAAAAGTCTTTTGTGCAAGCATCCGTGTTCCATTCTTATCCCCCGTAGTGTTAACAATATTCATTCCCGCTCTGAAATAACACACACTTATACACATATACAGAACAGATCATCACTGGGGACCGTTTGAAAAAGGAAAAACAGGAAACGTGTGAAAAAATAAGCCTTTTTCCCCGTCGAAAGGCGTGAACGCGACGCATCACCTATTTCTAAAGAAACGTAAATAAACGCACCTTTAAGAGTGCGTCTGAATCGACACATGTCCGCACTTCCTCACGAGAGTCAACACTCACCGGAGGCCTATTCTGAGGCAATATGGCATCACTAATTTATTCTCGGATACGGCTTCCAGTCATGTGATGTGAACTCTTTGTGTGTGTTAACAAGACTGAAATAATTAGAGATAGACGAACCGAAATTAACTCCAAATTACGTTATAATTGAACGAACCTTGGATTGTACAGTTCACATAACCACAGTTTAATCTGTCAACGTGAATTATATAAAGTTAAGATATTGTATTAAATGACAATATTGTGGTTTATATAAAAGTTATCAGTCTCCTCGTATGCCATTGACAATGTAATCAACTGCCATGCAAGAAAACCACTTCAAAAGATGAAACGAACGGAAAATAAATCGGAATAATCCTTTCTATCGCTTAGTATATTCAGAGGAACGTTTCTAATTACTACAACTCGTTGGTGCGGTTGCCTTTGCCACATCATCAAAGGGGTTGCAAGTGACGTTGCTACTTGCAAAGAAAACAGCTTTTGTTTTCTTTGACCGGAACCTGAATACACGACAACTTTTAGATTTTCTTACATAGATTCGTTCTTTTCATTTATTCTCAGTTTCATTTAATAAAATCTTTAAGCTTTTTCACAGAGCGCTTTTACTTTAAATTGGAATAAAAGAAAATTACTACTACAACATTGGTAGATAAAATAAATGGAGCTGCTTGACAAATCAAAACGCTTAGTGCACAAGAGCAAAGTTCGAGCTCCGTTGTAAATCTAGATCGTAAACTAACATTAATCGTCTGTAGAGAACAAACTAGTTTCTCTAATTATTTCCTCGCCTTCGACCCTCTGGTTTTGTCTCACGGATTGCTGCATTCAAGTAACGACACCATTAATCGTGAAATTCAATGGGATCTTTAGTGCGTCACAAAATTGCACGAAATAATGGGACTGATAAAGTTACCGAGGGAAATTAAAATAAACGGTCTACCAAATTGGTAGTTGAAATTATTTCCGATACGAAACTTGGTTCCTACGGTTACTCTCTACTCAAACTGAAAACCACTAAACGGAAGGAAAATTTGTGTTGTGGAATCTGAGCGATATGTTCCATTATGCCGACATCCCAACATAGACTAATATTCTCTTCCTGCCGTCAAAACCCAGAGGAGGCAACGGAGAGTTACAAAACATCGCGGCAAATCGGAGCGGTCCCCAAACGGGAAGGGTGTGTAAGTACATAACAAACATTGGAAGAGAACTTAAAAAAACTAAAAGCAAAATAGCGTAATACTGTGCCACTAAAAGGATTAAAAACACAAGTCAAGTGTGAGTTGCTCTCGCTTGTTTTGGGTTTTACGGTAGCAGTAAATGGTGATTTGATTAAAGATATGATATTTTGAATATTTTAATAACTTACAAAGAAACAGCGCAACGTTGGCCATATTGTAAGTCACTGAACTCACTTTTTAGAAAGTTGAAGCTAATAGCTAGTTTATAGCAGATACTTAACACCTAAAATCCAAAACCAATTTTAGTAGTAAGTAGTAAGTTCTTATAGCAGTATCTTAAAATCAATTTTAAAAGCAACAGTTAGCCAGAGTCTTGATAGATAGACATACATAACAAAACATCTGTATTTAAACGCTTCCAATTTTTTATTCGGAAATCCTAAAAATATAAATCAAACATTTTTAATGAACTTCATTGACTATGTCGACAGACACAGGAAATAAAATATCCGAATGCAGTGTACCAAGTTTTCTAGTTTCCTAGGTTGTAATACTGGCTGTGTAGATACTTATGTAGTCTGTGTACCTCGGCAGTATAATAATACCGCCCTGCAATCACGGGTTGTGTTTACCCAACGACCCTGGTATTTATTTGCTAAACTCTTGAGGGGTACGCCTGGTAACGTGGGCCTAATTTTCAAAACGAAAGCTGAATAAGCATTCGATTGCGGATCGTATAAACATTCCCCGTACATAGGTAATTGGTTTAATTTAAAG
This sequence comes from Cerastis rubricosa, assembly GCA_949152445.1. Lineage (NCBI taxonomy): Eukaryota > Metazoa > Arthropoda > Insecta > Lepidoptera > Noctuidae > Cerastis > Cerastis rubricosa. Next base: position 10,755,983 of record OX424536.1, read on the forward strand.
TTAATTTCGGTAACTTTTATAAATGATGTTCCCGAAAATAAATTGTTGAAGAACCAATTTTAAATGTAGAAGAGGAAGGATGTTGACTCGAAATACAATTCGAGTCGAAAGTTTTTGTATGAAGCTGTTCAATTGAAATGTTATCAGTGTTATCAATTTGTGAATCGTAAATTTTCGTGGGTTGTTGATTTTATATGTTGAATTGAAAGTAGTTTCAGACATAAGAGTATATAAGTTATAAAACGTTTTTAAAAAACAATGAGTCCTGGAATTAGTACTAGTAGACTAAATGACGTTTATTTTCATGTTTCATTTCATGTATGATAGTTTTTGTATGAAGCTGTTCAGTTGAAATCTTATCGGTGTTATCAATTTGTGAATCGTAAATTTTTGTGGGTTGTTGATTTTTTATATGTTGAATTGAAAGTAGTTTCAGAGAAAAGAGTACCTAGTCAGTTATAATACGTTTTAAAAAAAACAGTGAGTCCTGGAATTAGTACTAGTAGACTAAATGACGTTTATTTTCATGTTTCGTTTCATGTATGATAGTTTTTGTATGAAGCTGTTCAGTTGAAATCTTATCGGTGTTATCAATTAGTGAATCGTAAATTTTCGTGGGTTGTTGATTTTAAATGTTGAATTGAAAGTAGTTTCAGACATAAGAGTACCTAGTCAGTTATAACACGTTTTTAAAAAACAGTGAGTCCTGGAATTAGAACTAGTAGACTTAAGTGACGTTTATTTTCATGTTTCTATGCGCCACAGAAAATGTCTAGAAACGCTAGACGTATTCAGCATCGTAGTTTTAATTCCTTGAATACGCTTTAATCCATTCAGTACCATCTTTGAATTATCCACGAAGACGGAAGAGAAATCCACAGCGTGGCTTACAAAGGTTAAACTTTACATAGATTTGTTATAATTAAAAGTTCAACACAAAGGGAACTCGATCAATCGTTGAAATTATAATTTCGAATGAGTTCAATCGCTGTCATTCTTTTAAAAGCTGGGAACGACTGCTCCGCAATTGAATAGGAGTTTTCAATTAAAAGTGAAAACGGAATGAAAGCCCGTTCGATAGGTTAGAGGCGTGCTACGAACATAGTAAGTGGCGAGACGACCAAAGACTGGCCAATTAAATTTTAGGATTCCAAAGCCGTACTTAAAAAGTTCCTAATTTAATCTTAGTTCCATTCTAATCAAAGATCGGATCTTCAGTAGTTAAGTAATAGAATTAGAGCCTCAAAGCTACTAGAAATTGGACGTATCATTGGTACAACGTTTTCATCAATTAATATTAAAAAGTACATTTACCCGCTAAGTTCCTCTATATTCACGTACGTAGTGGTTTTGTATAATGATTTACATATTTTACTCTGAAACATTCCGCCGAGGCTTTATAATAAATTCATCGTAATCTAAAACATCCACATCATAATTTACTTTATCTTGCATATAACTCACACGTATATGGTGTGTACGTACGTATATATTTCTTGTTGGTATGTATTTTGTGATCCAGACGACTTGGGAGCAGTATATCCTAAACTTTACCCAAAACCGGTTTGCAATATTAATGTATTGTACGCGGTAATCTTACTGATGTCGATACTGAGCCGAACAACTGAAATTATAATAACTGCCTTCCTTATACGCTGCGTGAGTATTATTATATTCTGCGAATCTATCTGCGAAGATAAATGGATTTACGTGTGTATGTAACTAAAAAAGTATTAGTAATAGTAATTTTATGCGGCGGTACATACCTATGTACATACAAACGGGCGCACGTTTCGGCCTAACTACTGCGTTCTGGGCGGAACTCACGTGCGCTCGTTTTCGTCAAAGAAATTTACGTACGTATCTGAGGGATGCGGTGATGAACACACGGAAAAACCACCGTGAAATTACCCCGTGAAATTACCTTCTTAATTATGCTTTTGGGTATACATTTAAAGTAGGTTCTTTCAGTTGCGTACCGGTATTACAGAGTCTGTTTACTTTATCCAGGAAATTTTAACTGCTTTCTTGTATTTGTTGTTTTACGATATGATATGCTCAAATGTGTATGCTGGAGGAGCTCGTAGCTAAGTAATAACAGCCGCATGGGTCGATCTTTAAGGTCAAGCCGAGCTTGCCGAGGTTGGTCCGTGGATGGGTGACCATCTTTACATACCGAGTTTCCTCCGTCCCTCGGAAAGCACGTTAAGCCGTTGCGCGTTGGTCCCGGCTGTCATTTGTAGATCTATAGCAGTCGTTACGAGTAGTCAGAAGCCGAAAGTCTGATATCCAGTCTTACCAAAAGGTATCGTATTACTCAGTTACTGGGTTGTGGAGGTCAGATAGGCAGTCGCTTTATGTAAAATACTACTCAGCTGCATCCGGTTAGGCTGGAACCCGACCCCAACATAGTTTGGGAAAAGGATAGGCAGATATGATATGCTCAAAGCTCAGTCTCAACTGTTGCTCTAAACCAACCTCTACGTTAGCCTCGTGACTTTTGACTAGTGGTCGCAAACGTGACTGCGGAGCAATAAGGTCCTGGATGCGATTCCCAGGTCGGGTATTATGGATTTGTGACAAGTGTTATGGATTTTTCCATCAGGATTTTTTTCAGTAGCAGCCACAGAGTTTAGATTTGTGCCCAGTTGATGGCATTAGGCTCGCTACCTATGACATGGGACTTAAACATAAATGGCAAAATGTGGGTGTAGTATTAGATACACTTCTACCTAACCCTTCAGGAATTACAGGCATGATGTTATGTTCATATCGTTCGAAATGATCAAGCCTAGTACAAACAAATCGCTTTTTCAACTTAAATAATTAATTCAAAGGTCTATTCCAAAGTCGATGTCTTAATTTACCGATATCAAAGCACCTTATTGATTAATATCGAGTTTAAATCGAAGCTTAGCAACAAAACAGTAATTACAAAGTCGAACGGTGTAGCCGAGTCGGCGACGCCTTTACTATAAGTCTTTGTTGGAGTCGGCGGATTCAATTTTAAGTTTTAACTCTCTATATCTAGGTGTTATACTTGCGATTATAACTTAAAGTTTAAGTGCAAACGGGTTCACCTGCGACCTGCGATCATAGTGTATGATAATGGTGTACCAATGTTATTTTTTTTAAATATTGTATTATTTTCTAATATTTTGGGGTTATTAAATTAAATGGCCTGATGACTTATGGTAAGATTTCTAATGTAATTTTTTAAAGATTTTAATTTTAAATAATTATGTATTTATAATTGTCTTTTATTATTCTCCTGCCTTTGTAAATAAATGAATAAAATGAAAAGAGTTACTAAATGGACGAAGACCGAGAAGTTGAATTGAAAGCCGTTTAATGAACAATCAACAGATAATTATAGTATAGGTAGCGGGCTATACGCTGGATGCAAAACAGATAGAACTGGTAAACGTAGCAACACTTTAGGAAGACCTATGTCTAGAGGTGGTCTTCGAATATGTTAATGATAAATTAATATAATATGTTTTCTACATAGGGTGACTGGTAATTAGTGACCTTATCATACTCATGGTAACTAACAGCTTTCACAAAGAAACCTTTTTTTTACTCATTCATTTTTATCACAATAATACAACAGCTACATGACTTTCGCGCGCGCGCGCCTGTGAGCTATCAGCTGGTTGTAAAAGTGAATGAGTCTGAAAAAAAATGTTTCTTTGGGAAAGTTGTTTGTTTTCATGAGTTTAATATCGTGCTTAATTATCGGTCACTAATTACCAGTCACCTTCTATGACCTTTTTAGGTCCAAGAAGGTCGTAGGACTAGTAGTAAATATTCAATCTTCTGACAGCCCTTTCTCCCGTAAATTGCATCTCTGCCAATGCTCTTTGCTTGTTTTGAAATTGTAGTACCTATGGTAACCAGCATAAATTTATTGCTCTGAATAGTGCTTGCCGTATCCTGTAAAAGTAAGCTAGTTTGTTATATAATGTTAACTTCTACAGAATCGAATTTGGTCAAAAATGACTGAGTATAAGAACCAAAATCTGAAATCCTATTTCATTTATAAATTGACAATACAAATTTCTTTCTAAAATCTTAATTTACAGTTGATTAAATCATTTTCGTTCTGAAATCTCATTTAATTTACAATAGATTAAATCATTTCCAATTTCCTTACTCCCCTAGCCTTGTATAATAATACTTTTCAATTTAATATGATTCTTGATATTACTTTCACTACCTACCTGTCCATGCGCTAGATATTGAAATTCACTCGTGCCTGTCGCGTCAAGTTTATTGCAAAAATACCTCGGGTTGAAATGCACCATATGCCGAAGTTTATGAGCTATTGCATTTTTTACTCCTGGTAAATATTAAAAGGAAAAGTTTTTAGTCTAGCGGGATCCATGTAATTTGATAGAGTGTACGGTTGTTGCCCGACACAATACCGTGGCTTTCAATTCAATAGTATCTACGATGAAAATTAAAAATCGATGGTTTTTCTTCTCCTTCCTCTTCCAAAAGTTTTTTTTTATGGCATTAAGTATATTCAAATATTCCAGTCCGCAAATGAACACAATCATGGAAATTCATACGCGCTATATGCGCGTATGAATTTCCATGATTGTGTTCATTTCGAAAAAAACATTAATGGGCACCTAATTTTCTTTTAGGTAAGTGTAGCAACTAAAAAACCTTCGTCGTCCACTATATAAAATCATCAAAAACACAGTTCCCTCCTAACTATTATAATTTATACCACTGATTCAATCTGTGGTTTCAACAATAGAATCCGCACAATGGACCACATCGATTTTAAAATAGACAAACAAATCGCACCTATTTGTTCAAATCTGTTTTGTAGCAATACAATACAATAATACGTAGAAGTTCTACGATGCTTCTTCAATTTAGAATGAACGGACCTGTGGAATGAACAAAACAGGGCGGATTCAGCGAATCTAGCGGGATCCAGCGAAACAGGATATTTCATCGGCAGGCGTGATTTGTAGCCGCACGCCGCGTACTCTGGTACACAATGAGCTCTTTGACTTGATGGTATTCACGCATGTAATTAATCCCGCACCTAAATTAAGCCTGCATTTGCATGCAAATTTAAATTCATATCCGAAAACGTTAATTCTGTAGAAAATGTTGTTGCCTGGTTGGTCTCGTTGTTCTATTAGTTACGAACACTAATAGAACAACGAGACCAACCAGCGCGACTGCTCTATATGAGGTCCGGGTTTCTAATCCAAGGTAGGGCAGTGTTAGTTGGTTTTTCCATCGGTAATTTCTCAGTAGCGGCTACGGGTCTAGGTGTATGCCCGGTTGAGGGAAAAGGTTCCCCTCCTCCTTAAAAAAAAGCTGTCGAAATGTGTGTACTATGTGGTTAGATAGGTTCACACCTCGATTACAGGCGAAATCATCATCATCAGCCCATAAAGTTCCCACTGCTGCGACACAGGCCTCCTCTCTATGACGGAGTGGGCTGTAATCCACCACGCGGACCCAGTGCGGGTTGGTAGATGTCACATGTCTTCGATTTTTTAGTTCTAGGACATGCCGGTTTCCTCACGATGTTTTCCTTCACCGTTTTTGAGGGCAGCGGTAATGAAATAAATTACACAAAGTAATGCGCCTGCATGGGTTCAAACGCACAGCTTACTGCTCGTAAGTCGGGGCTGCCATCACTGGGCCACCGCTGCGTTCTTTAAATTATTACATATTTTATTTGTTATTTCCCTAAAAGTTAGGGAAATAAATATACGAGCACCTACATCAACTTAAACGGGGTCATTTAATATTCTGTATTGATATATAGTGATAGAATACTATTTATTATGTACATTATATAAATTACAGGTATTACAATGTTGAACTTATAAATAAGGAGACGCAATGAATTGGTAGATGTCCCAAATGATGATGATGTCACGGACATAATGTTATGTTACAAATATTTTTTAACGAAAAGTACCAAAACATTCAGATTAACTAACGTTTTAATTTGTGACAACATGTGCAAGTAGTTTCGAAAGTGGAGCTCTGCCTTTATTGCGAGCTGCTTGCACTTGAGTCAACTGAGGTACAAACACAGGGTAAAGTCAATAGAACTAAAGCTTTTAACGTGCAATATACGAACCTGCCGTTTACTTAGGTACCTACTTGCACAAAACATAATATTATATTTCTGTAACTTCCCATTTATTTTAGAAAATCCAGTTTAAATGTTTCGTATAAGACCGAGGGAAGAATAAGTGCCTATAATAATTTAGAGGTCTCGTCACGACTTGAAATTCAATTACTTACACGTCGTCATTTCAAACTTGTTTGTTTTATATAAGCTGGCTTTTGTCTCTTTACTAATGCTTAAAAAGTGTGAGAAATTGTGAGTATACTATAGCTATACATAAGTAACGAAATTTACTTCAGCAAAACTGGGTTTAAAATTTAGATAAAACAGTTTTAATTTCCAAAAAATAAACTAATGGAAAGTGAGTGCTAGTCTGTTGATCCCAGGCGTTTTTCTCGGAAATCATTTCATGAACAGATTTGATAGATTTGGCGTATTGGTATTGTTATAATTTAGGTACTTATTCGATTTGAAAGGGTTTCCAGAATCAACATCAATCCAAATATTCTTCGAATTCTGTTCGAAAATCACACAATAGGGATATTCTCGTCAAGTTTATTTGGGATAAAGCTTTTGATTTATGATGAAACTCTGTAGGTGGGATCCCAAATTCCACATCCATGTGACAAACGAGGAACCATTCAGCGCTGATGACGTTTAATTCTCCAGTACAATCAAACGGCTGATGCCCTGTTTTCCCAAGTTCCAAGTTCCCCAAAGTAAATTAAAAAACAAAATTGTACGACTCTGTCTTAACCGAAATCTAAAATGGTAAAGTCTCCGAATCAATGCTTAAGTACGTAAAGGGTAATTAAAAAATAATATTTTTTTTTTATTTTTATTTCGGACCCAAATTAAAAAACACGATAGTGATTGGAGCCTTCTTGTAAGCAAAAAATGCCTATATTAGGAGACTCCGCTCTTTCAGAGCAAGTAAAAATATAAACAAAAAATAAAACTAGTAAGTAAAAAAAAATAAAATAAGTAAAACATTAAATGTGTGTGTGTGTCTGTATGTATGTGTGTGTGTTGAAAATATATCTTCCAAAATAAAGTGAATTGTAACTAGGTACTGATTTTATTACATTATTTTAACACTTTTAAAGACGTTAGTACTAGGAATGATTAAGTGTGAAATTTACAAACAAATTAATTTTACATTTTGGGGAACTTGGAACTTGGGGCCATAGGGCATCAGCCAATCAAACAGTTGACCGTTCCAATGTTAACTGACCGCTCAAATTGAACCACAACTAGTATTATCTAACCACTGGCGGTTCACGTACTTAGCTAACATAGTGTTTCATTTCATTTGACCGCAAGGCCGATAATTGCACAGGCTATTTTATTCACCATTCATTTGTTAATAATAAATTCGTTATCAGCTTGTTTGCAAGTTGAGCTTTATTCGGACCATTCGAGTTTTGTTTGTTGGCGAATTATCGTGTGGATCCATCGTTCGATATTTTATCTATATATAATTAGGTTTTTCATGGAAATATTTAGATCCGATTATTCTTAATTTACCCCAAAAGGTCTATTTATTAGAAAAAAAAAGTCACAAGAAACTAATGTTAGATTATCATATCATAACTAATGTGATCATCTACAAGAAAAACTTTTTTTTTGTATATTTCATTGAAAAGAGGTCTTTTCAAGTTGCAATGCAAAACTTCGTCCCTTTTCTTGAAAACGCCAACTTCAAAGTCGTGAATAATTTAAAATAAATAATTATCATGACAATGGTAGGTACCTAGTCTTCATCTCTAGACTGTTACGCAACACCGTCTGTTTTGACAAATTAATTCGTCTTCGCAATTTCGCTTTAATTATTTCAAAACTATATTTCGACAAACATTAATTAGGAAAAATCCCCAGAGAGAAGATATCTTAAAACAAATTCAAGGAGTTTTAAATTGTAGCTTCCATTTTGTTAATTCAATTTGGTAATATCGAAAGGCGTAGAAATAATATTGAGTGAATTTGTTCGGGCGGCGGCGGCGGCGATCACAGCGTTATCTTAACGAAATCCTGTCGAGCTGGCATCAACTGTGCCGACGTAGCTGCTACTGGCAGGCTTTTTTAATTTGATACTTTTATCCGATATCAAAAGTAATCGAACGGATGTGTTAGTGTCGGTGACGGTCATTGAATTAATTTTTAACAGTAGTTTTTATTACGTTCGTGTATCTACATAAAAAGACAAGATGTCTACAAAAAGAGATAATAATACTATTCTATTTCAGTTTTTCAAGATAAAGTTATTTTATATTTTAAACTCGTGCCTTAAATAATTCACCCAACGCGTTGACTTCTCGTATATCTTTGGGTAGTGTTTGTAGTACAGACAACTCCAATAACCATAAATAGTAGACACACAGGCAAACGACGAAGTTTCTATTTAACAAACCATAAAATCAAAACGAAATCTCCAGAAAGCGATAAAACTAAAGGAGCTTCTTACCGCCGAAATATAAAATCAAATTCACAATCTTTATCCACTTCTGCAGTACATACGTATTAAAAAGACTTCCATAATCGCTTTTTTATCATCCAGTGGGATATCATTCTGCATTTAGGCAATAAAACCACGGTGGCGCGCCCCGACGCCTTATCTCCGCCGAGCAGCCACGAAAAATATAGATCTAAAAAAAATTGATAGCAATTTATATGTTAAACATCGGCTTGAATGAGATATTTCGCATCTTGTACGTTCCGTGCATGATATATGTACTTAAAGATGAGCGTTATTCAAAATTGGCTTTCTCTGTGTTATGATGAATGTTGTATATTCCGAAAAAAAAGTATCTGTCTTTCGCGAAAATAAAAACCAGAAATAAACTAAAACGAAGCCAGAGCTAGAGCGTCGCCTCGGATTTTTTAAGTTTCACCAAAACAAACAAATGGAACTTTTGCACTGAATTATAAACTCATTCTGCATGTAGACATCAAGTAAATTAACGTTTTGTTGAATTTGTCTCTGGCTATCTCAACTTGTCCCATGTGCTTACTGAACTGCGACTTACTTATACTTATTCAACTAATCTTTTAGTACCAGCACCTAACACAACGACGTACTTCTTATTATATACTAGTTATTGGTCGCGTATTCGCGACCCTGCACATTTATTTTTAGTAAAATTATCCAGAATTAAAAAGACTGTCTTGTTGGTCTAGTAGGCTGCTGACTGCGACTGCTGGTCCTGGGTTCGATTTCCAGGAAAGTGTTATTAGCTTTTTCCATCAGAACATGCTCATTATCAGCCACGCAGTCTGGATTCGCGGTTGATGGCAAAAGGCTCGCCCCCTATTACATGTCTTACAGGCGTGATTTAATGTGATGAATTTATGTTATGAAAAGTACCTAGTCTAGATGACTCCTCTCAAAATGCTCAGGTGATGATCAGTTCAGTGATTCAGGCGTGAAGATGCAACATAGACAGGCGCAGTTATTTTTGCATGTAAAATAGTATAGGTTATGGTTCCATCGTCATCCTCCAGGTACTTTTCCAGAATGTGCATTATACTAGTGGTGTGCTATCGACGATTACGGTTCGGCCATTTTCACCCGTTGCGCGCGAATTCTTTGCACCTGCCGAACCGTCTGACGCGACGTTCCTGCAGCTTGTCAATTACGTCAAGAATTCCGGAGCTACCGGGAACGTGTTCCTCCCGGATCCGATCTAATACGGTAACGTCATATTACCAAAGTTATGTCTTTATTTTCTTGAGATGGTACGGATGACGCATCTGTGGTGCGGAGCCGGTTTTTTTTTGTTGTGAAAGTGGTTATTTTTTTTGCAGCCTCCACTAAATTCGTAAGCCAGCCGCGGTGTTCTAGTGGTTCCAAGCGACTATTAAGCATCAGGTCTAAGGTTCGTTTCCCAGGTAGTGCAAAATGAGTTTTTCCAGCAGCCTGCAATCTGGATTTTTGCACAGGTTCGCCCACAGTTACATTGGAAAGACAAGATATAAATCTGAAAAAACCATTATCTTTTGCATACTTTACAAAAAGTTGCAATGCATTGAACAGATCCATTTTACGGAATGCTTTTTTTTTTTTTTTTTTTTTTGGCAGGAGGGGAAATCCGGTCGGACTTACACCCAGGCTGACTCATAACGAGCCAGTCTGGATAGTGTCAGGCTCCAACTGACTAAAACCACCTCCTGCCCAGCTCGTGTCCCCCTGACATGGTCAGAGACCTTTTTACTACATTGGTTGTTTCTACTTCTGTTATATTTTATTTACATTTAACGAAAAAGTTTGGCTCTAAATTTTTAAATTTGTCGCGAATATATTTCAAAATACAATAAATTAAAATTACATCATTGCTAAATAAAAGGTTAGTTATGTTCTACGTTTTGCTATGCTTATTTCTAAATATCTGTTCTTGATGAGATCGTCTATATTTGAAAAAGCACAGCTCGTAATTCTATTTATTTCTAATAATTACTTTGGTTGCGACTGATATGCAGTATTCTAATAAAATTTTTCTAGTTTTAGTTTCTGTCATTAGTCTCTGTATGTTTTCTATATTAATAGCCGTCTCCAATCTCCGCTCGGTATCGTATCGTTCTGTTACGAAAACTGGACATTCTGTTAACATGTGTGCGATCGACTCCACTTTATCCGGCTCGCAGATGCACGCTGGGTTCTCCTTACACTTGAAGCGGTGCAAGTATTCGGAGAACCCACCGTGCCCCGTCAAGACTTGCGTGAGTATACCGGCTGGTTTAAGTTTCATTACAATCTTGTGGGCGTCGATCGCACTGGGAAAGAATATTTTCGTCGTGGAGGCTGTTTCGCCATTCTGGTACCTCCGGTTCCATTCGTCGAGCGACCCCATTCGGATCTGCCGCTTGACGTATGAAACCGGGCAGCGGTCATAGTCCGGCCTCTTCCTGGACCGGAGTGCTGCCTCCTTCGCGAGGTGGTCCGCTCGCTCGTTGCCCTCTAGACCAGCGTGAGCCTTTACCCAGAACAAGGACACATCTTTGCCCTGAGATAAAGCCACGGCAACGTTCTCTCTCGTCTCCACGGCCAAGGCGTGGAGGGAACCCTGATTTGTGACTGTTTGAAGTGCAGCCTTTGAGTCACTATAGATACCGAAGGTTCCCTCTTTGCGCTTGAGTATTTCGCGCGTGGCTACGCATATGGCCAGAAGTTCCGCCTGGTAGACCGTGCAGTACGGAGGCAAGCTAAGTTTTGCGGACTTGATCTCGGCCTCACCGTCCCAATCAATATTAATAGAACAACCAGGAAATATAATACGAAAAAAGCGAATTGGAGCCAATTTCGTTCGAAATTGGACCAATTAAACGCAGATGCAAATTTAAATTCAATAGAAATAAATAAAATTAATAATATAATCGATTTGGAACACAATGTTAACAAATACATAGACAAAATTACAGAAACATGTGAAGAAACTTTGGCCAAAATCAGTAACAATAATCAACTTACCATACCGTGGTGGTCCAAAGAGCTCGCTGAGCTAATGTCGGAAGTGAACACCCGAAGACGCCGCATTCGATGCGCTGCAAAAGTCCGAAGACAAAAAGTCATCGACGAGTACCTGCACGCAAAAAAGAACTACGAGTCACTTGCGCTTAGGGCGCAAACAGAGGGATGGAAGGGGTTCTGCGGAAGACAGGACAAGGAAGGAATGTGGGAGGGGATTTACAGGGTCATAGGACGGACCGCAAAAAGACAGGAGGACTTGCCGTTGGTGAAGGATGGATTGCCACTGAGTGCGCAGGAATCGGCTTTGCTGCTAGCTGAAACCTTCTACCCGGAAGACCTAGAGGAGGGTGAAACCGAAGACCACCGTCGTACCCGTGAAGCGGCCAGTCGTGTAAACGATTGGGCGCATGATGAACAACATGACCCACCGTTTACACTTCAGGAGCTGAAAACCGCGGTGGAAAGTTTCAACCCGAAGAAGGCACCCGGGGCAGACGGTCTCACAGCCGATATCTGTGCCCAGGCCATATCTCGGGACCCAGAGACGTTCCTTGCACTGGCCAACAAGTGCCTGGAGCAGGGACACTTCCCTGGGGCCTGGAAAGTGGCCACGGTGGTAGTCCTCCGCAAGCCCGGTAAGGAATCCTACACTACCCCTAAGTCGTACAGACCAATCGGCCTCCTGCCAGTCCTGGGTAAAACGCTGGAAAAACTTCTTGTAGCAAGACTGAAGTGGCACCTAATCCCGCGGCTCAGTACTCGCCAGTTTGGTTTCATGCCACAGAAAAGCACCGAGGACGCCCTCTACACCATGATACAACATATCAAAAGAAAGCTAAGTGAAAAGAAGCTGATCACTGTTGTATCGCTGGACATAGAGGGCGCCTTCGATAGCGCATGGTGGCCGGCCATTAGGACTAGACTGGCTGAGGAAAAGTGCCCGGTGAATATCAGAAGGTTGATAGACAGCTACTTGACTGGTAGGAGTGTACGAGTAAGGTACGCGGGCGCAGAATGCCGTAGAGAGACGAACAAGGGGTGTGTGCAAGGGTCCATTGGCGGTCCGATCCTATGGAACCTGATCCTGGATCCTCTGCTGAAGGGACTGGAGGAGCAAGGCGTCCACTGTCAAGCGTTCGCCGATGATGTTGTGATGATTTTCGACGGTGACACTGCGTTGGAGGTCCAGAGGCAGGCCAATGCCGCCCTCGAGTATGTCCGGGTGTGGGGCATTCGTAACAAGCTGAAGTTTGCACCGCATAAAACTTGTGCAATGGTGATCACCAGGAAGCTTCGTTACGATGTCCCGCTCCTGAGCATGGGCGGGGTAGACATTGGCATGTCTAAGGAAATCAAGATACTGGGGCTCACCGTCGACCACAAGCTCACCTTCAACACCCACGTCGCAAACGTCTGCAGAAAAGCTGTTAATATTTACAAACAGCTGGCACGCGCGGCCAAAGTGAGCTGGGGCCTTAACCCGGAGATCATCCGCATAATTTACACGGCAGCAGTGGAGCCGGTAATTATGTACGCGGCGAGCGCTTGGGCGCCGGCAGTTAAAAAGATCGGAGTGCAGAAAAGCCTGAACACGGTTCAACGAGGATTCGCGCAGAAGCTCTGTAAATCCTACCGCACCGTTTCGCTGAACGCGTCCCTGGTGCTGGCTGGGATACTCCCACTCGACCTCCGAATACAGGAAGCAGCCGCTCTGTACGAGGCAAAGAGAGGGGTACCACAGCCAGCGCTTGCGGGCAGAGAAGTGGAGCGGGTGGTGGCATTTGCAGAGACTCCGCACCCGGCAAAACATACGGCCATGGAGTTCGTGTGCCTGGAAGACCAGACGCTTGTGGAGACCCACAACCGTCAAGCAGTCAGGGTATTCACGGATGGCAGCAAGATTGAGGGCAAGGTCGGAGCCGCACTGTCTTTTTTTACGGAATGCTTAGATGACGGCTAGGTAATGAATCTTTTTACTATATAATTTTGAGCTCCTGGCTTGCCTGCCTGTAAAAATGTTTAGCTGGGGTGCGTCAACTTTTAACTAGTCATAAACTATAGTGGTATTTAAACCAAGTTAGTACATGCCTCTATATGACTGCAAGAGACGAGGGAACGCGTACCTTTATAACCCCCAAAAGCTCATTTAACCTGAGGATCAACGTTATAGTAAATCAAGAATAGTAAAGCTTCCTGCAAGAAATAATTGTGTTAAAAACCCCTGAAAATAATCTGGACATCAATGGTTTTTTTTTGTCTAAACTAATATTATAAAGAGGAAAGATTTGATTGTTTGTTTGTTTGCATTGAATAGGCTCCGAAACTACTGGTCCGATTGGAAAAATTCTTTCAGTGGTATATAGCCCATTTATCGAGGAAGGCTATAGGCTATACATCATCACGCTACGACCAATAGGAGTGGAGCAGCAATGAAAAATGTTGCGAAAACGGGGAAAATGTGACGCAAACGAAGTTGCGCCGGACAGCTAGTCATTTATACATTCATGCCTTTTCCTCAAGGGTGTTGGCAGAAACTAAAGAATGCCATTACGCCACCTGCTACAATCCTTATTGCTTTTTATCCTGCGTTCCGTATTTACACATAATTTATCATAATATTGCAGAGCTAAATTACCTACTCTTTTACCACATTTTGCCCAGTAATTGATATGGCAATACAGTACAACGATATTAATTACTGACCTATTGTTATGTCATAAAACGTATGAGATGAGCTATGGGCTCCTCATTACCGGTCAATATCACAAACATTTCCCGTTTCCGTATCAATAACAGTTTAATTATTTATGGCCAGCCTCGTTAGTCTAGTGGTCACAAGCGCGTCTGCTGAACATGAGGCCCAGGGTTCGATTCCCAGGTCGGTAAAGTGTTACTAGGTTTCTCCATCAGGAATTTCTAAGTAGCAACCACGGGGTCTAGATTTGTGCCGGTTGATGGCAATAGGAGCAATCCTATTGCCATCCCCTATTACATGGGAATTAAACATACTGGCGAAATGTTGGTGTAGTATTAGGAATACCTCTGCCTCACACTACCCGAATTACAGGCGTGATGTTATGTTTATATTATGTTATTTAAAGTATTTTGGCGCTATTTCCGTATATATTGATATATTTCAAATGTTAAACTATTTTAAAAAAATGGTTTATGTCGGAACATTTGAAACCACCATATCATATATTTACATAAAAATTAATAAAAAACTGTTTTTTTTCTGAATTTTTGTGTAAATATAATAAGATATGGCGGAAACCTTCGCTCACGAAGGGTTCCGTACCATTATTTATAAAAAAAAAAAACACTTTTCTTTATGGGAGCCCCCTTAAGTATTTATTTTATTCTGTTTTTAATATTTGTTGTTATAGCGGCAAGAGAAATACATAATATGTAGAAATTTCAACTGGCTGACTATCACCGTTCATGAGATACAGCCTGGTGACAGACGGACGGACGTCCGGCCAGACGGGGACGGACGGACGGACAGTGAAGTCTCAGTTATACGGTCCCGTTTGAGCCTTTGGGTACGGAACCCTAAAAAGAGTGGCCAATCTGCCTTTGCGTTTATGATAAACTTACTTATTATTATACCATGCTGCCATCGGTTCAGTAATTAAGTCGTAATGTACTACCAAACAGAAAAACAGACGTGACGTGACGAATGCAAATTATTTACGATCAAAAATAATAACTTGCTACTGACGGATTTAGTTACGTGATAAAATCAATTTAAACTGCATGAGTAGACAGGGCGCGGGCGCGGGAGCAGGGGTGGGTACTGATAATTCAGTAGCTAACTAGAAGTTGCTATCAAACCACGGCTCAATGGACAGCTTTCATGGTAATTTGCTACATAACTAGCACCTACCAATACTATGACAGTAGGTATTGACAAGTCTAACAGTTACTGCAAATATTGTAAACTGATTTTATCTTACTACAAAAATAAGTGCGAAAGTTTGTGAAGATAGATCGATCGATGTTAATTTGTAACTGTGTCACACAATAACTATTGAACGAATTTGGATGGAATTTGGCATGATGACTCATTTTTGGAAATTTTACTTAGCTATACAGTACGTAATTAATGAGCAAGTGAATGAAGATAAAATGCTGTGCGACATTATTAAGCTTTCACTTGAAATAAATGCAATAAAATAGATTTTATCCTCGCTTTTTCTTTTACAGATTGAATACAATTCTTGGATTAACTGCCATGTTTAAAGTGTATTTCATAGAATAACTAAATTAGAAATAACAAATGTATAATTATATAATTTATTCTCAGCCATTTAAAAAATCTACGCACACATACACAACCCTAATGAATTCACTATTATATATTATTAAGTATATTATAATGAGGAATGACAGTTGCAAAGATATTTAGTGTTTGTAGCGACCCATATGAGAAAATTGATTAAATTCAAATACATACGAATTTCTTGGAGAAAGCCACCATAAACGGTAGTCCAGTATGTGAAAGACTTGGTCTATCTGTTCAGTGCCAGTTCAGCTGACGCAATTTTCAAGGTTTCTCTTGACGACGTTGCCAGTTACACCCTGCAGCTGGCTTCAAATTATATGAGAAACGTCAAAAACAGGTAATAGCGGATTGCTAGTTGGTGAAACTTGAAGGTCGAAATTGTTCTGGCAGTTCAGCGCCTTTGCCGCTCTGCTTATGTGACCGCACACAAGCTAAAGCAGACTAGGCGCTCTGTTTGACGTGTCAAAACCCATAGTTCATAGACGACCACAGTTTGTGGCTACCACAAGTCATATTGTAGCAGTACGGTGCAGTTTGGTAGCACTATTAAAATTTTCTTGAAGGTTACAAACAATCTATCTGGAAAAAACACGCTTATAAAAGTGCTGTCTTGCATACGACGCGAGCTTATGGCAAGAAAGCACACTATAGTTATTTTATTCGTTTTTATAAAACTCGCTTGTCATTTAAATAATGTTTTTTATGAACCACGCTAATGGTGCGTGAGTCTTTAAATACGAATTTGTTTGTAAATAAACGTATGAGGGGTTTATAAAGTTGAAAATTATCACCCTAACTCAAATACTTTAAGTGTTCAGTTAGGCTTGGAAAATGTGAATCAAATAGCAAAATAGACGAACAACTCAGCGGCGTTTGAAAGAAAATAAGAAAGAATTAACACACATTTTTATCAACATTACTAAACCTCACTGTCAAGTAAAATAAAGGAATTAAAATGGTCTTTACTCATTCCTGGAACCGAAAAGTTATACAAGAAATACCGATGTTAATCTGTTTCAGAGAAAATTTTAATTTCTTGTTTCACGACCTTATTCGCGGAAAAGCTGGCGTGGACGAACACAATCGGACATAGATCGATTTAATGTACGTGTAAGTTTAATTGTCCTAATTTTATTTTTATCTTATTCATTCGGTAGAACTAACAATTATACATTATTTATTACAAATAAATAGAATATAAGAATTCATAACTACAAATGTGCAACCAACAACGTTCTCCATAGGTAAAAGACGCTGCAAGTTTGTTTTTGTGTCGTTAACAACGTTTTCGACCAACTTCAAGCCGATATGTCAACTAGGTTAACATTTTACCAAGGATCTGGGATTTGTTAATTATATTTGACCATACGAATTAGGTGTCTAATGAGATGACGAGCAATAGAGAAGTAAGTATGTAAGAAGAAAACATGCTGCGCCGATAATGAGGATTTCACTATACTCGTAGGAATACCAAAACACGCTATTAATCAACCAAACAGTTCATACCCAGCAGCGGATTACAGCACTGTCTTCCAAAAACAAAAAGCACATTTTCTGTTCAATTTTCCACACAATATAGGTAAGCCAACAAAAATACTGCCCCCGAGGCCCCAGTAGACCCTTTTACCTTGTCTGGCAGATTTATCTGGCATGTCAGTCAATATAAAGCGGGCGTATTATGCGTATCGTCTGTCACGCTCCCCTGCAAACTCAACCCTCAAATGCTACTTAACCTTGACCAAAAAACCGAAGCCTGCCCGAAGGTTGCTGCTCGAATGCCCGATTAATCAAATGTGCCTATTTATTTGATGTGCACTATACACGAAGTAATGGTATGTAGTTTTGTGAGATTTGTTGTGGTAATATTAGTGGCTGTTTATGTTATTTGTTTTGTTGTGTATTACTTTGTTTTGAGTAAGAACCTACCTTAGTTAAAGAAAGAAATGGAAATCACGTATTATTTTGGGATTGGAAAACGAAATACTACTAGTGTAATAGTTGAGAATAAAACCGTTGAACGTGTTTTCCAAACCAATTTAAAAACAAAATAATATAAAGACTACACAGTGTTTTGTAATGGTGACCGTTACGTAGAATAAGTTTACACAACATTATGTTGTTATTATTATATCAACACAGAACATTATGTTATCAATTTAACATTATGTTCTCATGTAAGTGGCTCTTTTTGTCTTTTTAAGAATAAAGTTTATTAAACCTAAACCTAAATCAAAACTTTTGATACAAAATATTTGAACGAGGCCAAAAATGCTTCATTCCTAGCAGATTGTATTTACTGTCACGAATCATCATCTTCTTCCTGCCCTTCTCCCATGTTATTTGGGGTCGGTGCAACACGTTTTTTCATCCATCCTCCTCTGTCATTCGTCACACTACCATTTACTCCTTCTTCCGTCATATCATTTCTCACACAACCCATCCATCTTTTCTTTGGTCTTCCTCTCCCTCTACATCCATCAACATTTATATTCTTCACAATTTTAGTCACATGTGTTCTAACCCTCCTCATCACATTTTCATACCAAGATAGACGACTCCCTTTCATCTTTTCTATAGTTCGTAATCATGATACTAAATTGTGCAACATCTACTGATCAAACTAACATCGCCTGCGTGACTTGGCGGTTGCTAATTTATCTAAATCTTTCTTATATATGTCGGATAAGGTCATTAGTACGGACAGAAAATAAATTGGCAAGCGCGCCAAATGTGGCATCACGCGACCTACCAGTCTAGTCATGTTTCGAGCTCGCAGCAACGACGACGGTTGAGTGTCTGATCGCGGCGGAGTCAAGACGTCTCGGAACTGTACCCGATACATGGTGCCTAGTATTATTGTGTTGGATTGTAATTGCAAGTATTTTGTTAGTTCGATAAAAGCAGTGTACTGTGTGTAGTGTGTTTTCATAGCACGAAACCCATGTTCTGCCCACATGATGACCGAATGTAACGGAATAAATCCAGACAATACGAGATATATATATAAAAATGAATACCCATTGTACCATACGTATTGTAAACGGTTTTTAGGTAGGTATTAGGTAGGTACTAATAGGTATTAAGGTAGCAGGTAGGTATGTAGTGGGTAGGAACAAGTGCATTGCAACGCAAGGCGGGCTCAGCTAGTCAAATGTAACAACTTCTTATTTATGTTATCAACAACTTTCTAATAACGCTCAATATTTTCGTATTCTTTCTCATTAAAATATTAACAGAAAATAAAAACACGCCTGTTTTTCCGGAAGGATTTAGCAGAGAGGTACCTACTTATAGTAACAACTACATTATGACACTTATGTTTAAGTACAATATAGTAGAGGACGAGTCTATTGCCATCATTAGGACACAAATCTACATTCCGACCACTACAGAAACATTTCAGAAGAATACAGATTCATCATCACCTGCCTAGCCTTTTTCCCAAACTATCTTGGGGTCGGCTTCCAGTCTAACCGGACGCAGCTGAGTACCAGTATTTTACATGAAGCGACTGCCTATCTGACCTCCACAACCCAGTAACTGGGTAATACGATACCCCTTGGTAAGACTGGCTGTCAGACTTTTGGCTTCTGACTATTCGTAACTGTCAATGATCTACCAATGACAGCCGGGACCAACGGCTTAACGTGCTTTCCGAGGCACGGAGGAAACTCGGTATGTAATTACGGTCACCCATCCACGGACCAACCTCGGCAAGCACGGCTTAACCTTAAAGATCGACCCGTGCGGCTGTGATTGTTTACCCACGAGCTCCTCCAGAGAAGAATAAAGATTATAAGACTTTAATCAACCTGGGAATCGAATCTAGGACGTCATATTCAGCAGTAGCGCTTGCGACCAGTAGACCAGGTAGACCCAGCAAAATCAAAATCAAAAAATCGGAATCAAGATATTTTTATTTTACTAATGCCTACACGGGCACTTATAAAACGTCGACAAAAAGGTGCTCGGTTCGGGTTGGTCGTTTTCTATAGGGAAGAACTGGCAAGAAACTCCATGGTTACTCTTTCAAGTGAAACTATGATTCTCGATATTGAGTTACCAATTACCAACAATAGATATGGCTAATCAATTGTTGACAACAAGTGAAACTGCTGTCTATTGTTTAACACAATAGCAATCAAACTATGAGATCGGTTAACCCTGCGAACGCGTTGCTCCGGTAAAGTTTACCGGGATGCAGTAAATGTCAGTATATTTACCGGGAACGTGTCACCAGGAGAGAATTATGTCTGAAGTTCCACTATAACTTAGCTTCGGTGACTATGCATCATTAAAATGTAGGGATATACAGTGTGCTTGGTTAACCGTTACCGATACTTTACCTAGCATCGGCGTTTACCCTTAAAATAATGTATTTAGTACGTCCTAGGTCTCTTTCATTCAAAGAATTTGGTATTTCTTTGAACTTGCCATAGACCACCTGATTAAAAAAACAAGATGGGTGCCATTCGTGGGGTGATGGGTTAAGAGTATTTATAAACGTGTATTTGTCGATAGAAATGAGTATATAATATGCCCTTAAAGTATCGGTAGCTGTTAACCAAACACACTAGGTATATATGGTTAAGTACAGCTAAGCACTACGCTACAATTACACATCTACTGAAAACATTGGGCCGAGGCCTATAAACGTTACTTAGCATGTGCTATAACTTACCAAGATATATAAGTACCTTAATGTCTCTGCAGTTCAATATAGTAATTAGTTTTGGTTTTAGTAGAATAATGTTTATCTAAAGTTTCGATGTGCTAAGTACAGAAAAATTAGGTATTTATTCGTTTTATTCCCTCAATGGCACGCCACGTAGCAAACACGTACACTATGTGCAATGGAGCAAAATAATAACACTTATTTGTTGCGATAACATCTTCATATCATCTTTGTTGTTGATTTCATCCTGAATGCGATGAAATCTCGGCATCAATGTCGAATTTAAAACATTTTATACAGAGAGTACCTACCTATATACGGCACGTTCGTGTTCTCAAAGAGATGTCAGCAAATCAGAAGTGGTCCGAGAGAGCCGATGCCTGTCAGGGCTGCGGGACTGTTCGAAAGAGATACCGTGGCCCTGCAACATAACGGGCTAAGAAGGAACATGGATGGGTTTTAGTCAGTACAAGTGTGACACCCCTTTCCACTCCGCCTAGAGTGGGAGAGTCATTTGATGATTTCCCAAGAGAAAAAAAAAGTAAGCACCTATGACTAAATTCTTCCTGAAAATTGATTTTCTCGTTAGAATAGAATAGAATAAAACTTTATTGTACACCAAAAATTAAACATAACGGGCTTACAAAACTGGTAATTTTAGGGTTACAACGGCGGTCTCGTTACTACGTGTTTCATAGTTAACCATATGAAACTTGTACTATATGAGACGTATCTGAGGACTTCGCGGAAAATCCTTAATTTGAAATAGGTACGTCTCTTTGCTGCTAAGCTGAAATAGAACTGGGCTGGCCACATCTGCCGCATGCTCAATGAGCTGTGGGCCAAAATAGCCACTTTGTGGAGCCCCGATACAGCCAGAAGACGGCAGACCTTATACAAGGTGTTGCTTTGCATCCTCGTTAAACTTCAGGAGGTTGTCAGAAAAGACATAAATAATCAATATAAATTACGGTTCCTAGTTAATTATTAATAAACACTGCTTTTTTTGTTGATTAAATTAGTCAGTATTTCAGAATAACCCCCTTAACGTGGTTTAGGGAATAATGAATGATCGAATTTAATAAACGTTTGAGATTTTTTGTATGTGTGAAAGCTCGGTTATAGAGCGACAAACGGACGGGCCGCGTTTGAAACACGGGTGGTTCACACTTACCGATTTCCGTAAACCAGAATTTTAAAAAAAATACCTACCCATTTTTTTATTGTTTCGGGTCGAGAATCATAAGCATTGTTACCTCCTTGAACTTAACGAAATTGCAAAACCACAGCTTGTAGAAGATTGTGTGACGAGCTGGACGTAACCAACGACCAGAGGCAGGCAACCTAGAACGAGCGCGCTTGGTGTAAACGTAACGTAAAGACAACGATTTGAAAATGTACATTTACACGGCGTGATGGCGCTAGGGCCTCAGTGGTCCACCTTAGCCCTAGCTAGGAACGAAAAACTGGAAGTCATTGGGAGAGGCCTTTGCCCAGCAGTGGGATGATACCCACACACGATATCAGTATCAGCAACGTCTCTTCCGTTCTTTAACATGTGACTAAAAATACTAAAAATATTTGGGTGTATTATATATTTAAGCACTTGGACTTTTTCTGGGAGAGCATCAAAACAAAACCTCTCCGCCTAACCGCCGCCGCGTACGGACGTGCCGCTACCTGCTCGCATTCCCGCTCGCTATCAGTGTGTGTCATCGGTTCGTCGCTTCCCAGTGTCGTGACGTCATCAGTAGTCCCTTGACTACACCCCCGAACAATTGTTGTCTGTTTATTAAGACAGCACTTGCTCATTTTGCTTCGGATATTATTCCGATTTAACTTCCTTTGCCCCATCAGGGAAAAGTCCTCAGTTTCGAGGTTCTTGGTGGGAAACCTAACGGTGCTAACGAAAGCAAGAGAGGGTGGTGACCCAATCCGCCCGCCTAACCCCTTCAGGGTCTAGGTGAAAAAATTGGGCTCCGTCGCGAACGTGTGCGCCGCCGATTTACTGTGCTAGTGTTTCCCGTTTCAACAAGTTCCTGAAAGCAAAGTTCCCTGGACTGGAGTTGGAGTTGCTACCAAGCCCGGATCCTCGGACTGTGGCTGCGGGAAGGTTGAAGCGGGTGAGTCGCTGGACCCAGTAAATTCCCTAGATAATTGTGCAAGGAATTAGGTTGTTAGGCTGTTTAGGCGCGGAGCTTCACTCAATGTCTGTTAACTTTTAACCGTCAAAATGTCGTCCCTAGACGAGAAAGAAAAAACCCTTTTGCGTTTTTTCTTGCGCGTCTTCACGACCGACCCATATTTACAAAAATATGGGTTAGAAATTGCTGAAATTCAGCAAGCAAGCGACACCGTCACTGACTTCAGTAACGCGCTCGAGAGCCCTTTGTCACCGCCGCCTGCCGACAGAGGCTTACCGCCAGCCGTCGCCGCCGCGATTAAGGCTACCCCAAGACCCATTCTTGTGAAACCCATTGTTTCACAAACAAAGGTCCAGCCCGCACCTGCGTCCATTGTTCTCGTTTCTGGGAACATGGACAAAGGCTTACCGCCAGCCGTCGCCGCCGCGATTCCGGCTAATCCGAGACCCATTGTTTCGCAACAATGTTGTCCCCATTTCGGAGAACATGGACACAACCGTGCCAGTCTGACACACGGCCAACTACCGCGGCTGCTCGAAAGCACCCAAAGGCTCTAACCTGGTGAAGCGTGCAAGCGCCCGTCAACAAAGAGAATGCCCATCGGTGAGGCTACCCTCTGCCCAGATGCCGGAGAGACTCAGAGACCCTCTCCCTGAACCACGCTGAACCACCAGAGAGCCTTCCCGGCTCTCAGTAAAGCAAAGTCCAGCCCCATCCCCGGGCTATTAGATGCCCCTGTCCCCACTCCCGCGGCCCAAGCGAGCGCACCGGCGCCCGCTCGTCCCACGCCACCCGGCCCCGCGGCCGTGGACCCCTCTCACAACGTAATTTTAGAATCGTTAGCAGAGTTAGTCACCCCCGAAGCAGACCGCATGGCGGTTGATCTCAGGGCGGCTAACACTGGTGGCGATAAACTTAAAATTATCCTCAAGTCCCTACTCAAGTTAGGCGACCTCCTCCGCAACCTTAATCTCGACTAACTCCAATGGATAATACGAGATTAACGTGCACCAAACCCCGATCCCTAAAATTAGGGTACTTTAATGCCAATGGCATTAGAGGCCAGCGTGATGAAATCACCACCTTCCTCCGCGACCATCAAATTGATATCCTCCTCGTACAGGAGACCTTCCTCAAGCCCAGTCACCGCGATGCGAGAATTGCCAACTATCGCATAGTTCGCAACGATCGGTCACGTTGCCACAAGGGCGGGACTCTAATCTATTATAGAAAAGAACTGCATTGCATCCCCTTAGATCCCATGGAGTCTCTACTCGAGACCTCAGTGTGTCGACTAGGCATGACCGGCCATCAACCGATCACTATCGCCTCTGGGTACATCGCTCCCGGCGGCACGTCCGAGGAGCACACTCTGTTCACCAAAGACCTTGCCGTCCTCTTCGGCTTGAGCGACTCCGTTATCATAGCGGGCGACCTCAACGCCAAACACCCCGCCTGGAACAGCACAACAACCTCTGCCAGAGGACGTCACGTGTATAACTTGGGCGAGTCTCTCAACTTCGATCCCATCGCTCCTATGGAGCACACCCACTATCCCCACGACCCCGAACAACGTTCGGACGTTCTCGACATAGCGCTACTCAAGAATGTCAACCTTAAGTTGCATTCCATCGAGACTCTACATGAGCTTAACTCAGATCATCGACCAGTGCTCATGCACTTAGTTCCTCGCTCGGGTCCTTCTGACCCCAGCCAGCCCCCGCCGACCCAAGTGATAACCGACTGGAGGAAAGTCAGCGAAAAGCTGAAATCCACCACGTCGGCTCACCTAGAGGCCATCCCCGACCACATAGTCTCAGTCGCAGACACGACGGCCGCCATCAACTCGTTTACAGAACACGTGCAATCCGTACTGAAGGACTGCTCACGGGAAGTCCAGCAATGAGCGATCAACGCTGGATACTTCCCACTGACGTACGTGAACTGATAAACGAAAAGAACGCGGCCATCCGTGCCTACAGCAGCTTTCCCTGCGAGGCAAACAAAGCCCACATGCGTAATTTACAGCGTGCTGTAAAGGATCGCACCAGTGAGTTTCGTAATAATCAATGGGACAAAACGCTAAGCGAACTCGAGCCTACCCACCTAGCCTTCTGGCAGCTGCAACGCAAGATGCGCTCCACCGAAGAGGCTTCGATGCCTCCTCTCACCCGACCCGATAAGAGCGTCGTATTCGATGACTCTGAGAAGGCCGAATGCCTAGCCGACAGCCTGGAGTCCCAGTGCTCCCCCAGCTCGCAACCATTAGACAAGCGACATCTCGATGAGGTGAACGCATTCGTCGAACGTAGAACCGCCCTGCCCCCCGAAGAAGACCCTGATGATCCTCTGCCTCCGGTCACAGCTGACGAAGTGCAAGACATCATTAGCAAACTTCAACCGCGGAAAGCACCCGGCTCCGACGGAATCACCAATAGGGTGTTCAAACTCCTCCCCGCTCAGCTCGTCGTGTTGATGGCGGCCATCTTCAATGGCGCCCTGAGCAACAACGCGAACTTTCCAAATATGGAAAGACGCCACTGTCATCGGTTTCGCCAAGCCAGGCAAACCCAAGTCTGAGCCTTCGAGCTACAGACCTATCAGTCTCCTGAATGCACTCGGTAAAATCTACGAGAGACTTATTTATAAGCGACTCAAAGACTTCGCCGAGGCTAAGAGCCTCATCCCCAACGAACAGTTCGGCTTCAGGACCGGACACTCTTGCATTCAACAGGACCACCGCATCGTAGAACACCTGAGCGCTGGCTTCCAGCGTGGAGCGATGACGGGTGTGTTGTTTTTCGACATAGCAAAGGCATTCGACAAAGTCTGGCACAACGGCTTATTATATAAGCTGTACAAACTGGGAGTGCCAGACCGTCTCGTGCTCATCTTACGAGACTTTTTGTCGGATCGCACCTTCCGCTATCGCATCGGGAAGGCACTGTCTTCCCCCCACCCCATTAGAGCCGGAGTCCCTCAGGGCTCCCCGCTCTCTCCCCTTATCTTTACTCTGTTCACCAGTGACATCCCCAAGAGCAAGAAGGCTCCGTTAGCCCTGTTCGCGGACGACACGGCCATCTATTACAGTGGCCGCAGTCACGACGCTATTTACAGCACCCTCCAAACCTCAGCCAACGTCTTAGGCGCTTGGTTCCGGAAATGGAGAATCGAGGTGAACCCCGACAAGAGCCAGGCAGTTCTTTTCTTTAAACCGCGTAAAAATAAGCCACCCGCGCTCAGCCCGATCACTATGTACGGTAATCCTATCCCTTGGGAGAAGCAAGCCAAGTACTTAGGAGTCTTACTTGACAACCACCTGTCTTTCGCGGCGCACATCAAAGCAGCTCGCGACCGAGCTGCCTTTGCTATGGGTAGGCTTCATTTCATGATTTCGGCAAAAAGCAAGTTGTCACTCAAGTGCAAGTTGCGCCTTTATTATTATACCGCGGTGATCCGCCCCATTATGACGTACGCTTGCGTCGTGTACGCTCACACCAAGCCTAAGTACATCCATAGGATGCAAACCTTGCAGAACCGAACCCTTTTTATGTCCGTAATGACCGTCTACACGTAGACCTTAGAATGCCCACCGTCCTTCAGTTTATGAAACGTCTTTCGAAGCGTTTCTTCGATAACGCCATTAAACACCGTAATCCCCTGATCGCAGCGGCCGCCCGTTACGAACCCTCGCGCATTAGTACAGTACGCCGTCCTCGGCATACCCTCGTCACTCCCGATGATGCTATCACCCTCCTCCAGGAGAGTAGCAAAGAGACTAGCACTCTTAAAAAGTTCAGACACAAACCGCCGTCTTTCCGACCTCGCCGTCGAGGTCCGTCGCGACGTCCCGGTCCATGCCCTCCCCGACCTTCGCTCGAGCCAGCCCGCGATGCTGTGCCAGTAGTTTTAAATCAGCCCCCTAAATAATGATATCATTCAGATCCAGCCTTTCCCCATGCAGTCTTCCCCCAGCGACGCCCTAAGCCGAGGCTCGTACCCCACAGGGGGTGCCCTTAGCGTGTAGTCGCTTAGTTTGTAAGTTTTTATGCCCTGGCTGGAGGCCTTACTCTTAAGGCGGGTGCCACAGGATAGTCCGGTTAAGCAGACGACAACCTCCTAGGTTGAACTGTGAGATGCCATTCATAAAAATAAAAAAAATCTGGGAGAGCAGAGGTGGCTGAGAGCAGCGGTGGCCGAGAGCAGTGGTGGCCTAGTGGTGGCAGCCTCGACTTACGAGCAGTAGGTCGTAGGTTCGAACCCAGGCAGGGGCATTACTTTGTGTAATTTATTTCATTACCGCTGCTCTCAAAACGGTGAAAGTAAACATCGTGACGAAACCGGCATGTCCCAGAACTAAAAATTCGAAGACATGTGACATCTACCAATCCGCACTGGGCCCGCATGGTGGATTACAGCCCACTCCCTCTCATTGAGAGGAGGCCTGTGTCCCAGCAGTGGGAACATTATAGGCTGATAATGATGATGACTTGGATTTTTTGAAGATCTACCAAGTTCTAAAAGCCGATGTGAGGTAGCTGACAATCAGTTTTAGAACCAGGCATAAAGGGGTTAAACAAAAAGTTGGTACTCTAAAGTGTTTTTATGCTTTCAGAAAAAAAGGCTAATGCGATTAACATGAAACTTTCATTGTCTACCTGCTTCTCGTGTAAAAAAGTACTGATGCATGAGGAATAAGCCAGAAATTTATTCAAAAAGTCCTTGCATTGAACACTACAAAGGGTTCGCTTTGTTTTGTTCAATGCAAGAGATAAGTACGGAATAAATTCTTAATTTTTATTCACAAATGAGAGATGAGAGTGGAAAGTTCTGAGAATAAATTGAAATATTTATAAATTGAAAAAATGGTATAAATAAAACTGTTTACTTAAATTAATTTGAAATTTTTAAGAAAACCTAGATTATTGGTGATGAAGTAAATAAACAAGGGATAAAAAAGAACTATTTAACACGTGTCCTGAACAAATGCAAGATTTGTGACAGTTGCAGAAGATATAGTTTGTATCATGATGTTTGTATCCTGTGAAGTTCCAAGGATAAAGTGCGCAAAAACTGATGGTGGTTCCTGATCAGCGGCGGCGATTCGGGGCGGCGGCAGCGCGGCACGGCGCGCACTGGCGACGTCTGCTCCGAGCTCGTCTGCGAGCTGGAATTGACGTGACCGTTTACCCGGTTTTCCTGCGACTGCGTCCGGCGCTGGCGCTTTGTGGTGTTCGTGCAAGTCCAGAAAACCAGTGTTGTAATATTAGTGTTTGTGACTTCAGTGTTTTGATATTAATTTAGTTTATTATATTTTGTTTTGTTAAGTCTTTATTTATGCATAACAGCAGCAGCGATGTGGTCGGTAATAGTGCATGTCAACCTTCAACGTCGCTGACCACCCTGGAGAGATGCCCGCACGTACCCAAGCACGGTTTTTTAAAGGTAAGCGGGGTCTGAAGGTGCATATTGGAAAAGTACATAAACTACAAAATGCACCAACTTCAGGCCCTGTTTTAACACCCTCAACCGCAACACAGGCAATATCTTCTTTCGACCCACTTTGGAAAACCCTATCAAAATTCAAAAACTCCGTTCCTATACTGAAGCGAGTTCCCCGAGGCGCTAGACCAGTTGTAGCACAAAACCTAGCAGGTTGCGTGCGCCTTGCCGTCCGGGAGAACTCGCTAAGTGCTTTTAATTTACTTCACACAGCTGCTACTACTGCTGAGCGTGCGCGACTGCTGGCTGTGGGTGAATGGGAGTCGGATCTTTGGCTTCACGCACTCCTGTCGTCGAGCATAGGCACTTTGTTCGACGACACGACCTTCCGCCTCGCTGCTTCCTTACGTTTCGGTGCCGCCTGCTGCACTCCTCATCGCTGTCACTGTGGTGAAGCTGTCAACAGCCTTAGACACCACGGCCTATCATGCAGCCGAAGTGTGGGCCGTTTTGCGCGGCACGCGAACATAAACGACATCATCCGTCGAGCTCTTGTTACCGTCGGCGTTCCAGCTATCTTAGAGCCCAATGGCTTGGCACGCGACGATGGCAAAAGACCGGACGGCATGTCGTTGTTTCCTTGGAAGATGGGTAGGCCTTTAGTGTGGGACGCAACATGCGTCGATACTCTTGCGCCATCACATCTTCCAAGCTTATCGTGCTGTGCTGGCGCTACCGCTGCGGCTGCGGAGAACCTCAAGCGGCGTAAATATAGTAACCTTTGTGGTAACTATATCTTCGAGCCGTTTGGGGTTGAAACTCTAGGGCCGTGGGGTCCGAGTGCTCACAGCCTTTTTAAGGAAATTTCGAAACGCCTAGTTGTCGCTTCCCGTGACCCAAGGGCTGGGTTTTACTTTGGCCAGAGGCTAAGTATCGCCATTCAACGTGGCAACGCTGCCAGTCTCTTGGGCACGTTACCAGCTGACAGCGTTGAAGAGGAGTTTTTTGACGCCCTTTTATAATTTGTTGTTATTTTAGTTTTAATTACCTAGTTTTATGTTTAGTAATTAATTTAGATTTAAAAATAAATTGAACAAAATTGATTTCTCTTATACCTACTCATAAAAGTGAATATTATTCAATATCCACGTGTTATATGGCAAGAAATGAGCCTTCTGATGAGAAGACAACAAATAGAGAAGTATGGAAGAAGAAGACATACTGCGCCGACGACAAATAAATTGGCATAACGGCAGGAGAATGATGGTGTGTTCAAACAATTTTAATAAAAAATATTTTTAATAGCAAAGGCAAAACTTTTGAGACAACAACGAGGAAAATAACACAAAACCTAATTATTCAAAAACCTGTCATCCAAAAAATAATTAACATTATGTTATAAAGTAGTTGAAACAAAATCCCTCTTCAGAGACTAGGGTAAATGTTCAAATATTAAACATGTCTCTTATGTAAAATTATCGCGGCCCCAGAAATAAAATTACACGCATACGTACTCCCAGCCCACCCTGACAACCCTATTACCAGCCACGGTCTGCCTGAGCCGGTAATACGACTAATATTTGCTACAGACTAGTACCAAATAACTGTTATAAATAAGAGTCTGATGTATAGGCCTGTCCTAGTTACTTGAGGTTGGCGCAACACGTTTTTTTCTCAGATTCTCCTCTGTCAATCGTTACTCTATCATTTACTCCTTTCTCTTCCACATATTTATCTTTAGGTTAATACAAAAATTAATTGAGGGAACGCCATACTCTGACAGCCTTCAAAAACACATTTTCGTCGTTGCAAAATAAGCGGTGCAACAAACTACCCAGCAACACGTCTCTATCTGTAACGAATTTCAGGCACAGAATACACCACTTCAGCTAAACGAGTAAGATCTTGATTCAATCGTCGGCGATATCCGAACGCGTATTGTTTTTCTCTGCTATTGTTCGCGTAAACAATAGTAGTAAACGTTGTTTCACTGCTACGCGATATCATTACACGGCAGCCGACGAGACGCGTAAGTGCAAACACGACGCGTCTACAGGAAGGTATTTGTCGTGCAGCCTTGTCGCTCCTTCCTTTCATCGTTATGATTAATGACACGTTATTTTTCATTGGAACAGCTGCTACGTATTTTTTCTACTTTCAAGTCTTCTGTTCCATGACGTACACCTATTAGTCACGGTTTGAAAAGCTTTCGATGTGGATTTTTAAACTTGTTTTTCTCTCTATCTTCGACATTTGTACGCACCACCTCGGTTTGGCTTTGACTTTTAAGAGCGCCCCTCATTATTGTTCGTACCTTTTTATTTAAGAGTTGGGACTCTTAACACATTCTACCTGTAACACCTTTTGTGTTAAACGACTGGCTTCGCATTTTCGTGTTTTCAAAGGTGACAAAAATTCGTTGAGACAAAATACCGTAACATTTTATGTGAGGTATCACAAAAATTACGTGTTTCTTTTTATATGTTTCATGGACGCGAATATTATAAAGGTAAAAAACCTACCTATATGAGAAAAAGTTTTGTTATAATATCAAAGTAAAAATATTGAAATAGCACACGGTATTCAAAATGGTTTACTTATTTTAAATTGGCAGGAATGTAAAACGAACCTGTGCCTACAGTGTTCAATTGCATTAACATTACGCAAATTGTGATTCAAAGTGGTCCTTTGCGAATGTTAGTATAATGTACATTGTTTCTATCAGTAACTGTACATAGGTGCAGTACATGCGGCACAAAGGCTACATAAAATGTTTGTACAAACCTCTTTGTTAATCAGTAATACAGCGAAAGGAAGCGGCTGTCCTGGTAATTAAATAACATTTTTATTCCAACGCGGGTTCGTTTTTACAGCACTCAACCCATACGTTGTTAAGATAATTAAATTATCTAATTACATAATTATATCGTTTATTACGAGTCGTCGACTGTGAAACATTGTTTAAATGGATGATTTAAAAAAGGTTTGTTCCTATAGCTCGCCGAGGGCCGGTAGGGTAGCAGGGTAGGTTGGTACGTGCTGGGCGGCGCCGACAGTTTCTTTCATTTCCGTTTTTGGAGGAAGTTTTCGACTCTTCCTGCCTGTAATGGACTCAACTCGACATAATTTTATCCACTGTGCACACAAATATATCAGGTAGGAACAGTGTTCAATCAAATAACGAACGAATCGAGAATAGATGATGCGAAAATTTCATTCGGAGATCGCAATCGGATTTTGTTTGCCAGATGGCTACGTCAATTAAGTTATCCCATAGTACACACCGTCTTCTTTGTAACCAGATCAACACGAAGAGTGCTTCCATTTTCTGAGATATACAATAATATATATGACAACATTGTGAAGCGTGTTGTAAGTATAGGACCACACCATTATGGATGCCGTCACTCTATGAATGACATACACAAACACCGAGCCTCGATAAACCAGGGCCATATAAATATTTGCAGGAATCGAAACCGCACCAAAGGGTAAAGGTTCACCACAACACTATAACATATACCGAATTCATAAAATAAGGCAACAGTATTTGCAATATGATCAAATGGTCACATGATATATTAAATTAGCCATGATATATTATTTATTTATGTACAGACAAAACAAATTTACAGAAAATAACATGCAGACAAAATAGCACAAAGGTACCGCTTAATTCATTTAGGAATCGCTTCGTTATTTAAATACTTGTTCCTTTCTTTCGATATGTAGATATACGAAAAAGATATATTAATAGTATTGAAAGTAAAGTAGCTAACGGTGTCACAAGTATAATTAACCTTATTCCATCTATCTATATGTAGGGATACCACAAATTATTCTAGGTCACTCGTATTAAATGGCTGTCCTTGACCTTTACCTACCAAGACGTCTGTCTAAGAGGCGACCGGCACTACGCTGTCCAGTTTGTAGTTTAATTCCGGAGCTTTCATATGTCCCAGTTGCTAGGTTGCTATTTATAGCTCAGATAACATAAACGTGTAATGAACTCCAACTTCCTAGAACAAACATAAAATAAATTTTCAAGTCAATTTGCACTAATAAGACATTCTTCGGACACCCACAAAGTTAATAATACAGAATTCTCCGTTTCACATCTGACGTAGTGGCTGGGCAAACAGTCCCTGAGCTCGAATTTCACAAATTACTCCGGCTGAAACCGACCCTAAATATATTGAGTGACTTTTGGCAACTGTAAAAAGGTCTTACGAGAATCTCTGGAGACCTAGTACCTAATTGTAGGTACGTACTTAATAAGTCTAGCGGTTTGTACCGCTTGAATACACCGGGCGACAGTTTCGCAACTTAAGTATCCGACCATTTAGCTACAGAAACTTAAGTGGAATACATTAAACTTGTGTTTGGGTTTCTTTAATTGTGTACAGGAAGTAGTGCCGAAAATGTATGACGAATTAGAATAGTTTTCATCGTCATTTACATAAAACCTGCCTATTTTTATCCGATTGTTTAACTTCCATGGATACAATACAGAGTAGAGGCAATAAATTTACTGTTATATAGGATCTGTAAATCACTGTTCTCTTAAATAAAAGCCAAACTTGTATTGTAATTGTAAGTCAATGAAGCAAAGGTTTTGGTAGTCAAAATTCACTCACTCCGACACCGTTTGTGTCCTTTATATAGAAGTGGCATCATATTTTAGCCTCCTTTCTGTTTTATAAACATCGATTAACGACAAGTTGGTAATATATAAATAATCAAACGTAACATAACTAAACTACACACTTTAATCAATTAAATCGCTTTTTGCGTCTTACTTGTGTATACTTTGTGTTTTCACTATCATTCAAATCATTTGTTTCGAAAGATTCATAATTATGTGTCATCTTCATCATCATTTCAGCCCAAAAGACGTCCACTGTTGGACATAGGCCTCCCCCAAGTATCGCCACATTGACATTTTGGGGGGGTTCGGCTATAATCGCCACGCTTAGCAGGCGGGTTGGCGACCGCAGTACGGTTGTTCAAAATCACAAAGAACGCTGCAGCCCATTCTCTGGCAAGTCCCTTAGTCGCCTCTTACGACACCCACGGGAAGATATGGGATGGTGCTATTCTTTACTTCCGACACCATACAGATCATAATTATCATAGTTATGTGTAAGACGGTAAAAGTATACATATATAAGCTGGAAATCCGGGCGAAGCACTGACGGTTCTTTAGTTATTTATAAAATGACGTGTATAACATCACAAAATAATATCTGTTCTAAGTTGTCAAAACGCAAAACGTATGACCGCCAAAACCACTACTTTTTACGTAGGATAGTTCTTTTTAAATATTTACGCAGTGACAAGTAGATTGGCTAAAGTTCCTCGTTTATCCCGAGTATCTCGGCAGGATCAACTTTAAGACATGTCTGTAAAAATAAACAAAGTCTGGTAACACAAATACGCTCAGTTCCCGGACTCAGTAGATAGTAAACACATTAGGTCTGCAGGCTAGCGAGCTTACGCTTAGAACCTTTGCGAGCTTTTCAATTTCCTTACTGTTATGTACTAAACGAGTAAAAGAATTCAGCGGATACTTTTATGCAATAACATTTATCGGATTATAAAGAAAATGTAGACATAACTTTTACATTACTGCTAACAATGGACGCTTTTACATTTATGTTCTAAGAATCTACAACGAGCAAAATGTGATTGAGTGTCTTTGTTTATATTTGGAAACTTGTTCTCTCACAGAAAAACAGTCTCCACATTTTTGTTTATAAGTGGGCGATGTTCTGCCTACTGATGTAGAAATAAAAGAAATGCTTGTGGTACTAACACAAAGAATTCCCTATATTGTCTTCTCTTACTAAGTATTTCAGAATACTCAAAGAAAATCTTCCAGTACAATTCACACGTACAATGTTACACTCAAGTACCTATACACAAATATACAACGTTTATGTATATACTTAGGCCATAATCTCCACATGTATACATAAGTACGTTTAATATAAACTTCCTCTTAACTCACTGCCTTCATCTTTCATCTTAACTTTAAGAAAACAAAGTTTGCAACAAAGGCGTTTCTTGCTTAGAAACTACCGATTTTAAGTAAATATTATAGCGTCTTGGTTTTTTATTCAAAGCACCTTATTCGTGGAAATACGTATATAAACTGAAGAGTTTTCAACAATGTTTTTATGTCGGTATTATTACTCCAAGAGTCGCTTATATTTCTGCATAAATTAGCAGTGTATATTAATAAGTTTTATAAATACAGGAAATCCGAAAGTGGCGCTGGTGACTGAAAAAATTGTGTGGTAATCGGTTCGCTTGGTATGGACATGTGATGCGGAGGAATGAGAAAAACCTTGTGAGGAACGTCTTGAGTTTGATGGGTATAGTAGAAGAAGACGAAAAAATCGATGGATGGACTGTCTAAAGGATGATAATATGGCTAGGAAGGAGGTGATTGCTGAGATTCAATTGGATTTCGATTGGAATTTCGTTTCTACACTCAATATGTTGTCATAAGCTATATATTATTTGTGTGTATATCTTTTAATTTTATGTGCAATAAAGAATAAAGAATATGTTGTCATTGTCCTGTTTATGGACTACAATTAATTTTATCGTTGCACGGAAATTTTCAAAAGAGTACCCATGTAGCTTCTTGCCGATTCTTCTCCATAGGAAACGACCAATGCGAACCGTGCACCTATGTTTTGACGTTTCGTAAGTCGTTGACCTAATTCTTATTTGGTAGTCATAATAGTCGAGGATGCGGAAAAACCTTTTGAGTGTTGTTGTTTTGTTCTTATGAAACTTGAAGTTAATGTTCAAAGCAAAATAGTATTCATTTTTTTAAGGTTTTATTAGTTGTAAGTTTATAATACTGTTAGATCAGTACACCTAAATTTCAAAAAACGTTATAATAATTAATAAATTAAAAAAAAACAATTTCTTGGTCACATAGCTACTTTTTTCAAGTCGCATCGAAAAAAAAGAATATTGTCAAATCACCGTACTCCACTTATTAATCATTTGGACCACCATTAAAATACAGAGGCACCGTTTAAATTAAACAGTCACGAAACAGTGCGGACCGTGCCTAGCAGAATCCCAACGAAGTTAAATCTCAGACGAAAATGGTCGCACGTTTAAGAGCGTATGACCCGCTCTCACGACATTGGCAAATGGCCAGATTATGAAACGGCTGGAATGAATAAGTATAATCAGTGATCACTTAGGGCTTTTCATTAATGTTCAGTTTCAAGCCATACGAATATTGTAAATACGACCGTGACCTGGGTTAGGACCTAATATACTTTTCACTACTGTAGTAGGTAAGAAAGAACGAAAGAAAACCAAAATATTTCAAAATTCAAAAATTCAAAATATTTTATTGTGGGCATAATATGTTAGCTACAGGTCTAAACAATAAATTAAAGTTTCAATATGTCCTGCCTAATAGTCGCGTATTGCGTAGTGTATTTGTCGCGGAATCAAAGAAATAACAAACATAGAGAAATAAAAACAGTTGATAGCTTGCACATGCGTGTGTGACTGCGACAAGGAGGTTACTACTCAGCATGATGCTGTGACAATGACATTATCCAACCTCTATGCGGGCAATACCGCGGATAAGTACTAGTGTGTTTATGAGGTACATACACGCTGAACCCTATCATCACTGAAAACCATATAACATTAGTAGGTACTTATTTTTGTTTAAAAAGTACTACCCATCCACTTCTGGAACGTAAATAGGGCTATTAATTTAAAAAAAAAATGCGGAAATAACAGTATCAAAATGTTACTATCAATATTTTCTAGTTTTCAATAAATAATAATGTAATTTTTCAAGTACCAACATTTGTTACAGGCTATTGAATCGGGTTTATTAAATTCCACATAATTTTAATGCTATATGACTAGAGAGTACTTTAATAAAGGTTGTTCACCCATTCTGCTACACCTACAACGAATTAATTTGACACTGTCCAATAAATGTTGTTCATGTAATTTATGTGGGTAATACTTAAAATATTTAGTACCGTTGTGTATCTATTACATTTTCCATAATTATTAATTTATTTGAATTTTTTGTCCTATTTTTGGTGTTTTTTTTTTGGAATAACCATTTTTTTATGAAGCTTGGTCGAAGAAATTTCTGTTTTCAAGATTCTTAAATGAATATCGTAGCTCTTTTTTAATAACAATTTGAATTTGAATTATGTAATAATGTGTGTGAATAATCTTGTTTTTTAGGGTTCCGTAGCCGAATGGCAAGAAACGGAACCCTTATAGATTCGTCATGTCTGTCTGTCTGTCTGTCTGTCTGACCGTCCGTCCGTATGTCACATACCTTTTTTCCGAAACTATAAGAACTATACTGTTGAAACTTGGTAAGTAGATGTATTCTGTGAACCGCATTAAGATTTTCACACAAAAATAGAAAAAAACCATTAATTTTGGGGTTCCCCATACATAGAAATGAAAACCAATTTTTTTTTTTCATCGTACCCATACGTGTGGGGTATCTATGGATAGGTCTTCAAAAATGATATTGAGGTTTCTAATATCATTTTTTTCTAGACTGAATAGTTTGCGCTAGAGGCACTTCCAAAGTGGTAAAATGTGTGTCCCCCCCCCTCTAATTTCTAAAGTAAGAGCAGGAAAATTCTGAAAATATTTAGGATTGTAGAACGTAAAAAAAACTATCAACGAAAATTAGTTTCAATAAGATATGATGTTTAGTTTTCGAGATATGGGACTTTTTCATTAAACTGCAGCAGTAACTTTGTTTTTCATTAACATACTATGAAAAACCAATTTAGTTTTGCGGTTGAGTGGAAGTTTAATAATGAATGTCCGTTCAAAATATCGTTATTATATTGTTTGAGGCTATGGAACCCTGTGTGCGAGTAAGACTCGCACTTGGCCGGTTTTTTTTTAAATGTTTCTAATTTTCTTTATTTTATACAGTTTGATACTGCCTATCTGACCTCCACAACCCAGTAACTGGGTAATACGATACCCCGTGGTAAGACTGGATGTCAGACTTTCGGCTTCTGACTACTTGTAACGACTACCAAAGATCTACAAATGGCAGCCGGGACCAACGGCTTAACGTGCTTTCCGAGGCACGGAGGAAACTCGGTATGTAAAGATGGTCACCCATCTACGGACCAACCTCGGCAAGCACGGCTTAACCTTGAAGATCGATCTGTACGGCAAATATGTACCTGTTTGTATCAATATAATATTTGTACGCCGATGACGACTAGATATAGCGTTCACGGCTATTGTGCCTAACCAACCTATGTTCAACAAATAAAAATATTTGTATTTGGAAACAATTTAAGTAAACAGCTGTTTCAACAGGCTTTCATGATGGCACTGATTTTTTGTTGCACCGACCGCATATACACATACAGTCGCGCCATACACAATGGCGCCGACAATACAACACTAAAATAAACTGCGTATACCGCATGTTGTGCTCATAATATTCCAAAAAAAATATCCTGTTTATCATTATCGAATCGAATGATATAAATAAAACTGCATAATATCGTGAAATTCCATCGAAACTTGCTATCAAAGTAATTTGTTCTATATATATAACATTTTGATATGCGAAACGTGCCAGTGTTAAATAGCGGCACAACTTCAACTGTTGGACGGTTGCATTGTACTAACTTTACTACAATGTTACTTCTCCGTGTTTATATTCAAAAGTGCATTAAGTACTCGTAACTTCTGACTTTGTTGCCTACTTCGTGAACTTTCTCTTCGGCTTCTATATAAGGTGAACTTGCATTCAGAATTATATTTTATATTTAGATAGCCGAGGCCAATTTACGGTGTTATTATATTCCATTATGTACATAAGTAAGGTCTTATTGTTGGCACACTGGCTCGGTGCCAGGTCCTCTTAGTGGGACCGTCGGCTAATGAGCATTTACAAGCGTACTACCCCTTAAGCCATGATATAATGAGTTCTTGGTTATATCCTTATAGCCGAGCGATTGCCGTCTGACCTCACGAGTGAGCTTAATTTGAGGAACGAAAACAAGGACATATTGTTGAAGCATTAGCAGTTATTTGCTCTAAAAACGGTGGAGGAAAACATCGAGAGAAAACCGGCAGGTCCTAGAACTAACATTCGAAGACATGTGATATCTACCAACCCGCACTGGGCCCGCGTGGTGGATTACAGCCCACTCCCTCTCATTGAGCGGAGGCCTATGTCCCAGCAGTGGGAACATTATAGGCTGATGATGACGTCTATCAAACTGCATTTGACCCGATAAGCGGTTCTGTATTCGAAAAAAAGTCTGAAAATATGAGAAATAGAGGCAAAAAACTCATGAAATGAAGCTATATAAAACCTATCAAGACTCAAGCACCACACAATGTAGGTATATCGTAATATCTGAAACCGAAATTATTTTACTACGGAGGCTCGGTCTACCAACATTGTGCCATATTGCTTCGTCGGCTAACTTTCTTCTGACAGTTTATTAGACCTGAAAATTTCGTTATTTATCACACTGTCTTAATATTTTCGCACGGGGTTATCGTTCACAACGTTTAGAGGGACGATATATTTTTCTAAGCTGTGAACATTGTCATTTATGTCATAAATAAAAGACTTATTATTTCGGAAAGCACCTTTGGAATATATTTTACTTGTTGGAGTAAATAGTGAGGTTAAATATATTTTTTATACGGTTTGTAGTGTTTGTTTTTTCTTCTAAACTAGTAAGGTAAGGTTATGATTTTTCACCTTCTATTATAGCAAGACAATTCCATAACCTCGTCTTAACATATAATTTAAATCTTGGTTGAACATACTAACACTTGAAATCAGTTAAGCACCAACTTCTGGTCATTGGTCCCTCTCATTTTCCTACTAGCCTAAGATCCCGGTTTACAACGAACTTCACCGAGCTGGTTAATGGATGACACTTATTTTATATTAAATTTAATATGTCAATAAATATATCGCATAGGGGTTGTCTAAAAAATTTCAGTCGAACCCAGGCAGGCGCATTACTTTGTGTAATATATTACATCACCCCTGCCCTCAAAAACGGTGAAAGAAAACAACGTGAGGAAACTGGCATGTCCTAGGAGTAAAAATTCGAAAACATGACATCTACCAACCCAAAATGGGCCCGCGTGGCGGATTACAGCCCACTCCCTCTCATAGAGACGAGGCCTGTGTCCCAGCAGTGGGAACATTATAGGATGATGATTATTGTAATACTCATGTAGTTAACATCAATTCCATTTTAATTTTCAATTGCCTAACATTTAACGACCATATCGTCTTAAGTGAAACGTAAGAGGGTGCGAAGAGTCCTCTCTCACAACTTGCTTATTCACGGCTCACTTAAAACGGCTAAGTACTAACTGCGCTTATAATGGAATTACACTTACTCTGAGGAAAGGATATGACACGAATAGAAAGTGCAAGTTTACAAAGTTTTTTTTTCTCCTTTTCATTTGCAATCGGTCGTCAGACTAGAAGCAAATTTGCTGAGCTAATAATATGGTGTAGTGGTGGAGTAGCCAGTGCTGCGCCTCCCACTTATATAAGGCGGTTCCTCTTCAGCCTATTTCCCGCTGCTGTCGGGTTTAGAAGTTTAGTTACTAGTGGGTTTGGGTGCATGGTTAGGCGTGCCTTGTGTAGTTTGTACCGCACGATTTCAAAGTTTACGGACGGCATTTGGAGGTAATCGTGGATTTCGTTATTTCTAGTAAACCAAGGTGCAGGTCTTATAGCACAGATAAAGGAAAAATTGCGAAAACCGTAAATTTTCAGTTATATTACATCAAATATTAAAAAAAATTGTACGGAACCCTCGGTGCGCGAGTCCGCTCGCACTTGGCCGGTTTTTTTTATTTTTTGGTTATAATAACACATCCACTAGCCTTGGTTCGAATTTAGGACCTACAACTTACCACGTAAGACCGTTACCTCTAGGTCTGTAATGCTCTAATTGATGCTTAGTGTAATTTTCAAATACTTTGTTACACTTATTACCAACATAAACGTAACCCTATGTTTTCTAAGCAGCACGATAAGCTGATTGATAAATATCAAATAATATAGAAAAAGTCGTATAACCAAAAGAGGAACTTTATGAGTACTAAAAATACAACAAGAACTGCATAGTAAATAAAGTAAAGACTCCATATTTTTTATTCAACAAGTATTTTATACAGCGAATATAAATATTTTACTGGAACAAAAATGCGCTTTCAATGTTTACGTTAAAATTGAAATACCAATGTACGTTGTACTTGGACAATTCGCTCGCCGATACATTTTCACTAAAAGCCCTTTAAAAAAAAAAAACAATAATCTGTATTAAATTGCTTTATGGTGATGTTTCAGGGAATAAAGTGTACATTGGTTTTTGTGTTTGCAATTATGCTAAATATTAGAGGTCATTACTGCAAGCCGTATTGACGATTACATCGGTTCGCAGTTTGCCGTGCTTGCCGAGGTTGATCCGTGGATGGGTGACTATAATTACATACCGAGTTTCCTCCGTGCCTCGGAAACCACGTTAAGCCGTTGGTCCCGGCTGACATTTGTACATTTTTGACAGTCGTTCCGAGTAGTCACTAAAAGTCAGACATCCAGTCTTACCAAGAGGTATTGTATTACCCTGTTACTAGGTAGTGGAGGTCAGATAGGCAGTCGCTCAGCTGCATCCGGTTAGACTGGAAGCCGACCCCAAGATAGTTTGGGAAAAGGCTAGGCAGTTGATGATGATGATTGAGGATTATATCGGTAAGCACTCGTAGCAATGGTTCTACGCGCGTAGCTCTGTTGCTACGGTGTAGCCCCGTAGGGGTATTTTGTATTTTCAAAAAGTTTAATCGTACGCCTCTCTAGACTCGGCTCTGCTCCTCCATCCATAATGTACACCAATTTTTTCTTTAATAGGTCAGTCATTGCGTTAAACAACTCGGGACCCTGGTTGTCGGACCCTGGTGGTGGGCTCCCGAACCTTTGGAAAGCATGGAGACCTATTGAAAGCAACAAGATAATAAATCAAGTCAGCAGCGCAGCGCAGCGGCCAGTCAGACACTACGAATGCAATCTGGCACCAACCGATAATATCACTGTGCCCTGTTGGTCTAGTGGTCACAAGTGCGACTGCTGAGCGTGGTGTAACTCTAAGAGATTTGAGAGTAAGGGAGCAGAAAGTGCACCTGCGTCTGCGCACACACTTGCGGACTATAACATCTCCCGGCCGCCACAGCCGTGGCCGAAAAACGTAGAGGAGGACTATTATGAGTATTATTATTCAATATTCAAATGCACAAGAACAACCCACAGTCGGTGCAAAGCTATTGCATATCATGAAAACAAATGGTATAAATAAGGTATAATTTTTCGACCTTCTATTGTCCTCCTGTAAAGGTTCCCTATACAATCACTAGTGACCAATTTTCTCCCCACACTACAAGGTGGTCCCACACTGTGTGTGCCATTAAGTGGCACTGTGAGTTGACAAAGTAGTTCGGTATCCGAGCGACTTAGCATCGCAATGCTTATCCAAAGCGCATGGGACTGTCATGGGGGACAACCAGTGATTTAAGGAGAATAACTTACCTTAGGGCTGGTATAGTTTATGGTTACTGGTTAATGCAGTACTAAGTTTTGCCCGCTGCTCCGCCCGCGTGGTGGCCGGGATTACGCCACGGGAACGTACTTAGTAGGTACCGGAATAAGAAATGTATACTTTATACCATACGTTAGACGTTAGCGCACCAGTGTGCTAAATTTCATTAAAATTCAATCAGCCGATAAGGTGTGAAGAATAGACAGAGTTATTTTCACAATTATTATTAGGTATGATAAAATTAAAGCATGGATTAATTTGTATTGTTTGCTCAGAATATGATTTTTTTTTTTTTTTTTTGGGAAAGGCATCTCGCAGTTCAACCTAGGAGGTTGTCGTCTGCTTAACCGGACTATCCTGTGGGTGCCTTAAGAGTAAGGCCTCCAGCCAGGGCATAAAACTTACAAACTAAGCGACTACACGCTAAGGGCACCCCCTGTGGGGTACGAGCCTCGGCTTAGGGCGTCGCTGGGTGAGGACTGCATGGGGACAGGCTGGATCTGAATGATATCATTATTTAGGGGCTGATTTAAAACTACTGGCACAGCATCGCGGGCTGGCTCGAGCGAGGGTCGGGAAGGGCATGGACCGGGACGTCGCGACGGACCTCGACGGCGAGGTCGGAAAGACGGCGGTTTGTGTCTCAACTTTTTAACAGTGCTAGTCTATTTGCTACTCTCCTGGAGGAGGGTGATAGCATCATCGGGAGTGACGAGGGTATGCCGAGGACGGCGTACTGTACTAATGCGCGAGGGTTCGTAACGGGCGGCCGCTGCGATCAGGGGATTACGGTGTTTAATGGCGTTATCGAAGAAACGCTTCGAAAGACGTTTCATAAACTGAAGGACGGTGGGCATTCTAAGGTCTACGTGTAGACGGTCATTACGGACATAAAAAGGGGCTCCCGTGACTCTACGTAAGAACCGGTTCTGCAAGGTTTGCATCCTATGGATGTACTTAGGCTTGGTGTGAGCGTACACGACGCAAGCGTACGTCATAATGGGGCGGATCACCGCGGTGTAAAGGCGCAACTTGCACTTGAGTGACAACTTGCTTTTTGTCGAAATCATGAAATGAAGCCTACCCATAGCAAAGGCAGCTCGGTCGCGAGCAGCTTTGATGTGCGCCGCGAAAGACAGGTGGTTGTCAAGTAAGACTCCTAAGTACTTGGCTTGCTTCTCCCAAGGGATAGGCTTACCGTACATAGTGATCGGGCTGAGCGCGGGTGGCTTATTCTTACGCGGTTTAGAGAAAAGAACTGCCTGGCTCTTGTCGGGGTTCACCTCGATTCTCCATTTCCGGAACCAAGCGCCTAAGACGTTGGCTGAGGTTTGGAGGGTGCTGTAAATAGCGTCGTGACTACGGCCAGTGTAATAGATGGCCGTGTCGTCCGCGAACAGGGCTAACTGTGCTTTCTTGCTCTTGGGGATGTCACTGGTGAACAGAGTAAAGATAAGGGGAGAGAGCGGGGAGCCCTGAGGGACTCCGGCTCGAATGGGGTGGGGGGAAGACAGTGCCTTCCCGATGCGATAGCGGAAGGTGCGATCCGACAAAAAGTCTCGTAAGATGAGCACGAGACGGTCTGGCACTCCCAGTTTGTACAACTTATATAATAAGCCGTTGTGCCAGACTTTGTCGAATGCCTTTGCTATGTCGAAAAACAATACACCCGTCATCGCTCCACGCTGGAAGCCAGCGCTCAAGTGTTCTACGATGCGGTGGGCCTGTTGAATGCAAGAGTGTCCGGTCCTGAAGCCGAACTGTTCGTTGGGGATGAGACTCTTAGCCTCGGCGAAGTCTTTGAGTCGCTTATACATAAGTCTCTCGTAGATTTTTCCGAGTGCATTCAGGAGACTGATAGGTCTGTAGCTCGAAGGCTCAGACTTGGGTTTGCCTGGCTTTGCGAAACCGATGACCGTGGCCTCTTTCCATATTTGGGGAAACGCGTTGTTGCTCAGGGCGCCATTGAAGATGGCCGCCATTAACACGACGAGCTGAGCGGGGAGGAGTTTGAACACCCTATTGGTGATTCCGTCGGAGCCGGGTGCTTTCCGCGGTTGAAGTTTGTTAATGATGTCTTGCACTTCGTCAGCTGTGACCGGAGGCAGAGGATCATCAGGGTCTTCTTCGGGGGGTAGGGCGGTTCTACGTTCGACGAATGCGTTCACCTCATCGAGATGTCGCTTGTCTACTGGTTGAGAGCTGGGGGAGCACTGGGACTCCAGGCTGTCGGCTAGGCATTCGGCCTTCTCAGAGTCGTCGAATGCGACGCTCTTATCGGGTCGGGTGAGGGGAGGTATCGAAGCCTCTTCGGTGGAGCGCAACTTGCGTTGCAGCTGCCAGAAGGCTAGGTGGGTAGGCTCGAGTTCGCTTAGCGTTTTGTCCCATTGATTATTACGAAGCTCACTGGTGCGATCCTTTACAGCACGCTGTAAATTACGCATGTGGGCTTTGTTTGCCTCGCAGGGAAAGCTGCTGTAGGCACGGATGGCCGCGTTCTTTTCGGTTATCAGTTCACGTACGTCAGCGGGT
Source organism: Cerastis rubricosa (assembly GCA_949152445.1). Lineage (NCBI taxonomy): Eukaryota > Metazoa > Arthropoda > Insecta > Lepidoptera > Noctuidae > Cerastis > Cerastis rubricosa. Next base: position 10,800,271 of record OX424536.1, read on the forward strand.
AGTATCCAGCGTTGATCGCTCATTGCTGGGACTTCCCGTGAGCAGTCCATCAGTACGGATTGCACGTGTTCTGTAAACGAGTTGATGGCGGCCGTCGTGTCTGCGACTGAGACTATGTGGTCGGGGATGGCCTCCAGGTGAGGCGATGTGGTGGATTTCAGCTTTTCGCTGACTTTCCTCCAGTCGGTTATCACTTGGGTCGGCGGGGGCTGGCTGGGGTCAGAAGGACCCGAGCGGGGAACTAAGTGCATGAGCACTGGTCTATGGTCTGAGTTAAGCTCATGTAAAGTCTCGATGGAGTGCAACTTAAGGTTGACATTCTTGAGTAGCGCTATGTCGAGAACGTCCGGACGTTGGTCGGGGTCGTGGGGATAGTGGGTGTGCTCCATAGGAGCGATGGGATCGAAGTTGAGGGACTCGCCCAGGTTATACACGTGACGTCCTCTGGCAGAGGTCGTCGTGCTGTTCCAGGCGGGGTGTTTGGCGTTGAGGTCGCCCGCTATGATAACGGATTCGCTCAAGCCGAAGAGGACGGCAAGGTCTTTGGTGAATAGAGTGTGCTCCTCGGACGTTCCGCCGGGAGGGATGTACGCAGAGGCGATTGTGATCGGTTGATGGCCGGTCATGCCTAGTCGACACACTGAGGTCTCGAGTAGAGACTCCATGGGAGGGGGATCTAAGGGGATGCAGTGCAGTTCTTTTCTATAATAGATTAGAGTACCGCCCTTGTGGCAGCGTGACCGATCGTTGCGAACTATGTGATAGTTGGCAATTCTCGGATCGCGGTGACTGGGCTTGAGGAAGGTCTCCTGTACGAGGAGGATATCAATTTGATGGTCGCGGAGGAAGGTGGCGATCTCATCACGCTGGCCTCTAATGCCATTGGCATTAAAGTACCCTAATTTTAGGGATCGGGGTTTGGTGCACGTTAATCTCGTATTATCCATTGGAGTTAGTCAAGATTAAGGTTGCGGAGGAGGTCGCCTAACTTGAGTAGGGACTTGAGGATAATTTTTAGTTTATCGCCACCAGTGTTAGCCGCCCTGAGATCAGCCGCCATGCGGTCTGCTTGGGGGGTGACTAACTCTGCTAGCGTTTCTAAAATTACGTTGTGAGAGGGGTCCACGGCCGCGGGGCCGGGTGGCGTGGGACGAGCGGGCGCCGGTGCGCTCGCTTGGGCCGCAGGAGTGGGGATAGGGGCATCTAGTAGCCCGGGGATGGGGCTGGACTTGGCTTTGCTGAGTGCCGGGAAGGCTCTCTGGTGGTTCAGCGTGGTCCAGGGAGAGGGCCTCTGAGGGCTGAGTCTCTCCGGCATCTGGGCAGAGGGTAGCCTCACCGATGGGCTTTCTCTTTGCTGACGGGCGCTTGCACGCTTCACCAGGTTAGAGGAGGAGCCTTTAGGGGCTTTCGAGCAGCCGCGGTAGTTGGCCGTGTGGCCCGACTGGCCGCAAAGCACACAGCTCGGTGGCTCCGTGCAAAGCGATTTGTCTTTGGGACGGGGGCAGTCTGCCGTGCCATGGTCGCCTAGACACTTTACGCATCTGTGCGGCGCATGGCAGTTGGCTTGGCTGTGTCCATACATCTGGCAGCGGTGGCATTGCCCGACTACGCTTGAGCGGTAGGGCTTCTCTATTGTGATGCCTGTGAGTGAGCATACCGACTTCACTTTGAAGATCGGGTGGTGACCTTCTACTGGGTCACAAATGACCAGTACCATATCGTACTGGTCTCCGCCTCTCGCCTTATGAAGGCGGTGGACGGCTGCGACCGGGATGTCTTGGCCTTGGAGGTCATTGAGGATGTCCTCCGTGGGGATTTCCTTCGGGATCCGCCTGATCACCACGCGGGTGGGCTTCTCCTCTGGAAGGGAGTAGGTATGGAAGGCTATGTGCCTTCCGATCAGCTGGCGGGTAAGTTCCCTAAAGTCCGTGGTCGTAGGAACCACTACTTTGATTCTCTGCTGTGTGCTTTTTGCGCTTGTATATTGTATGCGGCGCTCATTACACATTTTGGACACATCTGTCCATTTCCCTTTGTCCTGAATGAACAACGGGGGAGGGGGCTTCAGCTTCTTTGAAGAAGCGGCTGAAGGTTTAGCCTTAGGGCTGACTGGCCTACTGGTATGAGCAGCGGCGGACGTAGGTAAGGGGACCAGGGAGTTGGGACGGGAGGCCGCGTGAGAGGGGGCATAAGGGAGCGCGACGATCTTTTTGGTCATGGCGGCCTGGGAATTTTTGCCCTTCTTCCTCTTGCCCTTTCCGACGACTTGCTAGTCGTCTTCAGAGGATGAGGAGGCAGAGCACGCGTCTAAAATTGACTCTGAGTCGGAGATTGGCTCAGTTGTGTCCATGTTCTCGGAAACGGGAACAATGGACTCAGGTTCGGACTGATCCTTTGTTTGCGAAACAAAAGGTTTCGAAACAATGGGTCTCGGTTTAGCCGGAATCGCGGCGGCGTCGGCTGACGGTAAGCCTTTGTCCATGTTCTCGGAAACGGGAACAATGGACGCAGGTGCGGGCTGGACCTTTGTTTGCGAAACAAAGGGTTTCACAAGAATGGGTCTTGGGGTGGCCTTAATCGCGGCGGCGACGGCTGGCGGTAAGCCTCTGTCGGCAGGCGGCGGCGACAAAGGGCTCTCGAGCGCGTCACTGAAGTCAGTGACGGCAATACTGGGTTGCTGCAAGGCAGCGACATCGGACCCATATTTCTTTAAAAAATCTGGGTCTTTCAGGACAACGCTTTTGAAAAACGCAAAAAGGCGTTCCTCATCCGCATCAAGGGCCATATTATCTGCTAAGAGTTAGCAGACATTTGAGTGAAGCTCAGCGCGCCTAACAACCTAATTCCTTGTACAATTATGTAGGGAATTTACTGGGTCCAGCGACTCACCCGCTTCAACCTTCCCGCAGCCACAGTCCGAGGGTCCGGGCTTGGTAGCAACTCCAACTCTAGTCCAGGGAACTTTGCTTTCAGGAACTTGTTGAAACGGGAAACACTAGCACAGTAAATCGGCGGCGCACACGTTCGCGACGGAGCCTAATTTTTTCACCTAGACCCTGAACGGGTTAGGCGGGCGGATTGGGTCACCACCCTCTCTTGGTTTCGTTGGTACCGTTAGGTTTCCCACCAAGAACCTCGAAACTGAGGACTTTTCCCTGATGGGGCAAAGGAAGTTAAATCGGAATAATATCCGAAGCAAAATGAGCAAGTGCTGTCTTAATAAAAAGACAACAATTGTTCGGGGGTGTAGTCAAGGGACTACTGATGACGTCACGACACTGGGAAGCGACGAACCGATGACACACACTGATAGCGAGCGGGAATGCGAGCAGGTAGCGGCACGTCCGTACGCGGCGGCGGTCAGGCGGAGAGTGTGTAGAATATGAATGTGGGATCGTATGGTTAAATACAAGAGTCGCTTTACTGAAAGCTTCTACATTTTAGAGAAATATAATGAAACTTGTGTTGGTTATAGAAGATAGAATCACAGCCAATAATCGTATAATTCCTAAAGTCGTCTTTCTGGACCTTTTTTCTATTTAGCCTTGTGGAAATTCTCATAGATTGATTTGATAGATAGATACCTAGATTGAAAAATAGTAGAGATGTTCCGACTAGTCAGCGACTACAGCAAAGAGCGCCGACTACCCGGCTTCTTACTTTGTGCGTATTTCTCAATAAAATGTTTAGGAGGAATTGCACTTACTAAACAAATTCACTGTAATGTACAAAAACGCTATCGTCTTTATTTTTTCACACAAAACACAACTTTGACTAGTGCAAAAGCAAAAATCACGAAATTGTTTCTTGATTGTTGCTTTTGCGAAACATATTCCGACATGCTCGTAGACGGCTGTTGCGACTTGCGCGCGAATTAGCTGCAAAGGAAGTGTCACGGAAATTACCGAATACCCCCGAAACCGTGATTGGCTCGGACGACTAATCGGCTAGTCGACCAAAGTCGGCCCATCTCTAAAAAACCGGCCAAGTGCGAGTCGGACTCGCGCACGAAGGGTTCCGTATCATTTTTTTTTTTTTTAAATCTTTTTTGTATGGGAGCCCCCCTTAAATATTTATTTTATTCTGTTTTTAGTATTTGTTGTTATAGCATAAACAGAAATACATAATCTGTGAAAATTTCAACTGGCTAACTATCACGGTTCATGAGATACAGCCTGGTGACAGACGGACGGACGGACGGACGGACGGACGGACGGACAGCGAAGTCTCAGTAATAGGGTCCCGTTTGACCCTTTGGGTACGGAACCCTAAAAATAGCTATTGATGTTACTAGCTAAAATACTAATAAATAAACCTAACGTTGAAATTACTATCATTTACCGAACCTTTTCCATCAGTCCGTGTCAGTTTCCAATTTACTACAAATAGACAATTTAGAAATTCCAAATTGCTTTTAGTTAATCCACTAAAAACAACAGAGTAGTTTTTAGTTTAACGGTTTTGTGGGGCATAGATTTTATATAAAAGTTTGTAATAAAATTGTATAATAAATAAATAAATTATAATAATAACGTTATATCGCTTTTGGTTTATTGTCATTTTCCGAAAAGCGATTTATATGTAACTATAGTTATACATCTAAATTTCAAAATATCTACAAGTAACATTGATTGTTTTGATCTGTTGTGGTTTCCATTCCAGATTTGAATACCAACTATGAAGGAAAACAATTAATAGGAGAACAGTTCATCCCTAAATTCAAAATTCGAAGACCCAACATCACAACATGTGACATCCATCAACTCTATGGGTCTGCGTGATTGTTTATGACTTATTGCTTAATCCCAGCAATGACGATATCATAAGTTTTATTAGTCACAATAAAACATGTTTTATAAGCACAAAACATATAACTTAATTAAAATTTAAAATGATTAGTCAAAAATATGAAAATAGGCTGCAAACGATACAAAATGATTACAGTGTAATTGCTCCTGTAATTTCCACCGCATTGCGTTAAATTTAGTCTGAGTTATTGACCAAACGTTTATTAATTTAGAACTGACACATTATTTATGGTAATTGCGCCACAGTTGTCCATTTTGGTGAATTCAGTTCTATCTGATAGAATACTGATCACGTAGAAAGTTTTGAACTGTACAACTATGGCTGGCGAACTTATCATATCTGAATGGGAGTTGTTAATAAGCATGCAGCTCGGATCGGAATTTCAATGGACGAGAATTCCTTGGCCAAAGTTATCAGATTCTTTAAACGAGATAGACTTTACCATAAAAGTATATATATATGTATGAAAATAAGTGGAATATTTTATCATAGCCATAATAGATATCCATAGTTGTTTCCTTAGATTTATAAGAAATGTTTAGTATTGGACAAGCAACATAGATCACATAGAATATATATAAAGCACCTGCCAGAGGAAAGTAACGCTAAAGTAGGCGTAGTAATCCCACTATACAAAAATTAAATTAAAAATTTAAAAAACCCCCGCCACTAAAAACCTCTAAAAAGCCAAAAATAAATTTAGTATAGCGTCGACGTAGCGTCGGGGGACCGCTTTGTTCTGTGCTTGTACTAAGCGGTCTTCTTAGCGGTCCCCCGACGCTACGACGCTTGGATTAATTTATTTTTGGTTTTTTAGAGGTTTTTTGTGGCGGGGGTTTTTTAAATTTTTAATTTAATTTTTCTTCGTGCTTTTTAAACTTATATTATTTTTTCTTAGCCTTGACTGTCCTACTCCTGGGCATAGGCCTGCCCCCTTTCCTTCCAATTTTCTCGGTGTTGCGTCTCTTCTCGCTAATTAACGAAACCAAGGAAAGATATAAATTTAAAAAAAAATGAACATTTTGGGGGAGGGGGTTTGTACCCCTCCCCCCCCTCAGCAATGCCCATGGTGACAAGCGACAACATTTCAAATAGACTACCTGTGAAAGTTATTTATATCCCTTCATCAACAGAAAAGAGGTGATGATCTTCAAACGGCTGAGCAGATTTTCTCAAAACATAGCTAAGAACACTCTCGATTAAAATACCTTTCAAACGAAACCACTTTTATCAAAATCGGTCCATCCGTTTAGGAGCTACGATGCCACAGACAGACACACAGATACACAGATACACACGTCAAACTTATAACACCCCTCTTTTTTTTTTGGTCGGGGGTTAAAAATAGGTAATACGATAACCCTTGGTAACACTGGATGTCAGACTTTTGGCTTCTGACTACTCGTAACGACTGAAACGCTCGTTATTTAAGAAATTATGATTGCTAAATATTTAAATGTTAAAAAACCCTGTCCAATCCGTCAGGGTATTATTCGTCAAAAAACTCCTCGTTAACGCTGTTTTTAAAATTCATCAACATGTTTATTTCCATAATTATTTTAAGTTTATTATTTTATTTGGTAGTGTCATTGGTATACCTAAATCCCTTTTTCGGATAGTACCTACTGAATTGGTTTTTTTTTAAGTGGATTGTTTTTTGACATATTGTATAGTCAAATACTACCATGTTCTGACTAGAAAACTTAACAAACGATGAATTGAAAATTCCCAGGCACAGCGGACCTGTAACAAAAATAGAAGAAGTGCCCTTCAAATAAGCTCAGACTCCAATAAAATCTCTAAATGTCAGAGGTAATAAAATCAATATCCCAATTTACCACAAGAACTAATAATACAATCAGAAATAAACGACGGGAATGAGCGTTGGGTACACTATCGGTTTTAATGTAGTCTACGTACTCGTACTCATATAAATTGGCCTTATCGCCGCCAAGTTTAAGGGTGACTTGTACTTGGCGCTAACATCAAGCTATATGCCGCTTTACTGTGCAATGTGGTGTTCTATCTATTGAAATGATTAACGTTTCAAATAGAAAAAGAAAAAAAAATTGACACACGCCTCAAATGAACACAATATAAAACAAAAATAATAAAACAAAATTAAATCTAAACAAAAAAGATGACACTGGGTGCCTCAAGGCTGTGCCAAAAAGCATTATAATAATATACTACTCAACGCATATTTTATTATTATCAATAACAGTAGTAACGGGATATTTACCATGTTTATTATTTGTTTTGAGTTCCCGATATTTCGGCGCTGCAAACGCCATGATCACGGATAAAAAAATTAAAAGTAAAAATAGAATAAAATATATAAGTAATATATTTAATTATTGACGTATAAGTAGGTACTATATCGGATCAGCATCGTATCAACTCGAGCTGTTATTTTATGAAACTCCAGACAATTCTTCTGCTTCACCAGGATCAGCCAGAAAAAAACGTTTGTGCAAAAAATAAAAACAACTTAAAAAAAATCCTAAAACTGGAAAATAACTTTAGCTTCAGAATTCGGTGGCAAAATGTGTAAAAAAGACATCATCAAAATCGAGTTACATTATTGGCGAAAATATCGCTGAACATACCTCCTCGTTTTGGAAGGCGAATAAAAAACCGGTGAGGTGATGTTGGTCTGATGCAGTGCTCTGACGTGTGCTGTGAGCATTCGGAAACAAACTCGACGAGCTCACCGCGTTACCATGGTAAATGTTTTGTATAAAACTGAAGAAGAAAACGCAATACCTACGTGCTTTCTCACCTCGGTCATTCATCTATCTCCCTCACACAAGTCAAATCTCATCAAATTGACTTGCAAAGCCTACGTCGCGAAGCATACGTCGGGAAGCATAGCTTGGTGCTGATTGGCCACCTTAACGAGAGTACCATACATTTAGCGCGGGCTGACACTCGCTCATGTCTCACTCTGGTTAGCAAACCAAATCACGCGATATGAACCGCGTTTATAAATGACTCCGCGCTCTGTAAGGTTTACGTGCATACTACTTTCTATGCAATCGATGTACCTACGTTCCGTTGGTGGTATTTTAAGGATATTGCAGGTAATTTATTTTTGATTTTATCTATTTCAAAATATCATGTCGGAATTGAACTCAGGATCTCGTGCTTAGCAAAAGCGCTCAAAACCACTAGACTCATGAGGCAGTGAATGCAGTGCACAAATGTGCACAAAGCGAAAGCGTAAAAAAGCGTCCAAAGCGTATGAAAGCCATTTCTTGAGTGTAGTTTTCCCGAGATTAATAAAGATAGCAACTAATTAGAACCAAAATGGAATACTTGTTTTGTGATTTCGGCGGTCACTCCAGTCCTGTGCCTATAGCCCTTGCCGGAACGCCCATACCGATCTGTTCCGATTTGCGTTACATCGGGTCGCTTGTCCGAGGAGATGGCGATGTAGACCGGGACGTAACGCACCGGATTAACTCAGGATGGATAAAATGGCGACAGGTCACTGGAAAAACTTGCGACCCACGGATGCCCCTCAAGTTAAAGGGGAAAATATACAAGTCCGTGATACGACCTGTCGTAATGTACGGATCAGAATACTGGGCAGTGAAGAAGACGTATGAAAAAATATTGCATGCAGTAGAGATGAGAATGTTGAGATGGATGTGTGGAGTGACTGAAAGTGGCGCCTGTTACCGAAAAGATGAAAAGGAATGGTCTGACTTGGTATGGACATGTGATGAGGAGGGATGAAACACATGTGACTAAAAGAGTGATGAATATAAATGTGGATGGATGGAGAGGGAGAGGAACACTAAAGAAAAGATGGAAGGATTGTGTGAAAAATGATATGAAGGTAACAGGAGTAAAAGATAGCATGACGAATGACAGAGTAGAATGGAGGAAAGAGACGTGTTGCGCCGACCCCAAATAAAATGGGACAAGGGCAGTAAGATGATGAATAAAGATAGCAACTATGCATCCGTAAAATTAAGGCTTGGTCATTGTTGTAGTATGTAATCAAAAAATAAGCCGCGAACAATCGATTTACAACAACTAAGTAATCATACAAACTCACAAGAGACTTCAGGACCGATCAAATTGCATTCAAATAATCAATCCAGCTTCAAACCAAAGTACCACATATAAGGCACCTACTAGTACATATGATCGTCATTATAATGAACTTGGACATCTAATAGATCGTTACAATGAACAGGCACTTGGCAAACAGATTGGTGATCGCAGCATGTACTTACTAACACACTGGAGTACGCTATTGCCCATTCAATCGACATAATCGGTGGCGACATAGGTACACGAGAAGAGAGTTATTCGGAGTCCTATCGAAGAATCCCACGGGAAATTATTACTTAATTAGGTACTAATTAACAAGATAAATAAAGAACAGTGTCAGAGCGGGACTATATGGTAACTAGACTTGAATACCAACTTGATTGAAAAACAATTGACTGTGACCTGGTTTTGCAAATGCATAAAAAATCATCTCAGTTAGAATGATTGTAAATAAATACCTGCCTAGCAAAAAATCTGCTACAGTGTAATTCCAAAAGGAGTGCAAGTCATATTTACTGTTATTCCCTTTTTCACTCTAAATAAAAATAGTCAAAAAACAATGGCGGAAACACAAAGTTCGGTATCACATTGCATTCATGAATGATCGAGAAAAGACTCACAGAAAAAATATAATGGCATTGGCATTGAATTCCATTGCAGCTTTTTGAATCCCAACAAACAGAAAAAAAAAACAAAAAGCACAATAAATATCTCATAAATAAAGTTTATATCGTATTTACAGACAAACTTTTGTCGATATTATTTGTATGTATTGGTTACGTGACGCGGGTAAGTTAGCAGTATCAGATATTGAACACCGCAAAATTGTTTGCCTTGAAAAAATAAGTCGTGTTTGGTCCCGGGATAGCGTTTGTACATTATTACATATATTAGAGGAACGCCCTAAAGCGAGGATCGTAATTTTTATTTCACTGGCTAAAATACTCTGCGATAGTAAGCCATCGCAACTAAAAGCTCACGTCTTTTACCTCGCTTCACAAAAAAATCAGATCAACATTTTAGTTTACCCACGTTTTACATATTACGTACATTGACTGTGTATTTTATTCATAACGATGTAACTTTTTTATTAAAGCTGCCTGAAAAGCTAGGGCTTCGTGTGGCGAAACATAATCATTGAATAAAATCAGTACCGTAAGCATGTCAGGGGGCAACAAGCCATAACTCAGAAGTGGAGAGAGTCTCGCGGCCCATAACATTCAATCGTCCGCACGGAGGGAGAATTTTGATGACCTCAAGGAAAAGTTTGCGTCAGAACACTCTGTATAAATCCGGGGAGTCATGTCGGGATTTCCTAAATCGCCTTTTTTATTTATTGCACGGCTACTACAGCAGGCAGCCGTTTAGGGAGTGACGTTGTGTTACTACTACGTGATACTTTTTCCTAGCTGGATGAAATACGTGTGGAGGTACGTCTTTATTTCGCGTGTGCAACTAACCTAATATGTCATGGAAGGAAATCCGCATTTTCTTCTCTTAAGACATTAGTGTGTTGGCGGGATTAGCTCCGTCTCATGCGGTGTGACATGATTATTTCATACATGTGTTATTTCGTTTTAAATGGTAATTTCTCGTTTCGAAATGTCGCTGGTAATGTTTGTTTTCTTAAGGTTGTTATGAAATTAAATTACCTAATTGCGTCGTGCTAACACAGCTTTGTTAAAATTAAGTTGTTTGAAGGTTTCCATAAGAGCAAACACAAGATTTCGCAGTAATGTCTCTCTAAAAATAATTAAACAACAGCATTTCGAAAGAATTTTATTGTTTTTTGACAAGACAAGACAAGACATGGCATATATATGTGGAAACATGAGTATACAAACAAGGCATGCAGGTTGTTCATAAACAAAAAAGATCCATCATGTTCGGCCTTCGTGGCATACAAATATACAATAGGTAGGAAAAGTTATTACAAAAAACAGAGCTGAAAATGTTTTAAATTCTCACGCAAATTATAAAAATTACATTCTAACAATAAATTATAAACTTGAATTAAATTGTAATTATAAATTGCAAAAATATTAATATTACATTTTCTCATTTAAAAATTCTAAACTACTTCAGTATAAGTACGCTTTCCCAACTAGATACCCTTTTGGCCGATTTTTTTGAATGTGTGCGCTTGGTTCCCTCCATCCTTTTGGAAGTTTATTAGTAATAAGGGCGCCATGCAAAATACACTTTTCCTCATTAATGCTGTTTTAGAGACATGTGAGCAAATCATAGTGTTATCGCGTCTGACGCGACTGATTTTGTCTGCCATGCGTGGAAATAATTGCCGACTACACTTTACAAACATGACAACTTTGAAGATGTACAGAGACGGTAAAGTGAGTATGTTGTACTTAATGAAATATAGTTTACAACTGTCCCTCGAATCTAAATTAAACATCGTCCTAATACACCGTTTTTGGGTTTTGAAAGGTATATCCTTGTCAGTCGAATTGCCATAAAGTATAATTCCATACCTTAGATGCGATGAAACTAGGCCATGGTAAGCTATTAGCAATGCGTCAGTGTTAAGCACAGGAACTAACTTGTGTAGGGCATAGGAAGAGTTACTATTTTTTTGGTTAAAGTTTCAAGATGTTCTTTCCAATTTAACTTTTAGTCAATAGTCACACCGAGAAATTTAGCAGAATTAACTTCCTCAATTATTTTGTCATTATATTGGACCTTTTAAGATCAGATAAAGTTAACGTTGACTGAAATGCATAATATTAGTTTTATTGAGGTTTATTTTTAAATTATTATTATCCAAATATTTTATTATTGATATAGAAGAATTATTAATGTCACTTTTATATTTGTCTTTAGTATCGCATTGTATTGTTATCGTACTGTCGTCAGCAAAGAGGGTCACGGGTTGATTGAGAGAGATTGAGATTTTATAAAAAAGCTTACTAAGATTACTACCTGAATATCGCGTAGTACTTTAATAATTCTTAGTACATTCCCCGTTAGCTTTTACGATACCTACGAAATATACTCAAAGATGGCTTATTCCCCCGCGCTCCAAAAAACAAAACAGGAACACATAAAATCGTCTACGTCACGTCTGATTCTTTCCCATTTCGCCAACTAAACCAAATACCATGACATATAAGTGCCTTTTCGTTATGTCACCGATAGGCAAGTAAAACTCAAAAGTTATGTCACATTACCCTTATCCAGATACTACATCCCATAGTATATTAACGACAAAACTAATTACCAAAATCTAACCTAAATAAATAAAATAAAGCCATTTAAGATAAATCCTTATTACATACATTATTCAAGTCATGTACACAATCGGTCTTCTTCCTGTTAGCCATTTCGTTTATTTAACCGACTTTCGTATTTGTTGTTGTAATGGTGTATACCGCAGGTAAACAGAGGTACGATTTTTACACGAGAAACAGTAGAAACTGGTAATGTTTAGACGGAAAAATAACGTTTGTATCGGTAAGATACAAACGTTATTTTTCCGTCGCGATTTGCGAACGACGGAACGAAGTGATAATTGCGAGAATTTAATGATTTGAATACGTGAGCGTGCAAACTAAAATAATAAACTAGCTATGCCCCGCGGTTAAGCCCGTGTGTATACTTTATTTTTATTTCTCGCAGTGTAAAGTAACCAATGATTTTCTATAGTTACAAAGCTAAGTTTTTGTGGTATAAGCCGTGGGATAGTGGATCAAAGAAAGTATCTGATTTAGCTTAGATACTATTTGGACAAGTTGGTTGGAAAATGTACTATGGGTACGCAAGATTTATTGCGTGGAGTGTAGACAATAAATCCGTTAGACATATCACGGGGTTACTGCGTAGACTCTGCACGGAGAACCGTCCGTTTGTTTGGTGCAACGGAAGTAAAACATTTCTATAGTTCGAATATAAACTATTTACACATTTTGAAACACTGCCAAAAAATTGAGTTAAATTTTCTATTGAAAACCATTCCGCAAAATAATCGTAGAAATAATTATTTTTTGATCAATAATGGGAGGCTGCATTAATACTTTATTTTAAGTTAGGTACTTATTAATATTCCAGGAAAAAGCAAAATTAATAAAAAAGAAATTAACTTGAGCCTGATTCTTCATGTTGTCTTGATTAAATTAAATACCTACACGGACATGCTTCCTGCACAGTGATTACTAATGCACCACAATAAAGCGCAAACTTAAAGTTTTTTTTTTCAGAATTTTCTATCATTTTCTGGTAGTCGGTACTGTTGGAATGCTTACGATGAGCACTGAAACATATCATGAACTAGTTTTCACGAAAAATTTATCCGTTCCTTTTCATGGAGTCATTGGTGCTCGGCGTTGTGAACATCACAAATAACCACAACATGTTACACCAACATAGCTTTAATACCTATTAAAACTTTCTCAAAGCAGCACGCATGCAGCCTCATTTGCAACCAGAGCATATTTTATTAAAATCAAAATGAAAAATATAAAAAAAACTACCAGAAAAACATTTGCAGTTGCATCTAAAAATAACACAAAATGAAAAAAATATTCTGCTACACAATTTAATAGGAGGAGCACCTGTAACGAACAGCCGATATGAGTTCGAATATGCCATTCGTTATTTAAACTCCGGCAGCTCTATTGATAATAGTGGAGCTCTATTGAGCTTGCTTTTTGCACATGTAGCAATAAAAAGCTGTGCATCAAAGGCCCTTAATGTAATTGCTGAGTGGGAGCTCGAATAAGCTCTTACTGGCGTTAAAATAATTCCCCTCAGTGCGGCGGATGTGACGACGGGCCGGTACCGGTAGCGGGCGCGCAACGGCACGTCCTTCCGGCGCCGGTCGCTGCGGCTCCCTTGAGCCCCTTAGGTGGCTTTCATGCTACATACTATGAGAAAATTATACGAACACATTTAGAGGACTGTGACGACGTCGACGTCTTTATACCACTACCTACGGCTGGAATGGCATAAACAGATCATAGTTTTTAATAGGTATTACGGGAACTGTTTGTGCTAGCTACGGAGGACAGTTTAGTGGTAACAGCGTATTTAGTTTTATCCGGGTTTTATTAAATTTTCCTCCCTATTCAACACTTATTTATATTTCATAATCAGGTGTTTATTTTACAAAGGAACAAATAATACTTACTTAATTATTTTACGTAGCAAAAAGGCTTGATCTATTTGTTCAGACCACCGGCAACGTAGCGTTGTTTCTTTATAGAGCTCTCGGCACGGCGCGGCGTGTTTGTGGTCTACCCACAGACTCGCGTGGAGGATTTCTTGCGAGCTAAAACTTTGTGTTCAGAACTAAACTCCTGATCGGACTCAGACATACTTTTCTGACCTACATAAATATTTCTGTAGGACACTGACTAAAGTTTACTTTTGAAATCACAACAGAAACTGATTTAACTTAATCTGTTATTTTCAGATAGCTACTTTTAGTTACAGATAAACAAAACATAATACATTAGTATTATGTTCACTTTATAATTAGGTATTTTTCTGGAATTTCTCGACTACCTAGCTACTTATATTTTGTTTGAGTCATAATATCACCTGAGATCGTATCAAAGCGTTTCCTCGAATCCATCATATATACAGGTTTGCGGACAATAAAGCTAGCACTGTACTTATTCTGAGAAATAAACAAAACTTAAATTATGAAGATAACCTATTTCATATCTAATGGAATATTAAAAATCGTTTTGATGATTCGTGATATTTCCGTATATAATGTTGAAAAACCGGTCAAGTGCGAGTCGGACTTGCACAAGAAGGGTTCCATAAAAAAACGCCGACAAAACATGTTTCTTGCTTGGTAAATAATGTAAGCAATTACTATTATAAATATGAATTTAGGTAATAAAAAAGTTATAAGTGCGCAATTTGACTAGTAAAAGTAAGTATATGATTTCAATTAAATCTAATAAATTACCTTAATATTATGTTATAATAAAATACTTACAAATTAAATTAAGTTCAATTTAAAACCATGAAAGTTATCTTTAGCAAATCTTTTAGAGTAAGAATTAACTTCGTCCAACCATTGGCTAAAAATGGCGCGCTTTCTCCCCTCTTTGGTAATGTAGACACAGAGCTGTCTAGTTAATCGAAGAGGGAGGGATGAGGCAGTCTTCTTGTAACCGTCGAGCTGTACAGTCTATTGTGTATTATTTTCTGTGTGTACATTTAAAATAAACTGTGTATCAAAGATGTAGTGCGTTTTCTTAGTTTCAGAAGTGGGGTGATTTCACGTAAGTGTTATTTGACTTGTATTCTATTGCTATATTCTATTACTAATAATGAAAGTGTGACTGTGTTCAAATAAAAATAAAAAGTAAGTTACTTTTTATGTCACGCTTAGTTGAAGGTTGGATTAAAATGAATTATGGAAACTCGATCCTAAAATGCGTTTATTAATATTGCATCACGAATACATAATGTATTCTTTTTGGGATAGCTACGATTACACTTTTAAGCTGCTTGCCAACCTAGAAATTAGAATATTAACAGATATGTTTTATTAAATTATTGCAATTTTGGTGTCAACTGACATTCTAGTTAGAAATATGTAATAATAGTTACACCATATCGCCATTATCTGGTCTATGGCTTATGAAGCCTCCTAAACCTAACAACCACCTTTTTTAGAAGGTTGTTAAAAACAATGCCTCCATGATCATGCGTTGATGTAACCTTTCTTTTTAAAGTGTGTGTATGTGTGTGTGTAAATTGCGTTTAAGAATTGCTGTGTCGGTGTATTATTTTTATTGGATCAGGTCTACATGGATAGCAATGGTGATAGAAGTTTGGGTCCACCATGGCGATCTCCATCACCAGTGTTGAGCACGCAGAGTCGTGAGTGGAGCTGGAAGCCAACCCGCACCCAGCGCAGCCGCCTGCGCAGCCGCCAGCGCAACCGCCTGCGGAGCCGCCAGCGCAGCCGCCAGCGTAGCCGCCAGCGCAGCCGCAAGCGCAGCCGCCAGCGCAGCCGCCAGCGCAGCCGCCAGCGCAGCCGCCAGCGCAGCCGCCAGCGCAGCCGCCTGCGCAGATGGCTAGAGCTGCCGCCGCTGGAACGCCGCTGGTGGATTGCTACACATCGGCGCGGCCCAACCAGGGATCAACGGAAGCAGCTCAGCGAAAATGGCCTATCACGGTCAAGACCCAGCAGAAGAATCACCAGCGAAGCGGGGATCCACGTAGACACCGTAGCACCCGTTCGCAGAGCAAAAGTACCAGCGCACGTGAGTCATATCCATACATGTTCCCTAAACTTAGCGAAGTTCTTAGTAACATTTCAAAATTAGGGGTAGTGTAATAAGTTACTTTAAAGCCGTTACTCAGTTGATCCATCTTCCAAAAATCAAAATATAAAAATAAAAAAAATTGGATTCGTTAAGTGAATTAAATAGGAAACTTAATTATACAGTTGGACAGACCGACAAATCATACACCTAAGCTTACTGTCAATGCAAAGCGGTGGTAAGAGGGTTTTGCAACTGTCAATAGTTGGGTTGAGTGGCAAGAGAAGCTCAGCTTTTCCGTCTGATGAAAATGATGGGCAACTGCTTTCGGATATGTTGGCCAAAAGAGCAAAGTTTGCGGAATCTTTAAGGGATTACTATTACGATAAAATTGCACTACTCAATAGGTGCAAAGTTAAGGGCAAAAGGGCAGTCGAATGCGCAATCTTTGGCATAGATGATAGGGCCATTAGGATAGGAGCGGAAGCAGCTCAATTTGAAAATCCCGACAAACTTTTGGAATACCTACGAAGTGCTAAAAGAATAATAAATATAATAGAAAGAAAGATAGTGTGCAAAAAAAAAAATAGTCTAACTAGATGTTATAGTATAGTACCTGATATTTTTTTGAAATACCTATTCTTGAAGGCCCAGTCATTTACATTGGGGGTAATACATTGGGGGTAAAAATCTGAACACCTAATAATGAATAGATCTTTTTTTTTTTTTAAAGTGTTCTTCACTTTTTCCCGCATGTTCTTTTATAGAAGTTTATTCTTCTCAAAACATAACAGGCTCCATATTAGTACATGGTAGTTATAGACGCATCCCTAATTTAGAACAATATAGTAGGGGATTATTATTACAGAAGAGGATTATATAGTAGGTTTTACCTACTCAATTGAAAATCGCAAGATTGTATTTAGTCAGTAATATTTCTTCAAACGCAGTAATTTTTAATAAAGACCAGCTGATAGCCAGAGGGCAATATTTGCAGATAAAAATAATAAATTGTCCCTCTATAAATAAGATTGATATTGTCAGTCCTTTAGTACCTTTTATTTTAAATAACTTGTCTATAGACGACGGCTTAAACCACATTCACAAAATGCAACTGATGGGTGTTATTAATCGTTACCGAACTTGTTTTGCTACTTAATTAACCGAGTTAGGCTGTACCAATGCAGACTATGAATATTGTTTTAGTAGACCCCCAACAAGTAGTTTACAGGCCAGGCCTTATAGATTGTCTCGTAAAGAAAAACAAGAGGTTAGGGGGTATGACCGATGAATTATTAGAATGATGAATAAGAGAATCTTGCTCTACGTATGAGAGTCCAATAATTTTAGTTAAGAAAAAGAGCAGTGAAAAATGTCGTAACATATATTACAGGGCCTTAAATCGGAAAACTGTAAAACAACACTATCGTTTGCCTAGTATTGAAGATCTGATGGATAGGTTAGCGGGGTATAATTTATATATAACTTTAGACCTTGCGTCAAGATATTACCAGATAGAATTGGCTAAACGCGATAAAGAAAAAAAAAACAATATTTTTAACTATTCAAATTTAATAGGATGCCCTCAGTCTGGCAAATGCACCAGCGGCGTTTCAAAAAACTGTTAACAAGTATCTTGATAACTTAAGATTTGACGCGGTTGTCGTTTACATAGATGACCGAGGTTTCGTTTGAGTAGTCCAAAAAAAAAGAATTTTAAAAAAAATTACTTACGTTAGTTCTCGTTAAAGCAAAAACTTTCTTTAAAAAAAAAACGAATTTCTTCGATGTGTCGGGAAATGGTCTAAAACCGGCGAAATGAAAAAAAATTGAGTTTGACTTAGGAAAAGAAGAGACTGCATTTGCTCAGGTAAAAGCAATATTAGAATCACAACCAATTCAAAATATATATATATATATATATATATGTTAACGGAAATGTATGAAATCCGTCATTGTATAAAATTCCTAGGAAATGTGTACACATTTCCTAGGAATTTTGTACAATTCCTAAAATCCATAGGATATGTGTGAAATATTTTTTAATTAACACTTTTCCTAGGAAATCTATACATTTCCTAAACCGTGATAGGAAATGTATATCAGTAGTCATCGCTGCGCCGATCGCTATGTTCACTATGTTGTGTTAAATGTTTCTTGTGTTTCATAGTAATTGTATGTGTGTGCAAAAGGCAATGTTACTATGGCTACCTTGAGAATTAGGATGCAAGAGCGAGCGAAGCGAGCTCTGGACTTGGGGCACCCCGACTCGGACAGGTTAGGTTCGAAGGGGATGGACATCCCCTTCGTGTTAGGTTACTGTAAACCTTGCAGACAGAAATAGGAGCCCCGCGAAGCGGGGCTACGTCGACTATGCTTTTGAGGCGAATATAAAATGTTTTGAGGTTAGGTTACAATAATTGGTTTTTCTCAAGAACGGTGAACTTGTAATGGGAGTGGTACCAGGGGAGGTGCTTGGTTTTTAATTTTATACATTTCCTTCTGTCATATAGGAATTGTATAGAGTTCCTAGGAAATGCATACAATTCCTAGGAAATGTGTGGAGTAAAAAATAATTATGATACTATTTAACACATTTCCTACATAGACTCGGAATTGTATACAATTCCTAGGAATTGTATACAATTCCTAGGTTTCACACATTTCCGGTAACATATATATTTAATCCGAACGCTGCTACAGAGTTGCATACGGATGCCAGTAAATACTGTGGTAGTAATGCTTTTACAGAAACAAGATGACCAAGCTATGAAACCAGTCGCTTACTTTAGTAGACGTACTTCACCAGAAGAGCAACACTTTTCATCGTAAGAGTTAGAAACTCTAGCGGTTGTGAATAGTTTTGACTAAATTTAGATGTTATTTAAGGTTAATATTTACTATTGTTACTGATCCTACCTCCTTGCGGGTCACTTTTGCTAAAAGGGTTATGATTCCACGAGTTACTAATTTTGTTTAATTTAGTTGATTTTAACATAATTTATAAACCAGGGGCTTCTATGACGCATGAAACGTACTAAGTAGGAATCCTTTGTAAAAGAATACTAAGTACTAGTACAGACCCCGTTGATTTAAAAGTTTTCCAAATCACTGTTGATTGGTTGGCCACGGTTCATATGAATGATGATGAGATTCGAAGGATTAAACGGATTTTAGATGACAAATATTTAAAAAAAAATATTAATTATTTAAACAAAACTTTACTTTAAAACGTGGGGTAATTCATAAAATGACAGACGAAGGACTTAGATGGTATGTGCCAAAAGGTGTCAGGTGGTAGGCTTTACGTGCTTGTCATAGGTCATTTTTCTTATGAAATAATTATTGGTTCCGAAATTAAACAAATTTGTCAAAAAAGTATTGCCAGGTGTGCGTTTAATGCGCTCACGGAAAAATGCCGGCTGGAAAGAGGTCCGGATACTTTCACCCAATACCAAAGGTGTCTGCACCTTTCCCATACCTTACATGCAGACCTTCTCGGACCTTTCAATGAGACCAAAGAAAGTAAATATATATCAGTTGTTATTGACGCGTTTACGAAATTTATTATCCTCAAACTGGTTAAAAACACAAACTCGCAACATTATTCCAGTTTTTAATATGTATTTCAGTTTGTCCGGTGTACCTTCCCGAATAATTACAGACATAGGCAATGCTTTTACTATCTTAAAATTTAGAGTTTTGATCAGAAAAACATGTTAAGCGTATTTTAAATGCTGTCGCTATTCCTTGCGCGATCGGTCAGGTACAGCGTTATATTAGGACTGTATTAGATTCATTAAAGGCCATGACTTTCGGAAAAGATGAGACTATGGGATGACTACTTACTACAAGTACAACGGGGCTTAAATAATACAATTAATACAGCAGTAGGTAAAACTCCATCTCAATCGTTATTAGGGTTGCGATACTGGGCTGACTGAGCATGGACTGGCTTTACCAGTTCAGAAACATGATGATACAAATTGAAGTAACATTAATTATATAAGAAACAAAGTAACTAGACAAAACAGTTCGTGCTCAGACAAACAAATTTTTGATAAGGCCAGAGTCCCCCCTTATCAGTTTGACGTTGGACAGCTACTTGGGGTGGAAAGAGAAGTATGTCAGAAAGGGGAGAGTAAGAATTTGGTTTCAAAATGTCCAGGTCCATATCGCGTTACCAAAGTCCTACAGAAACTTGACTTGTGTATCAGTCAGCGGACAAGTGTAATGTGGATAACAATAATTCGGACACGGAGATCAATAAATACAGATCAATAAATTGTGGATGTATCAAATTGACGTATTGTCACGCAGTTATGTTGTATAAGATCCTAAGTGGTTGAGTTAAGAGATTCTTGCAGATTTCTTGTTATTTTAGTTCTGAAAAGTGTAGCTTAGCTTCGTTAATCAGATAGTATGGTACTAAAAGGTAAACCCCTATAACAAGCTAGAATTGCCTGTTATGGTTAGTATGGTTAGTATGGTTAGTATGGTTAGTAAGGTTAGTAAGGTTAGTAAGGTTAGTATGGTTAGTATGGTTAGTATGGTTAGTATGGTTAGTATGGTTAGTATGGTTAGTAAGGTTAGTATGGTTAGTAAGGTGAGGCACCACAAATTGGTGAGATTCATTGATTCAAGTGGAATCAAAAAAGTGAAAATCTGTAAATGATTCAAGTGGAATCAGAAAAGTGAATATCTGTATATGATTCAAAAGGAATCAGAAAAGTGAATCTCTATATGATTCAAAAGGAATCAGAAAAGTGAATCTCTATATGATTCAAGAGGAATCGAAAAACGTGAAAATTGTGAATTTGTATTGTGATTGGATATAATATGATTCAAGTGGAATCGGAAAAGTGAAAATTGTGAATTTGTATTGTGGTATTGGTTATTAGCAATGTATTTATATGACTACCTTTGTTAGCTTGGGTTTTACCTGTCAAAACAAATGTAAGTGTTAATGAATAAATAAATAATAATAATAATAAGCTGGCAACACTAAGGTTAACGTCATCCAATTTCTTTCTGTGATTATTTTCAATTTTTAATTTTTTTAACAGTACTTTTTCAACAAATCTGATATTTATCTCTTTTTTTAAATCTACTGGTTTTGCAATAATCAAGCACACAACACAATGAAGCATAAATATTTTTATAGATGGAAAAGAAAACTGGTCCCTAAAATGACAGAATATGACATATGTCATTAACGAAAACTAAAATGTTATGAAAATAAATGGATGAAAATGTTGACCCGAGCAGCAGCTAAACTTGCACGCCTACCACCTCCGGACTCGTCGCTTCGCTCCGCCTCGCCGCCGCCGGAAACCAGCCCCACCGGGATTGCTGTGACATCGGCTGTGGCAGTTGCGTCGAGCGACAGCGACGAGTACTTCTCTCCGCCCACGACGCCACCACCTGCTCGTCGACGGGGAGGACGCCGGCCGCCGGACGGTTTAGGACCTCGAGGCCCACCGGCCTCTGATAGGGTGCCAGCTCCCGGCGGAAGTGTGCAGCGCATGCGATGGACGCAAGCCATCAATGAAAATGTCATGCGCTCATACTATGGGGCTACAGGGGGAGGAAACAACCTGACCGCGTACCGTGTTCGGATTTCAGGTGCTTGAGCCAGCTGTCAACGTGTCGGCGCAACGACTGTCGGATCAGGTGCGAGTCATCCAACGTAATCGTATGTTGGATGACACTGTACTTGATCGCCTGCGAACTGAAATGCAGAGTAGCCATGTCACTGCTCCGTCGGTGCAAGCTGTGGCACCACCACAGCGTAACATAACACAAAATAGCACTAACGACGTGAGTAGTGACATGGCTACTAATGTAAGTACCCAGTGCAGTGAGGAAATGAGAAGTGCTTTGGAGGGGCTTTTTAAACGCCAAGACTCTCCACAATCGCGAGATATACAGTCTCAGGGAATATTTCCTAGAAACCGACGTGGGGATGCATCGAGATGTGGTCGCGATGGACAAGGCCCTCACCCCGCTCTCCTTGGCTAAAGAGAACTGGCGCAAACCTGCAGTGCTTGACACTAATGACCGCAGGGAAGTATGGCAGAGTAAGGAGCTTCACGGACGCTACTTCAGTGCCCTGCATGGGCCTGATGTAGACCATGCAGCGTCCGTAGCCTGGCTACGTTCCGGGGAACTCTTTGGAGAAACCGAAGGTTTTGTTTGTGCAATTATGGATGAAGTTATGATGACGAATAACTACCGGAAATTTATTGTGAAGGATGGCACGGTTGACATATGTCGGGCATGCCACCGTCCGGGCGAATCGATCCGTCACATTATCTCCGGGTGTTCTCGTCTAGCTAACGGAGAATACTTGCATAGACACAACCTTGTAGCCAGGATTATCCATCAGCAACTTGCTCTGAAATACAGCCTTGTGGAATCGGAAGTGCCGTACTATAGGTATGTGCCCGACCCAGTTCTCGAAAATGGCAATATCACACTGTATTGGGATCAATCCATCATCACTGACAGGACTATTGTAGCCAATAAGCCTGATATAGTGGTGATGGATCGATCAGAGCGGCGCGCAATGATTGTTGACATAACGGTTCCACATGACGAGAACCTCGTGAAGGCCGAGAAAGATAAACAAATCAAGTATAATGACTTGGCTCGCGAGGTTGTCGACATGTGGCCTGTTGACTCAGCGATCATTGTGCCGATAGTCGTATCAGCCAATGGCCTAATTGCCAAGAGCCTCGACCAATATCTGATGAGGCTCTCGTTAGGCAGCTGGATCAAGGGCTTGATTCAGAAAGCGGTACTCCTGGACACGGCTCGTATCGTTAGGAGGTTCCTTTCTCTGGAGCCCTGACCGCCGGTAGCTTGGACCCTGTTCCCGATACCGGTGGGCTACTATTTTTTATATTTTTAAATGTTTTTTTTTTATTGATTTTATTTAGGAATATTTAAAAATGTAAAAAATATGTTGTTTAAATGAATAAACGGAATAATAATAATAACTTTCAACTTCTTGAAGCAGAAAGTGTATGCATGGGCAAACCGTATCCGTAGGTATAAGCGGCGGGTGGAACGATACACTCTGAATCGCACATTCCAAAGAGATGAAAGGTGGGTTTATAGGAGTTGGGAGCGACCGGACCAAGGTGTGTCTGACACGCGCTTACCGGATGATGACGCCATGTGCTCGTTCTGGCGCAGCATCTGGTCGGTGCCTGTCAGCCACACCGAGGGTGAATGGACTCGGGTGGTCGAGCGAGTGTGCGATCCAGTTCCAGAAATGGGGGCTATCACTATCAGCCCCCAAGACGTAGCTCGTGCAGTCCGTCCGTTACCTAACTGGAAATCTCCAGGGCCGGACGGGCTGCACAACTTTTGGATTAAGTGGATCCAAAGGTCGCACGCTCGCTTGGCGGCCCTATTCCAGTCAGCCTTAGAGTCAGGGTCGCTGCCCGAATTCCTGACTACTGGAATAACTCACCTGCTCCATAAATCGGGTAGTACTGCGGAGCCCAAAAACTATAGACCGATAACCTGTCTCCCGACAGTGTATAAAGTTCTTACATCCATTTTGAGAGCTAAAATTAGCAAACACATTGATGACAATTCGATCATGTCCGCTTCTCAAAATGGATGTAGGAACGGGTCCCGCGGTACTAAGGAGCTGCTCCTCATTGATATGGCCATTAACCAACAGGTTCGGCGTTCCCGAAGGGATCTGTCGACATGTTGGATAGACTATAAGAAGGCCTACGACTCGGTGCCACATACATGGCTCATGAGGGTGCTAGAATTGTATAAAGTTGATGCAACTCTGCGCACCTTCCTGATGTCGTGTATGGGGCAATGGAGGACAGTCCTTCGCTATCCAGGATGTCGGCATATCCAAGGGAACAGCGAACCGATAAGGATAGAGCGAGGTATTTTTCAGGGCGATAGTTTGAGTCCGCTTTGGTTCTGCTTAGCCTTGAATCCTCTAAGCACGCTGCTGGAGGATTCGGGTCTGGGCTTTCGGTTGAGGAGAGGTGGTCAGGTTATATCTCACCTTCTTTACATGGATGACCTGAAACTCTTTGCCCCCAACAATTTGCAACTGATGGAGCTACTGAAGGTAACAGAAACTTTCAGTAGCGCCATCAGGATGGAATTTGGTGTGGATAAATGTGCGGTCATGCATGTAAAGCGAGGGGGGATTGTGGAATCTGCGGGAACCCAGCTCTCAGATTCCATAAATCTTGGATCCCTCTCAGCAACCGAAACCTACAAGTATTTGGGTATGTCGGAAGCGCTGGGCATCAATGCTGTTGACGTGAAGCAATCGTTGAAGGAGCGCTTCTTTGGCCGCCTGAGAAAAGTATTTAATAGTCTTTTATCAGGCGGAAATAAGGTGCGTGCCTTCAATGGTTGGGTCATGCCGGTATTGATGTACTCTTTCGGCGTACTCAAATGGACTCAAACAGAACTAGACGCCCTGGATAGGAAGGTCCGTACATTGTTGACGGCATATCGAATGCATCACCCACGTTCTTCGGTTATGAGACTGTATATCCCGCGGAGTTGTGGAGGTCGAGGCTTTTTATTTTATTTTATTTTATTGTATTTGGGTGGCTTACAGCTAACAATACATAAGTTATAGTGATGTAACAACGACAAGCCATTAACAAGCCTCCACAGTTAGAAGTAAACAATTTAGTTGCACTACAAATTAACATAATAAACACTACGCATAATTTTAGGAAACAGAGTAAGAGAATAAACTTAATATTAAATTCGGTACAATATTAGATTAAGTACCTTCACAGGCACAGAAACAATCACTACTAGAATTCGTCATTCATCAGACAAAGTTTTTAGACATCGCTTTACTAATTGCCGTTAGGGAGCTTGCAAACAAATCAATTGAGGGGTGTTCGTTCATTAGAATTAGGTTAAATGCTTTGACTGAGCGAAGCATATAGGAATTGCTGCGGTATACTGTGCGAGCGTAAGGAGCACGAATAAGATTTCTCAAGCGAGAGTGTCGAGGTGGAACATTCAAAGACAGCTTGGAAAGAAGTTCAGGACATTCAACTTTTGACTGTGCTATTTTTACAAGGAACCGTATGTCAGATATATTTCTGCGAGTTACAAGTGGAAGTAAGTGGAATCGAGCGCATCGTTCGCTGTAACTTAGATAAGGGATTTTAAATTTGTGACCTAAGTATCTAGTGAATTTCCTTTGTATTCGTTCCAGTCTGTCTGAATGCACTGCAAAATTCGGATTCCAAATTTGACTACCATATTCCAGGTGACTACGGACGTAAGCACAATACAGAATTTTCAGAGTTTTCATTCTATTAAATGAACTGGCATTACGGATAATGAATCCCAAAGCTTTCGACGCTTGTTTGGCAATATGGTCGACATGACACTCAAAGGTGAGCTTACTATCTAGAAAAATACCAAGATCTCTGGTGACATGAGTCCGAGATAGGGGCTGATTTGCGATAGAATAATGATAAACGACTGTTCGGTTCTTCCGGCTGAAGGTGATAACTAAGCATTTAGAAATATTAAGATCTAATTTGTTTATTGTACAATACTCAACTAATCTAGATATGTCAGCCTGCAAAAGTCTAGCGTCATTAGGAGTGTTAACTGATGTAAAAATTTTCATGTCATCTGCAAACATTAAGTGTTTTGAATGCTTGAAACAATCGCCGATGTCATTAATAAAGAGTACAAATAATAAAAACGCCAAGACTCTCCACAATCGCGAGATATGTAGTCTCAGGGAATATTTCCTAGAAACCGACGTGGGGATGCATCGAGATGTGGTCGCGATGGACAAGGCCCTCACCCCGCTCTCCTTGGCTAAAGAGAACTGGCGCAAACCTGCAGTGCTTGACACTAATGACCGCAGGGAAGTATGGCAGAGTAAGGAGCTTCACGGACGCTACTTCAGTGCCCTGCATGGGCCTGATGTAGACCATGCAGCGTCCGTAGCCTGGCTACGTTCCGGGGAACTCTTTGGAGAAACCGAAGGTTTTGTTTGTGCAATTATGGATGAAGTTATGATGACGAATAACTACCGGAAATTTATTGTGAAGGATGGCACGGTTGACATATGTCGGGCATGCCACCGTCCGGGCGAATCGATCCGTCACATTATCTCCGGGTGTTCTCGTCTAGCTAACGGAGAATACTTGCATAGACACAACCTTGTAGCCAGGATTATCCATCAGCAACTTGCTCTGAAATACAGCCTTGTGGAATCGGAAGTGCCGTACTATAGGTATGTGCCCGACCCAGTTCTCGAAAATGGCAATATCACACTGTATTGGGATCAATCCATCATCACTGACAGGACTATTGTAGCCAATAAGCCTGACATAGTGGTGATGGATCGATCAGAGCGGCGCGCAATGATTGTTGACATAACGGTTCCACATGACGAGAACCTCGTGAAGGCCGAGAAAGATAAACAAATCAAGTATATTGACTTGGCTCGCGAGGTTGTCGACATGTGGCCTGTTGACTCAGCGATCATTGTGCCGATAGTCGTATCAGCCAATGGCCTAATTGCCAAGAGCCTCGACCAATATCTGATGAGGCTCTCGTTAGGCAGCTGGATCAAGGGCTTGATTCAGAAAGCGGTACTCCTGGACACGGCTCGTATTGTTAGGAGGTTCCTCTCTCTGGAGCCCTGACCGCCGGTAGCTTGGACCCTGTTCCCGATACCGGTGGGCTACTATTTTTATATTTTTAAATGTTTTTGTATTTAATTTTGTAAAAATATTTAAAAATGTAAAATGAATGTTTAGAAAATTAATAAAGGGAATAATAATAAAATACGCTGGCAATACTAAAGTCAAGACGTCTTTCAATTTCATTACACAATTTTCACCAATTTTAATTTTTAAACAGTTTCTTTTATAAGCTTGATACCCGATTTTAATACGAAAATAAATTATTTATCTATCAATCTTCAATAGCACCTTAAAATGCAAGAAAGCTCCTTAAAAATACAACAAAGAAAAACTGGTACAAAAATGACACATGACATATGTGTCATGTAAGAAAATCCTTAACAAAAATGAAGTGAAGAAAAACGATGTTGACCAGATCAGCTGCTCGAAGAGCACGCCTACCGCCTCCGGACTCGTCGCCCCGCTCCGCCTCGCCGCCGCCGGAACCCAGCTTCACCGTGAGTGCTGTGACGCCGGCCGTGGCAGTTGCGTCGAGCGACAGCGACGAGTACTTCTCTCCGCCCACGACGCCACCACCTGCTCGTCGACGGGGAGGACGCCGGCCGCCGGACGGTTTAGGACCTCGAGGCCCACCGGCCTCTGATAGGGTCCCAGCTCCCGGCGGAAGCGTGCAGCGCATGCGATGGACTCAAGCCGTCAACGAGAACGTCATGCGCTCATACTATGGGGCTACAGAGGGAGGAAACAACCTGACCGCGTACCGTGTTCGGATGCTCTCTCTGTTTCAGGTACTTGAGCCAGCTGTCAACGTGTCGGCGCAACGATTATCGGATCAGGTGCGGGTCATCCAACGTAATCATATGTTGGACGACACCGTACTTGATCGCTTGCGAACTGAAATGCAGAGTAGTCACGTCATTGTCCCTCTGTCGCAGGCTGTGGATCGACCACAGTCTAGTCAGTTATTTAATCGCGCTGACGAAGTGAGTAATGACGTGGCTACTAATGTAAGTACCCAATGCAGTGAGGAAATGAGGAGTGCTTTGGAGGGTGCGATTCGAGAGTATCGGTACATGTCGCCTGAACTTAGACCACGCTTACCTCGTTTGCCCATGCATAACAGAAATAGGGCGCTGGTGGCTGTTCTGGATTCGCAGTTGTCAAACTATTTTGATAACTGCGAAGACCTCACTGATGCTCACTCAATCCTGTATTGTGCGGCTGTAGCGGCATGTCGTGTAGCTCATGTCAAATTTTCTGATGACAGAGCTACACGACCTAAACCTGCCGTACCGGCTTGGCAATGCAGGATTGAGCGACGTATTGGTGGGGCCAGAACACTCATCGGCAAACTGATCTGCTTCAGGGAGGGCAACAATCGCCCTCGAGTGATGCGCTTTGTGAGGCGGGCATTTGTGGGTACTGATATTAGTCCTCGAGACTATATGTCCCGTATCACAGAGCGCATCGACTTCCTGAAGCAGAAAGTGTATGCATAGGCAAACCGTATCCGTAGGTATAAGCGGCGGGTGGAACGATACACTCTGAATCGCACATTCCAAAGAGATGAAAGGTGGGTTTATAGGAGTTGGGAGCGACCGGACCAAGGTGTGTCTGACGCGCGCTTACCGGATGATGACGCCATGTGCTCGTTCTGGCGCAGCATCTGGTCGGTGCCTGTCAGCCACACCGAGGGTGAATGGACTCGGGTGGTCGAGCGAGTGTGCGATCCAGTTCCAGAAATGGGGGCTATCACTATCAGCCCCCAAGACGTAGCTCGTGCAGTCCGTCCGTTACCTAACTGGAAATCTCCAGGGCCGGACGGGCTGCACAACTTTTGGATTAAGTGGATCCAAAGGTCGCACGCTCGCTTGGCGGCCCTATTCCAGTCAGCCTTAGAGTCAGGGTCGCTGCCCGAATTCCTGACTACTGGAATAACTCACCTGCTCCATAAATCGGGTAGTACTGCGGAGCCCAAAAACTATAGACCGATAACCTGTCTCCCGACAGTGTATAAAGTTCTTACATCCATTTTGAGAGCTAAAATTAGCAAACACATTGATGACAATTCGATCATGTCCGCTTCTCAAAATGGATGTAGGAACGGGTCCCGCGGTACTAAGGAGCTGCTCCTCATTGATATGGCCATTAACCAACAGGTTCGGCGTTCCCGAAGGGATCTGTCGACATGTTGGATAGACTATAAGAAGGCCTACGACTCGGTGCCACATACATGGCTCATGAGGGTGCTAGAATTGTATAAAGTTGATGCAACTCTGCGCACCTTCCTGATGTCGTGTATGGGGCAATGGAGGACAGTCCTTCGCTATCCAGGATGTCGGCATATCCAAGGGAACAGCGAACCGATAAGGATAGAGCGAGGTATTTTTCAGGGCGATAGTTTGAGTCCGCTTTGGTTCTGCTTAGCCTTGAATCCTCTAAGCACGCTGCTGGAGGATTCGGGTCTGGGCTTTCGGTTGAGGAGAGGTGGTCAGGTTATATCTCACCTTCTTTACATGGATGACCTGAAACTCTTTGCCCCCAACAATTTGCAACTGATGGAGCTACTGAAGGTAACAGAAACTTTCAGTAGCGCCATCAGGATGGAATTTGGTGTGGACAAATGTGCGGTCATGCATGTAAAGCGAGGGGGGATTGTGGAATCTGCGGGAACCCAGCTCTCAGATTCCATAAATCTTGGATCCCTCTCAGCAACCGAAACCTACAAGTATTTGGGTATGTCGGAAGCGCTGGGCATCAATGCTGTTGACGTGAAGCAGTCGTTGAAGGAGCGCTTCTTTGGCCGCCTGAGAAAAGTATTTAATAGTCTTTTATCAGGCGGAAATAAGGTGCGTGCCTTCAATGCTTGGGTCATGCCGGTTATGATGTACTCTTTCGGCGTACTCAAATGGACTCAAACAGAACTAGACGCCCTGGATAGGAAGGTCCGTACATTGTTGACGGCATATCGAATGCATCACCCACGTTCTTCGGTTATGAGACTGTATATCCCGCGGAGTTGTGGAGGTCGAGGCTTTTTAAACGCCAAGACTCTCCACAATCGCGAGATATGCAGTCTCAGGGAATATTTCCTAGAAACCGACGTGGGGATGCATCGAGATGTGGTCGCGATGGACAAGGCCCTCACCCCGCTCTCCTTGGCTAAAGAGAACTGGCGCAAACCTGCAGTGCTTGACACTAATGACCGCAGGGAATTATGGCAGAGTAAGGAGCTTCACGGACGCTACTTCAGTGCCCTGCATGGGCCTGATGTAGACCATGCAGCGTCCGTAGCCTGGCTACGTTCCGGGGAACTCTTTGGAGAAACCGAAGGTTTTGTTTGTGCAATTATGGATGAAGTTATGATGACGAATAACTACCGGAAATTTATTGTGAAGGATGGCACGGTTGACATATGTCGGGCATGCCACCGTCCGGGCGAATCGATCCGTCACATTATCTCCGGGTGTTCTCGTCTAGCTAACGGAGAATACTTGCATAGACACAACCTTGTAGCCAGGATTATCCATCAGCAACTTGCTCTGAAATACAGCCTTGTGGAATCGGAAGTGCCGTACTATAGGTATGTGCCCGACCCAGTTCTTGAAAATGGCAATATCACACTGTATTGGGATCAATCCATCATCACTGACAGGACTATTGTAGCCAATAAGCCTGATATAGTGGTGATGGATCGATCAGAGCGGCGCGCAATGATTGTTGACATAACGGTTCCACATGACGAGAACCTCGTGAAGGCCGAGAAAGATAAACAAATCAAGTATATTGACTTGGCTCGCGAGGTTGTCGACATGTGGCCTGTTGACTCAGCGATCATTGTGCCGATAGTCGTATCAGCCAATGGCCTAATTGCCAAGAGCCTCGACCAATATCTGATGAGGCTCTCGTTAGGCAGCTGGATCAAGGGCTTGATTCAGAAAGCGGTACTCCTGGACACGGCTCGTATTGTTAGGAGGTTCCTCTCTCTGGAGCCCTGGCCGCCGGTAGCTTGGACCCTGTTCCCGATACCGGTGGGCTACTATTTTTATATTTTTAAATGTTTTTGTATTTAATTTTGTAAAAATATTTAAAAATGTAAAATGAATGTTTATAAAATGAATAAAGGGAATAATAATATTATTCAGGTGGAATCAGAAAAGTGGCTGTATGGCTTCAAATCGAAAATAATTATTTCAGGATAAATTGTAAATTTAAATTGTCATAAAGTATTTTGTTTTAAAAACTATTGTTAATGTACTTATTAGTAGACTGTTATTGACAGATTCTTGATTTAGTTGTTTTTTATGATCTCTAAACCGATTGAAAATGTTTAAAATTGTGTGTAATATTATAAGAAGCAAATATTATGTTATGGTTTCCATCGATGTTGTTCTTGTATCCTTACTTATTTTTTCATGTATGAACATCATTAGTTGTTATTAGTCAGGATGGACGAATGTAAGCAATTACTATTATAAATATGAATTTAGTTAATAAAAAAGTTATAAGTGCGCAATTTGACTAGTAAAAGTAAGTATATGATTTCAATTAAATCTAATAAATTACCTTAATATTATGTTATAATAAAATACTTACAAATTAAATTAAGTTCAATTTAAAACCATGAAAGTTATCTTTAGCAAATCTTTTAGAGTAAGAATTAACTTCGTCCAACCATTGGCTAAAAATGGCGCGCTTTCTCCCCTCTTTGGTAATGTAGACACAGAGCTGTCTAGTTAATCGAAGAGGGAGGGATGAGGCAGTCTTCTTGTAACCGTCGAGCTGTACAGTCTATTGTGTATTATTTTCTGTGTGTACATTTGAAATAAACTGTGTATCAAAGATGCAGTGCGTTTTCTTACAATAACGATATTTATTTACCATATAATATATAATAAGAGCTATAGTAATGCACGCTCTGTGGAAAGTTCAAGTGTGTACCTCTTACAATTCAAAAGATACAGTCTTGACAGACGAACGGACGGACTGTGGAGCCTTCGTCTTAGGGTGCCGTTGGCGTTTGGTACTCTTTGAGAACGGAACCCTAAAAATCGAGTATGGCTTCCTACTTACGCTCGAGAAGTGTGGAGGGATCAGTCGGAGAATCGATCATTGTGGTGAATAACTGGAAATGCCCGGAGATCGAATCTGCAGCATCACGATACCGCTTTTCAGTACGAAGCCCCACATCTAAATGCTACGAGTAAGGAGGGATCTCTGGAATGGAATAAAAATCATAACATATTTATGGTTTTATTTATAAATTCTTTTTGAAATTAAGAAAAGGTTTTACGGTATAAACCTATATAAATTTATTTTAAACGGTTGCAGAAAAAAATATCACGGAACATTAAAATGCTATACTTTATTAGCTTACATACACGTATTATTTACTATTCAGACCTAAAATAATAATAAGATATTATTAATATGTATCAAAAGCAGAATATTTGTCGGTGCCGCTGTCAATGAGGAAAGTGTCCAGAAGGCTGCCAGCATTGCCAACACTGATACATTAGCCAAGAAACAGGCCAGCCCTCTGGTCACAAGAAAAGTCGACCAACCGTTTGGCGATATGCCGAAATACTAGGTGGCCAATCGGACTCCATGGCCCCAATGTTTCAACCCCAATCGGCTCAACCACAACTAGCAGTTGAGTTATAGTATTTGCGCAGTTTAAGGTTTTCAGCAGTGAATATTATGATGATAAACCATATTTCAGATGCTTTCAATAAGAATACAGCTAGTGAATTAGAGCAACTACTTATTTTTTTTTTTTATAACGTTGCCCCACACTTGGAATTACTTACTCCTGTTTCGTGAGTGCGTTTAGAAACATTTAATCTCACATACACAAACAGAGCCAGACCCGGAACAACTATGTGTAGGCCATACAAATATTTGTTCCGTGCGGGGATCGAACCCGCGAC
This sequence comes from Cerastis rubricosa, assembly GCA_949152445.1. Taxonomy (NCBI): domain Eukaryota; kingdom Metazoa; phylum Arthropoda; class Insecta; order Lepidoptera; family Noctuidae; genus Cerastis; species Cerastis rubricosa. The sequence goes on from OX424536.1 coordinate 10,833,004, forward strand.
ATGCAGCGCAGCAGTCGATCGCTCAGCCACTGCGCCAACCGTGTCGACAAACTTAATATTGGATCTTCATAATCTTTGATTCAGATCGATTTTGAATCAAATGTTACGAAGAGCCAATCGGTAGAACTGTTTCTGGAAATGGATTTCCTGAAAACGTTTGTAAGTCAGTGTAGCGCGCGTATTAAAGTACCAAGTCAAAGCTCACTTTGATGTTGTTACCTGTATCGACTTGTGATGTTACTGACTTGACGAGCGGAAATGGTTATACTTTAAGTGTAGTAGTCAAGCGCTACTGGTAAACAAGAGGTCCTGGGTTCAATTCTGGGATCAGTGTTGTTTGATTTTTAACCAGAAATTTCTTAGTACTAAATTCTGGGCTGGATTTGTGATTGATTGGTGGCAATAGGTTCGACCTCTATTATAACAAAATGCTCTTCCTAACTCACGAAGGACAGTCGTGACATTATATTAAGTACTACTTAATACTTTGCCGAGGTTGGCCCGTGGATGGGTGACCATAATAACATACCAGGTTTCCTCCGTGCCTCGGAAAGCACATTAAGCCGTTTTGGTCCCGGTTGTCATTTGCAGATCTTTGACAGTCGTTAAGAGTAGTCAGTAGTCAGTCTGACATCCAGTCTTACCTAGGGGTATCGTATTTACCCAGTTACTGGGTTGTGGAGGTCAGATAGGCAGTCGCTTCATGTAAATACTGGTACTCAGCTGCATCCGGTTAGACTGGAAGCCGACCCCAAGATAGTTTGGGAAAAGGCTCGGCAAATGATGATACTTTTATCCCGTAGCACGATGCCGTGCGATAATTACCGAAGTCCATGCGAGCGAAGCCGCTGGCATAGGCTAGTAATACATAAAAAATAAAGTTACCCTACAAGTTTCCATAAAACGTAAACTCAGTAATTACATTTAACAATATTCTAATGTTGTCGTTCCCACCTCATGTAAATAACAGTTAGAGTAAATGTAAATACGCTCGTTGGGAACCAAGTACACATCTAATGAAAGAGAATATGGAATGTAACACATTCATTACACGGAATTAACTAAATTTAACCATTCTATGTGCAAATGTACCGTGAAATATACATATTACATGTGATGAAGAATCGAACTTAATTCAATTTTCTCCAAGCGCAAATATGCCTTTAAAATATTTCCTTTGATACGAATCAGTTATCACCATCACAGTATTTATCAAAGATAATATCCTCGAGGTTTCCAGACTGCGAAAATATGCGATATCTGATCGAAGTTAAAAGAGCGAATACGAATGTTCGATCTTTGAAATCTCGTAATGGACGAAAACGACACCGTGAGTACAAACCGCCGTTTGTCACATCACTAATGGTGCGGAAAATCGCGAAAGTCCCGCTTTCTAACAACGTCGAAGTAAAATCGATAGATTGAAACCGAATAACGCATAATATATTAGGCACACTCGAGTTTACAGGGACCCCTGCCTATCTCCGCTATGCTATTAGGTGCTAGTTACTTTACTACATTTATCTAAATACTAGATAGGAGGATCGAGACCGTAATGGAACAGAATAGTGTACGGCCCACCCGTGAGCTTGTGCAGGTACGTAAGAAGGTTGCCATCATACATAATGATGATACCTCTACACATTATCCCACAAAGGGATGGGGATAATGATTATAGGTTGTATCTAAAATAGATCAATGGTTTCTAGGGTAAGAGCGACGCCCTATAAATCTTCGGGGGCTTAGTTAACTAAACTAAATCCTAAGCTTCAAAATTCGGGTGAACTTTTTGAATTTTAATTTTTTATCCTCTTTTGCGGGTAAAATTTATTCTGTCAACTGACTTTGATTAAGAGCATACCTAATCTGAATTGTACTAAATTAGATAAGCTCGGCTTTAAACAAAACAGAGCTTCGTCAAGTATATTGCTCTAAGATAAATGCTTCTCTCACAGTTACGAGGCAGTTTACGTTACCTGCCATAGTAAGACGCGCAGAACGAAGGCCAGTAGCATGTTCATTTCCCCAAATGTCTATATACATACATTGTTAAACTGGCGCACTCTAGCCAGATTTACGAGTGCGTAAGTATCAGCATTCAACATGATTACATGGAATGTTACAAACCAGATCGGGGCTATAACTGTTAACGTTCAATCCGAACCCAAAGGCTTTACAACACGTTATCTCTGTTGGTTTTACTGCCTGCACTAGTTGAGAGTGGGATTAATTCAGTGAACGGTACTCTTTATACATTCGTTGGTTAGCTGATTTGATTGAGTTTTACATTATGTGTTTGGAACTGTGGGGACTAAACCCCTTGAATTTATAATTGTGTTTTATTTTAACAGGGGCTCCGGTATTCGGAGTGCAGAACAATTGAATACGGTTTCAAATGGTTAAGGCGATCGAAGGGACATGGCAGAAATATGCCGCATTGGGGTTTATATTATCTAAGAACTTATTTTATGAATCTAGATTTAGTAGTTACAGAATGGAATACTACAGCTGTAATGAGTAAGAATTTACCACAAGAAATACTTGTACAATAACTGGATGCTAATAGTTCAATTGATATTTTCAAAGATTGAACGCAATTGCAATGAAAATCTCTCGTCTCCTAGAAAAACACTGTTTAAATTTTCCGCGTTTTTGTTGTGTACTAGAAATTAAACAATGCTCGTAAAAAGTAAGTAAAAGTCAGGACAAACATCTGTAGTTCTGTACACAGAACAGTCGCTTGACGGGTGTGCGACGCGCGTTTGTACCACAAAAGCGTACGGTACGCTAAGATTATACGCCTGATTAAATATTTTCGCTCCAATGCAAATAAAGGCTGTGTGTCGAGGAAAATTTTCCCGCGAACATTTCGATTCTGCTTTATACACCGTACTTACTTGCGCGTTTGAATTGTGTACCTTGTGTAGCTATACATACCTACATCTGTGTGATATAGTCTATTATTCAAATGTGCGGTGGGACTGTATCAAAGCGTGCGTAACATTCAGTTTTATTTCATGGAGTTTACGCGTTGGTTTACGGAATACTTTACGTGGTTATGTACACTGTTATCTCTCCATCTGAGATTCATATTTCTAAACATTTTCAGTATAATCTGAACACTAAATGCTGGCCAATATTTCTTTTCAGAAATTTTGTACAAAAACAAAACCAGTAGCGAGATTTTTACCCGCTTGTACCGTAAGTTGGTTAGTCTTAAATCTACATAAATTATAAATGGGTCACGTTTCATACGAGTAACCAGTACGTAGTCCCAATTTAAATAAAAAGCGGTCAAGAGCGAGACATACCACGAATTCTAAGCACCCACTTTTTTGGGGCACCGATAACATGGCTAGATTTAGCAAAAAGTGAACGCTGGTTCCAACTTTATGATGAGGAATTTATTCAGTTCCATGATATATTGTCACAAAACCTTCGGAACATTATGTTTAACTGTGCGTAACGAACAGACGGACATCACTGAGTTGCATAAAGGTTTCATTGTTCAGTATTTTTTGTCATAGGACCCTAATTATTTATCAAAGCGACATGAATGTAAGAGCTGACCCAAATACGTACGTGAGGGAGGTGAGACTTATTAATGTCACATTATTTAGCACAAAAAACCCCAATGCAAAAAGTGGACCTTTCCGCCTGTCTAAATGACAGCATTAAAACCGGACCAAGAATTTTTCGTGTGTCCTGGGTTTGTGAAAATCTCAGGTGCGTTCGTGTTAGAGCGGTATCCTAAATGTCAAGTTATTTCATGTGGTTGGATTTAGTTGCTTTTTTATAGGTCATTAATATACTGAAATCAAAGGCGGCGCGTCGGAGCGGAACGCTATTATTAGATGGATATTTCTATTGTCAAAGTCTCGATAGGGTTACTTGTCGCTAAGTAACATTATCGTAGAGAAAGCATTTTGTAACACAGATTAAACTGGGATATAATGTAACCCAAAAGCGGTAACTCAACAAAACTATTTTTCGAGCAAACAGTGTGTGTGTATTTCTCTAATTCTAATAGTAAGTCTTTTTATAGTATGTTCCAATAGAGATAGGGTCATTTTGATAGGTCCATCGGACGTGAGATATATTTTTTAAACTTTTTTTTCGATATCCTTATTTTTATTTGGTTTACCGTGGCAGTATACAGGTCTGACATCACTGCTGCCACAAAATTGCTCACTCAACCGTTAGGGATGTCGCAATTAACAAAAAAGTGTTTAACATTACAATGCGAGGGCGTACGGCTACTTTTCCAGATGAAACATGTTTACCTTTTCGGAATAATTTCCAATTTATACGCGACATGCACATTAATTTCAGCGAGCTATAATATTAAACTTAGCATGTTACGGTTATTTGATTAATGAATATTTGATGAATCGTTCACAGCGAAGTTATTGGGGAACTAGTCATTAATAAATGTAATTAGGACAACGTGGGTGTCTTTGAGAGCAGTTAGGCGATTTTGTCACCACTGTGCACTGCTCTCAAAAACGATAAGAGAAAATAGCGTGAAGACACCGGCATATTCTAGGACCTACGTTTCGAAGTCATTTGGTAGATAACGGCATACCCAGAGGGAGTGGGGAGGGCCACGCTTAGAGCAGGCCTGTCTTGGAACAGGCCTGCTCTACGTGTGGCTAGAGAGAATATTATAGACTGATTATGGGATGAATGAGGAGAGCAGCGGTGGCCCAGTGGTGGCAGCCCCGACGTACGAGCAGTAAGCCATGGGTCCGAATTCAGGCAGGCGCATTATTTGTGCAATTTATTTCATCACCGCTGCCCTCAAAAATGGTGAAGGAAAACATCGTGATATGACATCTACTAACCTCTTTTATAGACAGGAGACCTTTGTCCCAGCAGTGGGAACCTTATAGGGTGATGATGATGGGATGGATTAATTTGAAGCAGTTTTTTTTTAATCTTGCCCCACCCTTAATATTTCTCCTGTATCGTGGCTGCGTTTATAAACATTTAAGCTCACATACACAAACAGCCAGCCCCGGAACATCTCCCTGTAGGCCATACAAATATTCGATCTGTTCGGTAATCGAACCAACGACAAGCAGCGCACCAGTCAATCGCTGAGCTACTGCGCCAACCGTGTCATTTTTATGAAAACGTTTTCATATGTTGTTGGGGAAAAAGCTTTTTTTTATACTGGTTAAGGTAAACCCTGTCTGTGTAGGTAGTTCCATGATATTGCGTTTTATTCAACTTTTTACATTTCCCCACGTTTGAAGCAGTTTCCACTGCGCTCATAGTGGGGAGCGAAATTCATTTCATACATCAACCGAGGTTTATCGAAATTAACTTGAAATTGCCGGTTTTTTTTGTATGTGAGAATTAAGAAGACAATTCTACATACGTTTTATATAATAATCTGTTAACCAAACTTAATTATGATAATTTGGGAATGTATACATAACATCACGAGTCTAGTGCCTGTGTCTGGCATCCCTACACCGCTACCCAAACACTGGTACTTGAAAAAGTGCAGAAAACCTTTCTGAGATGCTATTTCCAAAGGCTATACTACTTTTTTCCCTTCATGTACCCTACCAACTATCTGTTAGGGATTTTGGGGTTCAACTCCTTGGAGGTGAGAAGAGGCTGCGATCAGCTCACGGTAGCGTGTAAAATCCTACGGGGACTAATCGACTGCCCAGAACTCCACAGCCTTTTCTGCCGGCTATTTGTGCCCGACAAATACATAGGACACCGTAGGAGCCGCCGGCATAATCTTTTTGCCCCACCGTCGTCCAAAACTGTCGCCAGAGCTGAATCTCCCGTGTGTCGTAGTCTTATGACGCTCAACGCCCTTCTGACTGCCAACCCTGAGTGTGGTGTGTTTGCGGATGAATGGAGTAAATTAATGCGTATATGTCTGGCGTTCTGTGAGAGAAAGTATGCAAGAGTGTCTACTGTTCCGTCTTAGTTTTAATTTTAATTTGATTTGATTTAAACGATTTAATGTTTTCAACTGGATGTATAACTTTTGTTTTCTGTTTCTATGTTAATTACTGTAATTGGTGTAATACCGTTTTAATTAACTATAATAAATAAATAAATAAAATAAATAAATCACGTCTGTAATCCCCGAAGAATTAGGCAGAGGTATACCTAATAGTACAACCACATTTCGCCAGGTATGTTTTAGTCCCATGTCGAGCACAAATCTAGACTCCGTAGTTGCTACTGAGAAATTCCTGACAAAAACCCCATTAACAATTAACCGACCCGGGAACCAAACCCAGGGCCTCGTGCTCAGCTAGACCAACCACTAGACCAACGAGGCAGTCTTGGGAATGTATATTTCAGGTAAATACCAGAAAACCAATAACCTTGGCTGGTTTCTGACTCTGAACGAAAATATCTATTTATAGAAAAAAAATATGTGGGTAAAATATAAATCTTCGAAAGTTAAGTCTGTTTATTTTCTTCGAAATAGTTTATCTCTCTACGATGAAAATCCACTCTTGTAACAAAAAGTCACAATATGTCTGAGTCATGTCCTAAACCCGAGTATAATGGCAAGTCTTTCGTCCAAGACTATTATAAAGAGCTATCGTATTGTCCATCTCACAATGCTGGCCGATGATATACGTCGATGAGAAATATCTCCACTCAGCCGAAATGAGGGTCACACGAATAGACAGGATTAGGAATGAAAAGGTACTATAAAAGGTAATATATAAGAAAATTTTTGAAATGGTGATTCTGACTATTGGGTGTATTTTAAGCCTAAGGGCATACATAGCCTGAAGAAAAGGAGTTCGAAATTGATAATTATTTTCGACCTCGATTCTAGGTTAGGCAGATATTTGAGTTGATTTTATATTCTAGGTTTCTCAGAGCAAACAGCACACATATTGTTCATAGATAACCTACCAACTGTCGACATTTATGTTGTGATTTTACTCCTATCGAAAAGCTATTTTTCAGAATTAATACTGAGTTCTACTAACGCGTGAAAATTGTAATTGGATAGTGTTGCCAAAACAAGCATGTACCTGTTCTGCGATCATTAATTCATCCTGATAGGGATATTTAAAAAGTGGACAATAAATAAAGGAAATATGAAAACCAATAAATCAACAACGATAAAAAAGAAAAACAAGAAGACGGACAACTGTAGTCAAACGAAAAATATAATACATATTTACCAACACCAAAAAATCTGCCTTTGCTCTTAAAATGGAGGATAGACATCAGTATTATGCGGAATGCAAATAAAGAAGAAATATTCCTCCGAATTTTCTTGACATGCTGATTTACCCTATAACTCTGGCGTTTAAAAAGGTTATTACAAAGCGTTTGTTTTGAACCCTGCGGCGCCGAGCTTCGTCTCCCTTCTTAAATATTGCTCCATAAATCAGAGTCGCTCCATGTCTGATCGCTGTCGCCTGTCGATTATCGCGCGGGAAGCGATTTCGCTCCACGCCGTTCGCAAATTGCAAAAGATAGCGATCGAGAGAAAATTGAACGACTGCACTGATATCGGGAAAAAATTGTTACGTTGCTGTAAAATTGTATATCTACTTGCGACGGGAATATTAAATTATTGTTAAGAGCAAGTTACGAAATGTTGGGTCTAAATGAATTTTATTCAATTTATGTAGTTACTTACAATGTACTCTACAATTAAAAGTACATTGAGGACTATAAATATAGATAAGTGGTTGCATGTTCAGCAGTAGGTAGGTCCCAAATGTTACCATGAGGTTGAAGAGGAAATCTTGCGTGAGACAGTAATAAAAATTCTAAACGAAATATTGACGTTCAATTTCAACAAAAAATCACAAAAGTTCAATGTACCACTGAAATCTAGGTGTTTTTTTACCCTATCCAATATTTACAATTTAAATCATTTAGAAACTTACTTAAAATCTAAATAATACTAGGTACTGGCAACCGTACAAAACCGCTTTTCGCTTATAACTTAAAAGGGCCAGAAATCGACGCGTTTAGAATACATCCCCAAGGTAATCGGATAGCGGCTTTCCGCGGAAATTTTGCTCTCTATTTATAAATTGATGTCGAGTTTGTGAGTTTTCTGGTGACACGATTCGACTTGCCTGTGTTCTATAGGAATAGTCGCCTAAGTCTAAAGAACCTTATTTTTATATATTTTACAACCTACCCATAACCATGTCTAATGGTCACGAATTCCGGAAATTTGAAAAACGTTTAGTTATTCAACATTTAAAGAAAAACGTTTGGTTAGTAAAATATAAGAAATGTTTTTGTACAACGTAATATTTATTTCGTAGTTATTTAGGATCTTTATTTATATTTATGCCCACAATCATTGTCAATTTACGAAACCAGCTATCACTAAAGCCTTGTTTATTTTACCCTACAGGCATAGACAACATAATGAAACGAAGATTTCGTGGAAAATCAGCTCAAGCTGCCAACAAAACACGATTACGTTGACATAATAGCTAGAAAATATAAAGGAACATCAACGTATAGGTACTAACGTAGATTGCTAAGCAACTTTGTTGAAAGCTTATTATATAGTCGGGTTTGACAAATTCACTTAGATTTTGTTCATGACGCTCGCTTCCGGCAAGTTGGCAACTCAGTTAGTCACACAGTTGAGTTTCGTAACTGACGTAAAGAAGATTGTAAACATGTCGGAAATAGGTTTTACCGAGATAGGCACGGTAATCTAATTGGGATCGACCCGCGGAACAAAGTCCCTAACTACAACGAACAACAATGGAGGTAATTTAAGTAGAAGCAATCATCCAGTGTACACAATGCTGGCTGAGGGATAATTTATCAAAATATTTTAGGTTAGCATAGGTTAGGTGCTTTTCGTTATCCTAATAAAATTGTGGAAGTTTATGACAAGGAAATTAATGTTAAAATAACCGTACATTTTAATTGTAAACGCTCCCTTCTATCACTCTGACATGTGTAGGTGTCCACACAAAGATTTTATCACGGTTGAGAATCACCCCTTCTTAAGAGAAAGGAGTGTGAAGACAAGTAGGAGGGTTGAGAACAAACTAAAGGACTGCATAAGGAATGTGTGGGGTGACCTAGTTGTGGTGAGAGAGCCCATGGGAGGGCGAAGGAGCACTCGACAACGTGGCGGTGGATGTGAAAGCTAACAGCCGCGCTATCGAGGATGCATTTGAACGGAAAACGGGAGCCGATGGCAAAATTTCCCAAAGCTACATGACTGCACACACGGAACACTGCACAATGTTGATATAACGGATGTTTCTAACTTGATGCCATGTCGTTCTCCTCAAGAAGTAAATCCACCACGGAGTGTATTGATAACGTGATGCGAAACTCAATTACTTAAGAATTCCATTACAGATGACCACGCGTTTTCCATTTCCGGCATAGTTTTATTTTCGTGGAAAAATAAACCGGTTCTCCCGATCGAATGCGGGAATCCATTCGTATGATATATATAAAGTGATGCTTCATATGGAATTCTCTTCAGCGGTCCATTTTGCAAATTAGGAACTCGTGGCTAAATAATAAAAGCCGCACGGGTCGTTCTTTAAGGTTAAGCAGTGATTGCCGAGGTTGGTCCGTGGATGTTTCACCATAATACAAACTGAGGTTTCGTCCGTGCCTCGGAAAGCACGTTAAGCCGTTGGTCCCGGCTGTCATTTGTACATCTTTGACTGTCTTTACATGTAGTCACCAAAAACCTGACATCCAGTCTTACTAAGGGGTATCGTATTACCCAGTTACTGGGTTGTGGAGGTCAGATAGGCAGTCGCTTGATGTAAAATACTGGTACGCAGCTGCATCCAATTAGATTGGAAGCCGACCCCAAGATAGTTTGGGAAAAGACTAGGCGGATGATGATGGTCGATTTTGCAAATTTTAATACAATTTTATCCCTAACTAGCGCAGTCATAGTGGCACAAAATCACGCTCGTTGCCTCCCCATTCAAACGGCGCTCGGTTAAAGCTATCCTGATTGCGTATTATACACTACTACATAGCAAATTGTAACAATTTCCACTGAATGCATACATTTTAAATGTAAACTAAACCGTGTGGATTGGTCAAGCTAGGCTTTTGATTATTACGAATTTGTAGTATTTTGGTAAGCGATATGCTTAATTCAGTTGTATTTAATACCAATTGCATAAATCAAGAATCAGCAAACAGTAGGTAATCAACACGTAACGTATTCCGTATGCATAATAATACGAGGAACAATGGCTTTTGTTTTTATAATTTGCCATGTGTTTTGGCGCACGATACAAAAACCCAGAAATTGATTATTGGTAATGATAGAGATTGATTTTCGGCCCCACAAGTATTCGTAAATGGCCTGGAAACTTTATGATAGTGCAGTTATCAAAAGCGTTAGTTGGTATTTCCAACGATTTTCTTGTGTTTAACGATACAATAATTGCGTATCGCTCCATCTTTAATAGTCCCGAGGTTCCAAGCGTCCAGCCTATAAAATATAATGAACGTGAAGGCGGAATCCGAAGCTTTTAACAAAAATACTATTTTTCGCTGGTCTCACTTTATACCAATTTACCACCGCCGTGTTTCTGACGATAAAAATTTATAGTTTTCAGAGGTGCTTACGACTCGGGAGTTTACGCCAGCGAGTTGGAGCCAGCCCGAATAAGTGGATTTGTGTCAGTCCCTTTTTTTGTCCTCATACAAAAGCCTCCGTTATTAGATATTACTAAAATAAAATCTATCCCGTACCTTTGTTTTATTATACTACAATGCAATACAAAAAATAAGGCCAACAGGTAGATATTGCTTTGTACCGCATGGAGATTAGAATTTCATTACTCGAGATTAGATTCCATTATATTGTGCGGCTCCTGTGGCCTCTATTCCATATCGTATCTGTGGAGAACAGGGAAATGTTATAGCATAGGGCGTTCAATCTCTGGTTTACTTAGTGCTGTTTGTTTATATTAACTTTAGAACATACTTACTTGGAGTTTGATTCACCAAATTGAGAAGCAGCTAAAGCGTCATTAGCTAAATATTGCTGACGGATCGATTCGAGGAAGACAACGTGAATTTTACTCTATTAGTCTAGATTATTGTGTACTGGCTTTACCCCGCAGCTCTCGCGGCACTTTTGACGATACGAATATTATGAAACATTAATTTATTGTTCTTATTATAAGTGGGTAAAAAATAAAGGAGTTTAAATGGAAAAAACCTGCCAAGTGCGAGTCGGACTCGCGCACGAAGGGTTCCGTACCATTATTTATAAAAACTGGCCAAGTGCGAGTTTTACTCGCACACAGGGTTCCATAGCCCCAAACAATATAATAACAATATTTTGAACTGTCATTCATTAGTTAGTAGTATTAGTTAGTAAATTTCCACTCAACCGCAAAACTAAATTTGTTTTTCATAGTATGTTAATGAAAAACAAAGTTACTGCTGCAGTTTAATCAAAAAGTCCCATATCTCAAAAACTGAACATCATATCTTATTGAAACTAATTTTCGTTGATAGTTTTTTTTAACGTTCTCCAAACTTAAATATTTTCAGAATTTTCCTCCTCTCATTTAGAAATTAGAGGGGGGGGGACACACATTTTACCACTTTGGAAGTGGCTCTAGAGCAAACTATTCAGTTTAGAAAAAACCGGCCTAGTGCGAGTCTTACTCGCACACAGGGTTCCATAGCCCCAAACAATATTTTGAACTGTCATTCATTATTTAGTAGTATTAGTTAGTAAACTTCCACTCAACCGCAAAACTAAATTGGTTTTTCATAGTATGTTAATGAAAAACAAAGTTACTGCTGCAGTTTGATGAAAAAGTCCCATATCTCAAAAACTAAACATCATATCTTATTGAAACCAATTTTCGTTGATAGTTTTTTTTACGTTCTACAATCCTAAATATTTTCAGAATTTTCCTACTCTTAAATAGAAATTAGAGGGGGGGGGACACACATTACCACTTTGGAAGTGGCTCTAGCGCAAACTATTCAGTTTAGAAAAAAATGATTTTTATATGATTTTTTTAGATACCTCAGTATCATTTTTGAAGACCTATCCATAGATACCCCACACGTATGGGTATGATTAAAAAAAAATATTTGGTTTTCAGTTCTATGTACATAGAACTGAAACCCGAAATTTATATATATTTTTTTCTATTTTTGTGTGAAAATCTTAATGCGGTTCACAGAATACATCTACTTACCAAGTTTCAACAGTACAGTTCTTATGGTTTCGGAAAAAATTGGCTGAGACATACGGCGGACGGACAGACAGACAAACAGACATGACGAATCTATAAGGGTTCCGTTTTTTGCCATTTGGCTACGGAACCCTAAAAAATGATACTACAAACCTCAATATCATTTTAAAAGACCTATCTATAGATACCCCACACGTATGGGTTTGATGAAAAATAAAAATTTAGTTTTCAGTTCAAAGTATGGGGAGCCCCCAAAATTTATGTTTTTTTTTCTATTCTTGTATGAAAATCTTAATGCGGTTTACAGAATATACCTACCTACCAAGATTCAACAGTATAGTTCTTATAGTTTCGGAAAAAACTGGCTGTGACATACGGACGGACAGACAGACAGACAGACATGACGAATCTATAAGGGTTCCGTTTTTTGCCATTCGGCTACGGTACCCTAAAAACGAGCAAAAAAAAACTCTAAAAACAAGCGGCCCCCCTTAATTATTTATTTTATTCTGTTTTTAGTATTTGTTGTTATAGCAGCAACAGAAATACATAATCTGTAGAAATTTCAACTTTCTAACTATCACGGTTCATGAGATACAGCCTGGTGACAGACGGACGGACGGACGGACAGCGAATTCTCAGTAATAGGGTCCCGTTTGACCCTTTGGGTACGGAAACCTAAAAAGTATCTACAAAACATACCCCAACTCAAATTATGCTACAGAAACGTACTACCGTACGTTAAAAAAAAGTTTATACATACACAAATCATGGCCAAACATCGAAATCCCTTAACACAGACAGACTTACTTTGGCAGTTATTATATTATAGTATATACTATATAGGTAGTACCAGTTGATACGATTTCATCAATCTGAATTATCACAACAGTCACGAATCTCAGAGGTTTAATAAGACATCAGATGCAAAGCTGTTTCCGTCTACGCGAGTGGTACGTAATTGCCACAAGTAAATCTAATATATCTAAATAGAGCTTATTCTAAAGTAGTTATTAGATACAATTTCATTAATAGGATAACTGACGTTTAATAAGTTTTATGTTTTGGTAGGAAAGAGTTTAATAATTATCTAATTATGAACCTATTTATTTTTGCCTCATATAAATTAGTGATAAAATGAAGACTTCAACGTTCATGGCTGCCTAAATTGCTACCAATAAAAAAATAGGGGATTAAAAATGTTCCATAATTTACGAATAAACATTTCATAAAAGAACATAAGGAAGATGTAAATGTTTTCCAACACGAATTTTTGTCCTTACACAAGCAAAATTAATTCTGATTCGTTAACTTCTTTCATATTACATCAAGCTGAATGTCGAATTTACCATTAATTTTCGAGTTCGGAGTTTGGTGTCGACTTGACGAATAAAAGTTACGGAATAGGGGTCCCTGCTATCGATTTTGCATGGCGGCTTTCAGGTCTTAGGCAAAGGATAAGACGGGATTCTGTGAAACTCCTCAGGGATCCAAGTAATCAGGAATAAGTTTTCAAGATTCACGATTGTTATTTTTTTACCAGTTCATCCTCAAGGAGCCCCTTAAAGTAAAACCAACACTGTTGAGTTTTTTTATTGCGGTCATAAAATATTTTGTAAAAATGCTGAATGAAACTCGTGTCGTAAAAATCCCGAAAGCCCGGTTAAATTAAGATTCTGGAGAGAATAACATTTAGTTTTTAATTAGGTTAAGTACTTAAGTAATAAGTGAAGAGTTTATTTTATCCTTCCTTGATAAATCTGGAGGGTGGATAGCACATAATTAAACACTACTTTAGGAGCAATTAACTTAATGATTACAAAAAAATATTAGAAGAATCTTTTATTATTCACGTCTGTATGCAAACCGAGAGTTTTAATTGCGTAACAAATACTTTTTGGATGTTGTTATACGACTGCTTAAAGCTACAATATTAAGTTTTGGTGCAACCAGCTCTGAGAGTTCAAAAGGATTTAATCCAGCGATCTGTTGTAGGCAAGTTTAAGAAACAAAATTAAGTTTCGTCCCGTACAAGAGAATAAGGATCACAATTAATCTTTACGCTTTTATCTGGCAAGCACCGTTTTATATACGAGGGTTGTAAAGCTAAAATTTGTAAACAGCGAATACGAGATAGTAGGTATGCGTAGAATTTGCCTTGTCTACCTAACAAGTATACCAACTGGATGTATGTAGGTATAGCCTTTATGCCAAATATTGCAAAGCCTATTACGGTACATGCGTGCACTTTGCGTGAATTCGTTTCGTAGCGTAGTGCCCATCACTGGAGCTTTGCTCCCCACATTTTATTCCCAGTAATAGTTGAGAGAGCAATCCTATCTGACTTACTGCGAGACTAACAAATATATTTTGGTGAAATCTTAGGGAAGACATAACGTGTCTTAAAGAATTCTAAATTACGTGTAAACTGCTCAGTAAGATTTTGTAAACAAATCATCATCATCATTCTCTTGCCCTTATCCCAATTTATTTGGGGTTGGCGCAGCATGTCCTCTTCTTACATACCAGGCCCCTCAGAAAGTATTGCGAAAAAAAGTTTTTATATATGGGAGACTGGCCAGTTATTATGTTTTTCGAAAATATGATTATTTATAAGTAAAAATAAGTAAGTTCCAATTTCAAAATTTCCCTCCACATTTTTTGCGAGTTAATTCAAAGTATTGTGTCTCACTGAAATATGGATCTGCGCCGGGAACATTTTAGAGCTATGATTTTATACGATTTCAAGTGTCGCCTGAAACCGGATGAATCGTACGATAGACTTCAAATGGCATTCATGGATGAAGGCCCTTCCAAGGCAACCGTGTATCGTTGGTATAACGAATTCAAGCGCGGTCGACCAACTTTGGGGGATGACGAAAGAAGCGGTCGCCCTTTGACGGCTGTTACCGAAGAAAACGTGCTAGCAGTGAAAAATTTAATCCAAGACAATAGGCGAATTACATATCAGGAGATTCAACACATATTGAAGATTGGATCGGGAAGCGTTCACGAGATTCTACACAGCCATCTTCGCGTGAGGAGGATAGTATCACGCTGGGTGCCGCACAACCTCACCGATGCTCAGAAGCAGGCCCGGGTGGAATGGTGCCGTGATATGCTTAACAAATTTGAAGCAGGCTCGTCTCGGCGTGTTTACGACATCGTTACAGGTGATGAGTCCTGGATTTATCAATACGACCCAGAAACCAAGCGCCAGTCGACTGTTTGGGTGTTTCAAAATGAGCCAACGCCTACCAAAGTGAAGCGATCTAGAAGCGGGGGTAAGATTTTGATCGCTAGCTTTTTTAATTTGACTGGCCACTTGGTATCAATTCCCTTACGGGATCAAAGAAGCATTAATGCCGAATGGTATACTTCCAAATGTTTGCCAGAAGTTTTCTCTGTTATAAGCAACAAGCGACCAAACACAGGGCTCCGCGGGCTACTGCTCCACCACGACAATGCACCTGCGCACACCGCACTCAAAACGAGGGACTTCCTGGACAGCACGCCAGTCAAACTCCTGGGTCACCCTCCTTACAGCCCTGATCTAGCACCGTGTGACTTCTTTTTATTCCCAAAAATAAAAAATCAGCTCAAAGGGATACAATTTTCGTCGCCGGAAGATGCGCTGGCTGGGTTCGAGCAGGCTGTAAACGAGGTGTCTGCGGCGGACTGGAAAAAGTGTTTTGAAAACTGGTTTAGGCGCATGAATCTTTGTATAGAGGCTGGTGGAAAGTACTTTGAAAAGATTTAATAAAAATATATGTACGTATAGAACAATTTTTTTTAGTTTCGCAAAACTTTCTGAGTGTCCCACGTACTTCTCTATTACTTGCCGTCTCATTGAATACCTCCTTTCTTGCCATATCATCCTTCACACAATCCATCCAACGTTTTTTTGGTCTTCCTCTACTCTTATACCCACCCACATCCATACTCAAGTTTCCTCACGACATTTTCCTCATTCCTCCGCATCACATGCCCATACCACGACAACCGATTTCCACACATCTTTTCAGTCACCTTTGTTCACATTTTGTGAATAAAGTTTTCCGATAATTATTATTTAAATGGTTTACTAACTATTTAACTTTGTTTTATTTTTCTCAGAAGGTAGCCATAAAATACAGAACGGTTTGTGATGTTGAAAAAAAAACTCCTTTTTGTTTTGCGTAGTAGCCAGTGAGAAAGTTTAGTGTTGGCCCCAGGGTGTGCCAGTTATACTTAACTAACTAAGCGTAGCTACTGCTTTACCAGTTAAATCTTAATCCATAAGTCAAGTCGTCTCTCGAGACACGGACGGAGAAGGGGCGGAGTTACATGATTTAGGTTGCAACACGACTTACTTTTTATTTACGACCTACTTATGAACATTTAATGGCTGGTGGTGGAGGCATTCAAACCAAATGTATGTTAGTCCGTTTTTATAAAAGGACAAAGTCAGTAAAAATCTAAAAAAAAAACTACACTTATTACACAACATCACGCCCCGTGGAGTCAGGCAGACATATACCTAACAGTGCACTCACATTTAGCCAATTATGTTTAAGTCCCATGTAGTAGGGGGCGAGCCTATAGTCATCAACCGGGCACGAATTCCGACTCCGTGGCTGCTACTGAGAAATTCCTAATGGAAAAATCCAATAGCACTTTGCCAGACCGGGGAGTCGAACCCAGGACCTCATGCTCAGGAGTCCACTTGCGCTTGCGACCACTCGACCAACGAAGCAGTCAACAGTTACAAGTACAAACACTACTTAGCCCGTATTTCGACTTAGCCTTATTCCTATTACGCAAGATCTAAGTCATCCGCGCTGTATGGTGTCGGACGTAAGACTATTCTTACGTCCGACACCATACAGCGCGGATGACTGAAGATATGGGATGGTGCTATCACCATCCCATATCTTCCCGTGGGTGTCGTAAGAGGCGACTAAGGAACTTGCCAGAGAATGGGCAGCAGCGTTCTCTGTGCTTTTGTAACAACCGGACTGCGATAGCCAACCCGCCTGCCAAACGTGGCGATTATAGCAAAACCCCCCAAAATGTCAATGTAGCGACACTTGGGGGAGGCCTATGTCGAGCAGTGGACGTCTTTTGGGCTGAAATGATGATGAAATTATGAAGTCATCCATAAAGATCTTAGCCTAAGACTTAACCGAATTTAGACCATTTTCAATAGCTGTTATTGTCATAATTGCTATATAATATTACAACGGAAAGCTCTAAAACGTCGTTTTGATGTGCTGATCACGTCCATTTTCTTCTGTGAAATTCGTCCTCAAACAAAATCTTGTGGTGTATTTTTATAAAAACAATATCTTTTACCAATACATTGTAACATACACGCGAAGAGTATTACGGTTGTTCCCTGGCTTACAAAAAGATAAGAAAAAACGGCGCGGTTTGACCCGTTAAATCCGTCTATAATACAGTTTCGTTGGGAACACATTCTTCCCGCAGTCATGCTCCTGACACGGTCCAGCAGCCCAATACTTCATAACATTCGTATTGTACTTGTGTTTCATATTCTCAATAGATGAAACTATCTATAAACAAGATCACAAAAGGAAAATAAATCGGAATCATTTTGTTAACAAATGAGGGTAAGCTGTGTTCCAATCTTATGTTTGGTCTGACATTCAGAATAACGGTACTTTTTCTTTATTGTTCAACGGTATAATGTCATAGCGTGATATTAAGTATTGTACACATGCCTATGTATTCAAGAACTTCAAATAGTATTATAGTCTATTCTTTTTATGTTAAATATGAAAAGCTACCGAAAATTTCGGTGTTGTGTTTTCCTATATATGTCCTTTAAACAAATATAAATTGGTTATGTCGGTAGGAAATTCAACTGAACTCAGACATGATTCACGTTATCATACTGAAGTACGTACATATGTTTGCAATATTAAAGTACGCGCTTTCTTGCACTGATTTCAGTAGCACCGCGTCCGGAGCCACGTCCACTATTTGTCCATACCGATTTTTACGAACCTTAAAACAAAAGAGATCATCCGGTCGGAAGAAAATGCTTAAGCCTGACAATGTAGAAGGAAACAAGGCCATGAAATTCCCATAAAATGAGCTGATATTAATTTATAGAACGGCAAGAAAATTGTTTCATTTACGCTCGTCATCGTTCAAGGTCTTAGCGGTAAGTTTGCCGCTAATACCTATTAAATCATTCGGTGCCACGTCTCAGCTGAGATGAGTTGATATTAGGTATCCTAGATACGCTGAATAAATACATTTTTTGAGCATACTAAGATACCTAATACATAGCACGACGAGCTATAAAAAAGCTCTCTGTTTAGTCACAAAATGGATATTAATACTAAATTACTAACAGCGATGACGACGATGTAAAAGCCAAGAATGTATGGATGTGACTTAAGCTACCGAAAAGTTTATGTCAATCTCAAATCAAAGTCGTTGTAGTAATGCGAAACACTTTGTCAGTTGGATAGGTATTTAGGGCATACAGGTAAAACAGAGATGACGTTCTACAAAGCTACATTTTTATTTATACTTGATGAGAAAAATGAATAACCGTTAGCTGTGCAACCTTGCTAGCGTATGCAAGCAAGCTTACTTGACAAATTTATATCTCTACCTACACGTACCAATTTAATGTGATTTGTGTTTGTGTATTGTGAAAGTTTCAAACTGACGCTAGTCCTAACTAGGGATAGTTTGAAACTTTAACTGAGTAGTCAGGAGATCGAAATAAACTGCGATTTTTGTTTTGAATAATTATATATACAGACGCCTTTGGAGTGCAAACGAATAGGAATTTATTTTTATCACTTGAAAGATAAAAATAAATTCAAATTCGTTTGCACTCCAAAGGCGTCTGTCACATTTTAACATTGTTAATGCCTGCCACAAAACAATCTGGATTCATTTATTTTTAAATTGTCATTGGATCAAATGAATTTAGAATCAATTCATAATTTCGAGTAGTGTAGAAAAATAATTAGCAATAATCAATTTAGAACCGGCACCCACACCTGGCAGTAATTGGTAAGGTGAAGTGATGGTAGGTACTTACAAATGTTATAAAAATTATTAGTTTGACTGTGTGGGGCGATCACTGCTTCGTTCTTTAGACATGAGAATTATTGCAAAAATAAACCTATTTAATTTAATTCAATATTCGGAACCACTAATTGTATAATTAATTATTACTACTTAATTACTTAACTTGTTATTACTTAATTAATCGGTAAGTTAGTAATAGGTAAATTATTAGTTGGCTTTTGAGGCTTTGATTTTTAGTTGTAGTACCCCCTTAACTTACGGGTATTAAGTTAATTTTGTTGGTAAATGCAGAAACGTGAAGACAAAAACAATAAATATCCAGAAAATTCATGGCTTAAGGAACATTTCGACAAAGTAGGTAATCAAGTAAGCTGAGAGATTTTCCGGGAAATTATTGAATTCAACTTAACTTTGGTATTGCGTTTCTACGGAAAGATTAGGTTCAAAGAGTTTTATCGAGAAAATATGTGAATTTAATAAAGCTTAATTGTGGCAAGTGCCAAATTCATTTATTTCTATCTATGACATAAATATTAGGCATTATGTACATAGGTACAGGCTTGAGAAAAATGCAGTACACCGTCGTTAGTAATGCACAAGATTTTATATAATTTTAGTCTGGTTGTCAAAGTTTCGGGTCACGTATTACCTGTAACGACTGTGAAAGATCTACAAATGACAGCCGGGACCAACAGTTAAACGTGCTTTCCGAGGCATGGAGGAAACTCGGTATGTCCCATCCGAGGATCAACCTAGGCAAGCGCGGCTTAACCTGAAGATCGACCCGGACGGTTGTTATTATTTAGCCACGAGCTCCTAAGTAAACAAAAAACGTATGGTTAATTAAGCCTCCAGAGCCTACCCATTAAGTTGAAAGTCAACATATGTAATGAAAACAGTTCTTTTATATGTTCTTTGCATATCGTGATGAATGTTACTTCATTAAATATCAACCCTAAAAGCTGTGCAAATAAGTACACACGAATTATTTTCATGAATCTGAGTTACTTCGCTCTAAAGCTCCCTCCTACCGCCATCTGTATTTGACCTTTAAAGTCAGTATCAACGCCATCTATTAGTCCTGCAGCGAAACATGACATTGGTCGCCCGAACACTGAAACTAAAAACGTAGCTCTACGCGAAGCCACAGATTTTCCAGTTAGTAGAGCTGCATACATTTTAATTTACACAATTGCCACTAGAGTGCATTACTAACAATTTTTAAACAAGCTTTATTATATTAATGAAATCCTAAAATGCGACTTGGAACTACGTTTTATTGGTCATTATGTTTTTTGTTTCACAAATATCAGGAAGGACGTTTCGATAGAATTTTATCGATGGTACGCGGTTATAAACAACCATAATATTCAACTCCTTTCTATTTGAAAACCCATTCTGGCAGAGCCGTGGAAAGGATTAATTATACAACTAAGTAAAAAGTCTACTGAACCCGAGCTAACGAATTAGAAATCATGCCATAATAAAATACTATCGATCAGTTACCCTTGTTTGACGTTCAGCTAACTCAAACTCCATTCGGGGTGGCGCCACTGGTATCATTAAAAAAATAAAAACGTTTGTAAGCATTTAGCACCAATTTTACATAATTGATACTTAGTAATATGTTCAGTAGTACCTAGGAAAAACTCTCCAGTTTCTACTCATAAAAATATATTGCTGGCTGTAGGCATTCCTATCACAGTTTTAGAGCTCTCGTCTATTCAATACAGGGGTCACCGCATCAAGGGTGTGTTCGAAAACTTGAAGACCCATCGAGCAACAAAATTGCAGAACACAATGATTATAACTTTTGGTTTGGTCGAAAGAAATTCCCTTGACTACGGTACCTAGCAAGGTACAGCAAATTGATAACCATTGACGTGACTGGGTAACAAATGGACTAAAATTTCAGACTATCCCTAGGGAACCATTTATCGAATCAGAGTAAAATGTCAGTCGGTGCGACTTTTTAACCCCCTAAGCAACGATCTTGGTAAGTGATACAAAATTGAGGCTTCTTTTACATGATACAATTTCATTTTCAGTTGCATTATTAATAGATGTGAGTAATACCGTTTTTTGTCAAGTAGACTAGGACGTCGAAGTCCGAATTATCTCACGAGAACGTAGGTACTACCAGAATAAAAAAAGAAGGTATAGCTATCTTCTAAGATGTCAATGTTCTGTTCGTGTACCCTGTGCAGTGTGCAGTCTTAAGGCTGTGAAAATTTAATAAACAAACAATATATCCATTAGATAAATATTTATAAGTAGGTATCATCTTGTAGTAGCCCAGTCACACATCAATTTATAAGACCTGAGATAATGCTATTGAACCTCCACTCCAAAAAGAACAAACCATTGTTTTGTCTTCACACGGCCAAACGAACATACAATTTACAATATGTTTTCAAAATATGTAACTGATACGAGCTTGTTGCATAGGTACTTGTATTGTACAACATGTAGGTTACTATAGTCGGGAATATTGGAGTAAAAAAACGATGTTTATTGTACTGGATTGACATAGGTTCATCTGTCGAATAATAACTTAACTAAATCTACATCCGTGAGAGACTGTGATGATCTACACTAGGTCACTTTGTCGTCCAGATTCTCAGGCCCTCAACTTGATGAAGAATAAATGTATCATAAACCATTTTTATGTACCCGGTTTCGTTTAGGTCATGTCTTATTGGATGCCTAACGCTTGGCAAGAGAAGCTATCAAAAAATATATAGGGAAGACCTAGGACGAGGCTCCTAGCAAGGGCACAAGAAACATTACATCATGCCTGTATTTCTCACAAGGTGTACCATGGAACACCCACGTATTGCCCGTTAGTAGTAGTTTTGCTAGCTAGACAACACACACAGTAAAAGGTGTGAATGAGTCTTAATGAGTGCATTATGTTCATGGATAATAAAATAATAAATAGAATGATCAAGTTACTTATCTAGGGCATTTTACGGTGATCTTAAAATAGAAAACCGATCTGAGGTTTCATCTTTCTTAAGCTTAAAAAATCATTTTGAGTAAATCTTTGTTTATGAAAAACAAACGATGTCTGGGCACGTTTCAAGATCTAAAGGAGATTACTACTTTCAGCAAATGGGGTACCTACCTACCTACCTACCTATACCAGATTAGCTATATTACGCTGGCTACCGCTATCTGTATATACCACTAATATTTTACAGAGGTAAAATTTTAACTGTGTTAGTATGATTGTTAGTTTGGATATGGGGGAAAATCTTCGGAACTGCAGATCTGATTCCGGAGACTCTTTTACTAATGGGTAGCAACATTATCACCGACTGTCATAGGCTATATGATATATTTAAAACGTTCCCGTAGGATAATTTCCAACCATAACGCGAGCGAAGCCGCGGGCGAAAGCTTATTAGGTATAAATTGGCAAACATGTTATCGGACTTTCAAACTGAAAAATCACAAGTGGGGTTAGGCAGCTGAAATAATAAGCCATTCCGTCCTAATCTGAGCTGAATGCTTGTCGTTGTAGTCATTTCCTCCAAACAACATATAATGCTGCCTCATTGAAAAAAAACTTAACTCAAAGCCACACCTGTATTAAGCGAAGGAGCAAACAATAAAAGAAATATTCCTTTTTTTTTTCATTATTTAGCCAGTTGTTTAGAATTTCTATGTATTTTTTATTGTTATTTATCATTTATTCTATCTTCACAAAGCTGACTTAAACTTATTGTGTGCGAAAAATGTCTCAGCCGTATTCCACCTTTGTGAGAGACTGGTGCCTGTTTTAGATTTTTGGGAAAAACTTGTCTTACTGAGTCATCAGGCCCCCCTTCTGTCTTCCACGGCTAGAGAAAGAGAATTGGAGACCAGCTTGTTGCCATTATTAAGGAAAAAACATTGACTCCGTGCTGCCACTAAGATAATCCTGAAAGGAAAACCCTTGACTTTTTACTAACAAATAGGAACATTTAAAGACCCTGACATAGTGTAGTGATGGCACTGATATGCGTGTGGAATACGTTTTGCACCAGAAATCCTTCTATGTCAGTAGGTGAAGGCAAAACTCCCACTCTACATTCATAAAACTAAAAGAAAATAAACTGCAGATTCAATAAGAGTGAACGTCCATTGTGTTTATAGTGATAGTTTCTTTCTACATAAGAACTACTTTAAGAAAATATATTTTCTTAATTATTATTATTTTCACCTTTGTCATTATGACCTCTAGAGAAGGACCTTCATCTACTATATTGATATTTTTAATAGGCACTCATCATCATGGTCATCGTTAAGACGTCAGAAACTGGATATAGAGGGCCTAAACAATTTGGCAGTCGTATCATACAGTCGTAATCTAACTACGACACTAATCTGTATTGTGCTCATGTGAGTTGATCAAGATTATGTCTGGACCCTAAAAGTAAATGAATAAAAAAAAACGTGTCTATGTGTTTTTAAACATATTTGCAAGTAAACATCATTTATCTTAAACTACTATTTCTAATAATGATTTTTACTTAAATTTGGCACGCAGATAGATTTTAGTCTGGAATAGCACATAGGCTACTTTTTTTTCTCACACGTGCGCTTCAAAATTCTTGCGCGTACAAAGTCGAGGGCAACAGTAGTAGTTAGTAGTTTTGTATTTCTACAACGACTTTGAACAGGATTGACATACCTTTTTCGGTAGCTTAAAAATTGCTTTGACACAAGCAATTTTTTTTGTGACTTTTCACTGAATGACATTTTGACAGACCCGCGGGCCTCCCCCAAGCATCGTCACAAGTGTCAAACCAGCGCGCGCTTCCAACATTCGTATTTGGTTAATTAATATTATTTTGACCTTTGCCATTACGACCTCTAGAGAAGGACCTTCATCTACTGCATTGATATTTAGTAAAGGTTTTCGAATGAGATTTGATGATAAAAGCTGTTTGAAAATCAATGAGGTTTAGCAATACGATGTTGGCTTCTCTACGCAGCCGCTTTAGCGCTTTTGTACCTTGCGCTATATTTAATACTACTAATATAATACTATGATTTCATTAGTCATACTTAATGTGTTAAACTTTGTAACTCAGGTATGTGACTGCGACAGTTATATTCATTTATTAATGAATCAAAACTAATTTAAATTGGTTACCTACCGGAAACGAAGAGCTTCTGATTTTGAGAGCGAATGGGAAAGAAAAGCTAATTACAAAAGCACAAAATAGTAAAAAATAATAGCCCGCTAATTATTTAAAACCTAACGTTCAAAATAATGCAACCCAAGTTATAAAACAAACATCAATTCTAATTTACTGACATAATAACCATAATAAAGAAAAATAAGAACTAATGATAACCATAATAGCCAAACCACAGACATAATCAAACACAAACAAACACTGCATTGGTTATTGAACCAAAGAAACCCACAAAACTTACAAACATAAAACATTTGACCAAATCCCAAGGTGACAAGATCGTAGAGTAACAAAAATCATCACATACCGCTGAACATAATCCGCTGAAGCCGCTTTAATCCCGCTGCAGGGGCGCGAATGCGACAACAGCGCCGCTGAACCCAGTCCAGTTTCAGGCGTAAACCGCGACGCTACTGTGAAACTGCGCTGAAAGGCACATTGTGTATCAAACCAACTGCGTGATGGAAATAGACAGTGCTGTTGTTTTTCATATCTAGTGTAATAAACACGGTAAGTTTTTTATTAATTTGTCAAAGTAATTTCGAAATAGAATGAAATGGAGCCTCCTTGGAAAATGAAATCAAAAATTAATTCTGTCATGCATGATTATTTTAACCTCCATGTTTTAATAATGATTAAAAAATACACAACGTTGGTATTTATCAATGAAGTTAATAATTAGGATGATAAACTTCTTTATCAGATTAAATTAAAATATTAGCGTCTGAAATCGTCCATTTTAGGTTTGACTCGCAATACGACTTATCGGGTTTCCTGCGATCATAATATTTACATAGAAATTGTAACAGAGAGACGTAAAATGAGATGATGTTTGTGACATGTGGCACAGTATTCGGGGTAACATTATACAGGTACAAAAGGCCCCCTACGGCTACCCTTTTCAACAACCCTAACCCTAGGAAGCCCTCCCTTGTAAACATGATTTCTGGGTATTCATACTTTTATTTACTGAAAAGGGACCAGCAAACAGTGACTTCATGGTATCGATCGACATACCCAGAGTATATAATACTTTTTATAGGTCATGTTACATGCAGCAATACAAAAAATAAAAACGTATTTATTACATTTAGTTATTACAGAGAACAAACCTACGCAGTAACCATAAATCGATATATTTTCTACATACTGAAAATATACAGTAGATTGTAACCTTTCCTAAGAAAAAGGGACCGATTCTGTATAGGTTATTATGTAGTAGGTACGTACTACCCATAGGTAACTACAGCTGTAGTAGAGTCAAGGATAAAAAGGTCCAATGTCTCAATCAATGTTTTATATTTAACTAGCTTTGTGATCGCGGTTCAATAATTGCCCCACGTGATCGTACTCCTGGGATAAGAGGTATCCTATGTGGAAATCCAGGTTATAAGCTATTTCACCCAAATCCAGTCAGACATCCATCTATTTATTCATCCATCCATCCTCACAAACTTTCGCATTTATAATATTTAGTGGTAACAGACAAAAGATTTGTTATTTTAAGAAATCAACAGATCATTTTGTCACATAATGGTGCCCAAGATAAAGACTAGACCCAGTTTAGGACCAACGTTACTTCTACAATATAACCTTAATTTTGGAATGAACGATTTTTAATTTACTTGATGTTAATGATTAACAATTTATTATTATTGAAGTATTTAATTGCTGATTAAAATTAATAACATTTTTGCTAGGGGCCAAATCTTAAATCCCATAATATTGATGATTTTGCAATCAGCATCCATTGAAGGTTGATTTATAGATGGTGATTTGTTGATAGATATTTATTTTATAGGGCTGTTGGTCCTGGCTGCCATTAGTAGATCTTTGTTAGTCGTTACAGGTAGTCACTGACCCAAAAGTCTGACAACCAGTCTTACCAAGGGTAGTTATCGAATTACCCAACAATTACTGGGTTGTGGAGATTAGATAGACAGTCGCTCCATGTAAAACAGTGATATTCAGCTGCTTCAGGTTAGACTGCAAGCCGACCCCAACATAGTTGCAAAAAGGCTAGGCAGAAGATGATTAGGTATGGGGCTCTACCTAACAATCAAAATTTAAGCATCCAAAAGGCGCTGATTACTAAAACCGGTTTACACATATAATTAACTAGCTGCCCGCGCAACTTCGTCTGCGTCACATTTCCCCATTTTCGCACCATTTTTCATTGCTGTTCCGCTCCTATTGGTCATAGCGTATAGCCCGTAGCCTTCCTCAATAAATGGGCTATCTAAGACTGAAAGAATTTTTCGAATCGGACCAGTAGTTCCTGAGATTAGCGCAAACAAACAAACTCTTCAGATTTATAATGTTGGTATAGATTGATTATTTTTGAAATTGGGTGTTCCTTTTTCTCAAACTGAGATAGGTACGCCAACCCGCCTGCCAAGCGTGGCGATTAATAAATATAATATACTACACTTGGGTGAGGCCTATGTCCAGCAGTGGACGTCTTTTGGGCTTAAATGATGATGATGATGAGATAGGTACGTAAAGATACTTTAGAAAGCAAAAGATTCCATGAATAACGCATCAAGTCCTATAGCCGCGTAACCTTTTTTTGTGTGAAAAGAATAAATACATAAATAAATCCAAACCTATCAATAAAACATGTTTTTGCCAAAGAAAGCCTTGCGATAACACACGTGTACTTCTGTTGTTTAGTATCATAATAGGTTTATCGTCATCTGTGTTACCGTGACGTAAATCCATACGTATCGCGTAGACGAGTAACCGTTTAAGGCATTTGCTAGCTTTATTAGAGCACTTACTGACTTCATTAAAGCACCTTCGATCTAACACTAGCATCGAAGCTATACAAGGTGTTGTTTTGCAACCTCGTCAAATTCTAGGAGGTAACTATGCTAATGATTCTCGACCCGAATCAATAATAAAATGAGTAGGTAATTTTCTTTTTTTAATTTATTTACTGAAATTGGTAACTGTGAACCACCCGTGTTTTAAACACGGGCCGTCTGATCCCCGCCTTATAACGTCCTTTACACACAAACAAAAAACCTCAAACGTTTTTTTCGATAATTTCATAATCCCTAAACCACGTTAAGGGGGTTATTCTGAAATATTGACAAATTTAAACAACAAAAAAACGCAGTGTTTTTTAATAATTTACTAGGTACCGTAATTTATATTGATTATTTATGTCTTTTGTGACAACATCCTGAATTTTGACGAGGATGCAAAACAACACCTTGTATAACAAAGTTAAAATAACGTGACTTAACGTAATTGGCAGAGAATAGGCAGCAGCGTTCTCTGTGTTTTTGTAACTACCGTACTGCGATCGCCAACCCGCCTGCCAAGCGTGGCGAGTATGGTAAAACCCCCCTTATGTCTATGTGGCGTTGGAAATTTGAAATGATGATGATATTTTAATGAGCTAAGTTCACGCCTGTTTTGTTAATAGAAGTTGGCAGAGGTATTTGGTATGATGACCTCACAAAACCAGTATAATGTCTCTATTTCTACTGAAACTTCATATTGCGCTAGGTCAGCTAAAATATTACCATAGAAGTGCAGCATACTGTACCTGGGGATTTTAAATGGCCGCTTTAGCGCAATCATAAAAGGATTATAACATGAAATAGGTTACAGTTCGCAAAATAGTCACAATTTGATAATTCATAGTATTAACTGCGTTAGTGACCATTTTAAGAATTTGAACGTGATTCATAATAAATATCCTATTATGATCAAGATTCTGTTAAAGCGGCCATTTCCCCTGGTCAAATCAAATCAAAATATTTTTATTTTACATAGGCCTACAGGGGCACTTATAAAACGGCGACAAAAAGGTGCTCGGTTCGGGTTGGTCGTTTCCTATGGAGAAGAACCGGCAAGAAACTCCATGGTTACTCTTTTAAAATAATTTGGTTTTACAATATTTCTGTAAAACCCACACCCACATTCCGTCAGCTATGTTCGAGTCTCATATAAAACGGTGAGCCTACTGCCATCAATAGGGCACCAATCTGGACTTCGGGTTGCCGCTGAGAATTTTTTAACTAACCTGCATGTAGTTGATCCCAGCAGTTTGTCCCAGTAGTTGGTCCTAAGTAATAAAAGCTGCTCGGGTCGATCTTCAGGTTTGGCCGCGTTGGCCTAGTTTGGTACGTGGATGACACCCATTTCAGACCGAGTTTCCTTCGTGCCTCGGAAAGCACGTTAAGCCGTTAGTCCCGGCTGTCAATTGTAGATCTGTGACAGTCCTTAAGTAATCAGTGGCCCGAAAGACTGAGAACCAGTCTAACCTAGGGGTATCTGAACCGCATCGGCCCAGGTGTCACCACTGCGAGGATCGCCCAGAGGACACGGTGGAGCACACCGTGGAGCTCCGCTCCACTTGGTCTGAGCCCTGCCGTGTCCTCATAGCGGCGATTGGCAGTGGCGACCTCTCGCGTCCGGCCTTGGTTCAATCCATGGTCCGGAGCGAGAGGGAATGGGAAGCTGTCGCCTCCTTCTGCGAAGCAGTCATGCTAGCGAAGGAGGTGGCGGAACGCGAGAGGGAGAGAGCCTCACGTCCCAGCCGCTGCGGGAGACGCCCCGGGCCACCCAGTGGTCCCCAACCACAATAGGCACGGGCCTTTGGACGGTGAGTAATAGGCTAGGTCACCGTCCGTCCATCTTATGATGAAAGACCGTGTCGACGGCTGGTTCGTGTTCCACGCGCGCCTCAAGGAGATGTCAGCAAATCGAAAGGGGTCTGAGAGGGCTGATGCCTGCCAGGGCTGCAGGACTGTTCGAAAGAGATACCGCGGCCCTGGAACACAAAGGAAGGAGGAAGGAACATGGATTTGTTTTCGTCAGTACAAGTCTGAGACTCCCTTCCGCTCAGCCCAGAGCAGGAGGAGACATTTGATGATTTCCCATCTGTAAAAAAGGGGGCTATAGCCCTTTTTTTAGAGATAGGAAATCATCAAATGTATGTATTACCCAGTACGAATTGGTGAAGGTCTATTTGACCTTGGTAGTCGCTCCATAAAAATATTTATATTCAGCTGCATCCGGTTAGACGTTAGACTAGAAGCTGACCTCAACATAGTTGGAAAAAGGCTAGGCAGATGATGTTGAAGTTGGTTCCAGTACCTAGTCATTTGTGGATCGTGTCGTTATTAAATTACTATAGGATTATTGTGTTACCCAGTTACTGGGTTTTGGCGGTATAAGGCCTGACTGTCCTCCTCTGGCTCTGTATGGTGTCGGACGCAAAGAATAGCACCATCCCATATCTTCCCGTGGGTGTCGTAAGAGGCGACTAAGGGACTTGCCAGAGAATGGGCATCAGCGTTCTCTGTGCTTTTGTAACAACCTTACTGCGATCGCCAACCCGCCTGCCAAGCGTGGCGATTATGGCAAAACCCCCCAAAATGACAATGTGGCCACACTTGGGGGAGGCCTATGTCCAGCAGTGGACGTCTTTTGGGCTGAAATGATGATGATGATGATGATGATGATGACCTCCACAACCCAGTCGCCCCAACTAAAGTCGCTACAACTGCATTCGGTTAGGCTGGAAGCCAACCCAAAAATAGTTGGGAAAAGCGAAAAGGTTAGGTTAGACAGATTATGTGTACGACGGTGAAACTGGTAGAAAGTCGTTTGAAACTGTTAAAGTTAGTTAGGTATCTCTCTTTTTGGTAGATTTATTCCACTACACACCGGTTCTCGACTCGACAACTCAATTCAGAAGTTTAGTTTCGACACCTTTTTGTATAAATTACGTTGTCAAGTTGGAAAGTTACCAATATGATATGGACCTTTTTTTTTGTAAAATTTGAAAAACTTATTTGCGAGTCAAGTCGTTTTTTTTTAGAAGTTTCTGCACTTCCTAGGTAATTTATCTTTTTCTTTAGATACCCGATTACTTATCCTACAATTAGTTGCCTTTTAGTATCCTAATTCTGAATTTAGCTCTGCTAAGCTAACATAAAAATTATCGTTTAAAACTGATTTCACCGAGTCCGGACTGCAGCGTTTTGAACTTGACCACTGCATACAATTTCATCAATTTGTTATTGCTTCTAATAAAGTTTTGTTTTGGTCCTCAAATCTACTTTCGAAAAAAAAACTTCGCCCGAAGCGCCCTATTTATTACAAACCTTTTCAGATTTAATTTTGACCTTTTAGAAAGCTGTCATAACTATTGTGTTTTATTATAATAAACAAAGACTACACATTAGAGGGTGAAACCAAAGTCAAACGTATATTGAACTGTGCAGATAAAAAATCTGTTATGTACCATAATCTCTTGTGGCTATATAATGTACAGTATTAACCTTGTAAGGACATTGAAAATAACAGTCATAATATACATAAGAATACTTATTTAAACACAAACCAAGAAATACGGTTCACTGAAGGCAACCAGCATTGGGCCTGCCCCAGTTTAGAGGACAGGTCATAGAAAGTTTTGTTTTTTTTTTTTATGGCATCTCGCAATTCAGCCTGGAAAGTTATCATCTGCTTAACCGGACTATCCTGTGGGTGCCCTGAGTGTAAAGCCTCCAAGCCATAAATAAACTTACAAAATAAGCGACTACACGCCACAATCATCCCCTGTGGGGTACGAGCCTCGGCTTAGTGCGTCACTAGGAGAAGACAGCATAAGTTCCATGCTGGATCTGAATTATATCGGTCCTAGTAGTGAGAACATTATCTTTATATATAAAAATCTCCAACCCGGCTGGTCACCGTGGAAGATTATGACCAAAACCCTCCAAAGAAAAATAATAACTTAAAAATATCAAAACCGGAGTACAAAACAGACATTAAGCTCTACGTTGCAACATACAATGTAAGAACATTGTCAACATATAGTCGTTTGTTAGAGCTGACAGAAGCATTAAATAACGTTAAATATGACATTATCGGACTGTCGGAGACAAGACGAATGGGAACAAAAATTGAAGAATACGAAGATTGTATACTCTGCCATGTAGGTCTCACAAAGGGAAAGTATGGCGTGGGTTTTCTAATAAATAAAGCTCATAAAGGAAACATTGAAAGCTTCAAGGGCATCTGTGACAGAATCGCAATACTAAACATGAATATACAGGGCAACCAAATATCCTTCATACAAGTATACGCACCCACAGAAGCAGCAAGTGATGAAGACATCAACAACTTCTACGCAGAATTATATAAAACTATAGACCTGGCGCACAAAATATATGTCATCATGGGCGATCTAAATGCCAAAATAGGTCAACCAAGAACATACGAATATCTTATAATGAAAATGAACGGGTACGGCGAAAGAAACCAAAGGGGACAAAGACTGATTGACTTCGCCCTCGAAAATAAAAT
Organism: Cerastis rubricosa; assembly: GCA_949152445.1. Taxonomy (NCBI): domain Eukaryota; kingdom Metazoa; phylum Arthropoda; class Insecta; order Lepidoptera; family Noctuidae; genus Cerastis; species Cerastis rubricosa. The sequence goes on from OX424536.1 coordinate 10,864,775, forward strand.
TGCAATTCTGAACACCTACTTTAAAAAGAAACCAAAAAGAAGATGGACGTGGCGATCGCCTGGCGGAGAATATAAAAACGAAATAGATTACATTTTGTCAAACAGACCTAACATGGTACAAAACGTAGATGTGCTGAACCTCAACTTCTCTTCAGATCACAGACTAGTCAGGGCAACATTAACACTAGCTAAGCAAAAAAATAGCCGAATTAAATACAAAACCTACCAAAACTCTACGCTGAAGAGCGAAGAAGAAAAAACACTATATAAAGAGGGCATCCTATCCCACTTACCAGAAATAGACTTAGAAGAGGCGAGTTCAGTACAAATATGTCATGATAAAATAATAAAAGCTATCACCCAAAGTCTTCAACAGGCTCAAGAACTGAATAGGAACACAAAGAGAAGCCATAAGATCTTATCTGACAATACACTTAAGCTCATGAAGAGAAGACAAGAACTACAAAAAACCAAGCCCAAATCCAGGTCAATGAAAAACGAAAGTTCGGCGTTATATAAATTAATTAGTAAGCGGATAAAGCATGACTATTCCAGATATAGAGAGAATACTATTGAAAAACATCTACTGCAAACAGGTAGTACCAAAAAAGCATTCAAAGAATTACGATCGAATAAGATATGGATAGACTCACTAAAGAACGATGGGAAAAGATTGTACAATCGAACAGACATTATAAATATAGCCACAGACTTCTATAAAACCCTCTTTAGCGCACATAATCGCGACAGCATCTATCTTAACAACACAACGGACACGGACACGAACACAAAGGGCTGCAGAGAACCATTAGAAGTGATAGAGGTTATTGATGCAATAAGAAGATTGAAAGATGACAAAAGCCCAGGCGCAGACTGTATTACTAATGAAGCTATAAAAACAGCTCATACCCTACTAGCCAGACCTCTTACTCAATTGTTCAACCATATGTTAGAGTCATATGAGACACCAAAGCAATGGTCAGAATCAAAAATAATACTAATTTACAAAAAAGGAGACCCGTGCGACATTGCAAACTACAGACCTATAAGCATACTGCCCTGTTTGTACAAGTTATTTTCTTCGATTATAAACCGAAGAATAAGTATCACACTGGACGCTGAGCAGCCCATAGAACAGGCAGGATTTAGAAAAAGCTTTTCCACGATAGACCATATTCACACTCTAGAACTTGTGATTGAAAAATACTCAGAAAAACAAAGACCTTTATACATTGGATACATAGACTATAAGAAAGCCTTCGATACAATATCCCATGAGAGCATCTGGTTTACACTAAAAGAACAGGGAGTTAAAAGCGAATACATAGAAGTAATCAAAAGTATATACACAAATAACACAGGAAGAGTGAAGCTAGAAAAAACCGGCCCCAGTTTTCCCATCAAAAGGGGAGTCCGGCAAGGAGATCCAACTTCACCTACACTATTCATCGCTGTACTGGAGTCAATAATAAGGAAGCTAAACTGGAAAGGTTTGGGCCTGAACATCGATGGAAAACACCTGAGCCATCTCCGTTTTGCCGACGACTTAGTACTCCTTTCAGAATCGAGCAATGAACTCCAACTATTGATTCAATCACTGAATATGGTCAGTAGAGAAGTAGGTTTAGAGATGAACCTGGCAAAAACAATGTTAATGACAAACAGCAAGGAAAAACCTATAACAATTGATAACGAAAAACTAAAATATACAGAAAATTACGTTTACCTGGGAAAACAAATTAGCTTGGATAGAAAAAGTAATGAACTGGAAATTGAAAGGCGAATACAACTCACCTGGAACAAATATTGGAGCCTCAAGGAGATCTTTAAAAGCAATATGTCCACAAAAATTAAAAGCAGAATAATGAATTCCTGTCTGCTGCCGTGCCTTACATATGCGTGTCAAACCTGGAGATATACTTCCAAAACCAAAAATAAAATTATCACATGCCAACGCGGACTAGAACGCAGCATGCTAAAAATTAGAAAAATTCAAAAAATTCGACACACAAAAATCAGAAGCATATCAAAAGTCACGGATGCTCTAACTTATGCAAAAAAGCTCAAGTGGAAATGGGCGGGACACGTAGCCAGACTAAAAGATGATAGATGGACCAAAAGAGTCACATCATGGATTGGCCCAGTAGGGAAACGCCAAAAAGGTAGACCACACACAAGATGGGAAGACGATATAAGAGAAACGGCCGGCCCACAGTGGATGCAGACAGCAAAAGACAGAACTAAATGGAATTCTTTGGAGGAGGCCTTCACCTGAATAGGGGTTCTTGCAATTAGCAACATTTTAATGATAGTACTTTCTCGAATAAAATAAATTTTAAGTAGTAAAAATAGTTTATATAAGTAAAATAATCATGTATAAAATGCAAGAAATATAAGGCTTTTTTATTTTTATTTTATTTTATTTATTTATAAAAATCTCGTGTCATTATGTTCGTAGACGCTAAGCTCCGAAACCTCCCAGCCGAGATCAATGAAATTTTGTAATTGTGTATGGTTGGGGTGTAATGAATTGTGTATAGTATAGTTTTGGACCCGATAGGGGGCGCCGTGTCAACCAAGGGCGTATCGCAAGTAGACTCATAAATACTCACCCTAATACTTTCAGTACTAGCTAAATTTCTCAGAATCAGCCACGGAAGCTTGTGCCCCGCTTATGACAATAGGGCAGCATTACATGGGTCTTTACATCTGGCGAAACTTTGGTATATTATTTGGTACACTGCTGCATAACCCTTCGGGTTACATTATCTTCTAGCCTGTGCCCACTTTTTCGGCCTCGCGGAGTTCGGTGTATTAATCCAGGTTACAAAATATCTGTACATATACACACATCCTCACCAACTTTCACATTTATAATGTTAAGAAGATTTCGTACCTATTTACTAACACATAAGTCTGCCACGTTGGTCTGGTTCGATTCCCAGGATAGGAAAAGTGTTATTGGGTTTTGCCTTCAGGAATTTCTCAGTAGCAGCCACGAAGTCTGAATTTGTGCGCGGACTACCAAAAGTGTGTGTAGTGTGTATGTGTGTGTGATGTGTGTGGTGTTTGTGTGTGTATGTGTGTGTAGTGTGTGTGTATGTGTGTTTGTATGTGTGTAAGAAAGATTCAACGATCCACCTCGTTTGATCACAAAGGATTTGGGACATTCAATTAACCGTGAATTTTCCTGAAGTTGTTACATCCATTGGTTCAATTACAAAACAGTTAAGAACTCACCTTCAATAATCAGTTAAATGTAAACTTTAAACAAGGTACATTGTTTATGTACAGTGAGCCTCACAAAGATGTGGACACCAATAAAAATTCATTTGACGGTCAAAAATTTATGTTTCATAATATTTTTGACCATGTTAAGCTATTTCTTAGCTCTCTATAGCTACAATTAAGTACCCAATGTGTTAATATGTTGTCTGGCTACAAATCGATACACTATTTTGGCATACATATTGTGAACAACGAAAAGAATTCTAGTCGCTGTATACGTCTTTTTGAGGTTGACTGTACTTGGTTAACTACCACGTAACCAACGTGTGAGCGTGCGATCGTGCGAAACATCGAGTCTCGTGATCGTACCTTTATTACCACATGTATTCTGAAAATCGAGTTAAGAAGTGAAGGTAGAAACTTCACGTACAAGATTTTCAGGTGTTGTTTAGAAAATCCAAAGTTATTTTATTGCAAACGTTGATCAAAGACAGGGCACGTAAGGGGCTCGCGGCTGAATCATAATAGCTGCACGATTCGATCGAAGGTTAAGCTTACGCATACCATGGTAAGGTCCGTGGATGGGTGATCATTAATAACATATTGAGACACCTCCGTAACCCGAAAAGCACTTTAAGCTGATGGTCTTGGCTATCATATGTAGATCTTTGCCAATCATTACGGTCAGTCAGTTGCCCGAAAGTCTGACAACCAGTCATACCAAGGAGTATCGTATTACAAAGTAACTTGATTGTGGCGCTCAGATAGGCATTCGGTCCATGTAAAATACTGGGATCCAATTGCATTATGTTAGACTGGAAGCCGGCCCCTACATGTTTGGGAAAAGGCTAATATGGATCAAAGATATGACAGACATGGGTCCAGTACAGCTTTGTTGATATGTTCACAAGGTCATATTCTGAATATTTTTACAAACTTGCCATGTCTTTCGAGACAGTATTCTGAAAATAAATGTATGTCAGTTGTCGTGCTGATTTCTTTCTTAGCGAAAGCCTGCTAACTATTAACTACCTCTCTGCCAAATTTCAAGCACAAAAAATGAAGGATTTCCATACAAACTTGCGAGAGCCCTTAGACGTCTTTAAGCCAGCCCTGTCGCAAAATCCGTTCTTAGCGGACGTCTACTAACTGTAAACAAACTCCCTGCCAGAATACAGATTTTACAACTAGGGCAATCGAAGTAAAAAAGAAAAACCCATCAAGCGTGATTGGCAAACCCGCATCTTTCTACGGTAAAATACTGCTCTTTATTAAAAGATTATCCAAATTAATTTCGGCTGAGCTTAACTTTCGGGATTAAGAAATATTTATCCGTTTTAATTTATTTTTTCTTTTTCTCTGAATCCTTCGAAGCTTTTTTCGGACTACCGCTTCAGCTAGATTTATTTAAGGCTCTATAAGCTTGAATTTTTTATCATCTAATCTTGTTCGAGGTTACGATAGATGATTAATGAACCTTTTTCGCAAAATACATAGACATACACACATACCTACATAAATGTTGTTGAAAATGACTTGTTTTAGGTTTCCTGCAAAAATACACGTATTACTCTCGTATCGGTCTGTGAAAGTTTTTGACTTTGTGGATATGGTGAAAACTCACAAGTTATATTTACAAATATTTTATTAATAATAACGCATATGGAACAATTATTTATCAAGAAAACTTGTATGCAAAGACTTAAGCCCAAATTCAAAATTTTTTTGATTACCTTGCTTATAATTTGAACCCTTTACACACGGGACCCTAATATGAAAGCCTATCAACAACCCGTCATAACGCCTGAGCTCTGAGCGGCTATTGAGGGAAATAGGTTACAGCCAACGCTTAAGCACGCGTTGGGCCGCTATCACTACTTATGTAGTCAAGATCTAGGTGCAAAGCCCTTCATTGCGGTGCATTGGCTCGCTAAAACCGCTGAAATGTAACTTCTGCCATTTTAGTGATCTACACGTAGGTGAAATGATTTTCTTCTGTGAAATGTCTCTTCATTGACAACTTTGACGATTTCCTGTCGCCCTAACTGCACGCGTTAGAAATAGGTAAACTCAAACACATACAACCAAGCCTGAACAACAACGTAAAATAAATAAAAACATGGTTATGTTCCCAAATAAATTTGGAAAAGGGCAGGAAAATGAAGATGATGATGATGGTGGTTATGTTCGGGAAATAACAACAAAGACACAGACCGACACCTCAGTCTATTTAGGAGTACGTTGTGAAAAATCAATAGGCACCTAAGCCTAGAGAAAATTTTATAAAATCAGTCTAAACATCACACTTATACAACGTAGCTACAGTGGAAGTAAAGCATGTCTGCAAATGACACCAAGTTCTCCTTGACACAGATATGTAACAAAAAGAGAAAATAAGAATAAAGGGACAGCAAAATTCTTGTCCCTTGTCTCCCGCATTAAGGGCGAAGGGATGTACCTAATGCAGTTTATTATCTAAACGTATGTTTGGTTTCAAAAAGCGTAGAGAGGATTTGACCTCAATAACACAACTGTGTTAAGAAAAAGAAAGACCTTTAGCAGTGGGAAAAAGAAATCTAGAAATGGGTAGGCATTATATAATTGTAATTGGCAATTATTATACCAATTACATGTTTCGGTGCACAAAAGATTTAGGTACGTTAGTTTAATGATCTGAAAAAAAGAAAACTCGTAGAGAGCAAGCGAGATCAATACTGCCTGCTCTGTCTTGTATAGAGAAAAATTAAACATACATACAGGCCCAGAGCCAAGAGTATTACAAGCCCTGTGCTCTATAGGATAACGAAGTCCGGTCAGAGTGTGTCCATAAAGACTTTCACCTCCTACGAATCCCTTTAGGCAATAAAAATGGAAAGTTTAAAAATTACATCAAACGTGTCCTTATTAAAAAGCATATTACAAAATTAAGGACTGCGTTGAAGATAAAGAAGTTTGCCTCTAGTTCCTTCTGCTCATGCGGCTTCCCTGGTAGCTCATAAACGACACAAATGTGTGGATGTCTCTAACGATACCAATTTTATTTTTTACAATCTTTTTCAATTGGATAGTTAAGTCTTCTTATAATATTTTACTTTTATTTTTGCATAGATTCTTTTTTATTTGCCGATTGATTGTGAATGTGTGGACATTGCAGGCATTGTAAATTCCTAGACGCGGTTTTTTTTAAATCTTTTTCTCCTTTTTGTAGTTAGCAACGACTTATTGTCGCGCGTACTCTGTCCTCCCATACTAACAGTACTAACCACCAGTACTAACTCTGTAACATTCAAATATTGTAAAACCAAATGATTTTAAAAGAGTAACCATGGAGTTTCTTGCCGGTTCTTGTCCAAAGGAAACGAACAACCTGAGCCGTGCACCTTTTGTCGACGTTTTATAAGTGCCCATGTTGGCCTATGTAAAATAAAATATTTTGAATTTGCAGTCACCAATAAATTGGGCAAAAAATATTCAAAAATCATCCTCACTGTACATTTTCGCTTTATAACTTTCAGGCTAGACCCAGGAGATTAGATTGTACGTTATGTGTTAGTGAATGAATTTAAGATTTTCATTAAAATAGATTAACTCGTAAAGTACAGTAATAAACAATGATATTTCATTCAGCATTTAGCTAGAACGTGCCTCCTCATTATCTCAGCTGTCCGCAGCTGTTATCGCTGTACGCAAATAATACTATCTCGCTCACAAAAAATTATAACATCGTAATATCAACCTTCTGCGCATTTTGTTTATTTAGACCACCCGTGGGTAGTTCCTTTAATTTGTTAAAGGCACGAGTATTATTATCTGTACTGCTTGATTTGCATTATCAAATTATCTACCAAAAATATTTGTTCGTTTAATCCTACTCATGTTATAAATGCGAATATTTATGAGGATGTGTGGATTTCTGGATGTATGGATGTTTGTTACACTTTCACACAATAACTACTGAATGGATCTGGATGAAATTTAGCACTGAGATAGATAATAGTCTGGATTAGCACATACGCCTTTTACGATCCGACAATAACCGAACAGTACGCGGGCTAGCTCATCATACGCCAATATAAAAAAAAAAACATTTGATCATTAGCGAGGTAGTTACTTGTAGGTACTAATTAATATGTAGTTACAATCAGAAACTTTATATTACTTTATCGTTTATTACTCTAGTTCCACAATTCCCTGCTCAATAAATAGAACTACATGCTTATCTAAATATAAAAGAATCCCTCTGGAATATTCTGTTACAGTCACAAAGATAAAAACTTCATGATTACTGGTATGGTGTCCAAGTACAAAGGTGTCCTTTCAGTCAATTCAAAGGAAACACCAGTCCACATTTTTATTGATTTTCTTAGGACCATTACTTTTATGGACTCTGACGACCCTCGGCCTCGCACAAGACAATTTTCAATATACATATGTATTTTATTATGCATTAAAGTTACTTCACGCGTGGCAGACTTACACGAGTTGCTTACACGTGCTTACAAAAGATAGAATATTGTGGAGAAAACCCGACGCGTTTCCACAAACTGTAGGGCAGAGTTACGTAAAGAATTGTTTTCCTATGAGTCAGGAAAAAAGGCCGAATGAGTGCTAGTAGAGCTCTTTGGGGATATTTCTGCCTATAAGCCTAAAGCAGTACTCCAGTGCACTTCTTCCGGACGAGCTTTGACTCTAGGATGGCAGTGCATATTTCCAAAGGCCCTGACTTCTTACTATCAGGGGGGCTACCTTTTAATGCCAACCAGTCATGAAAATGAATTATTATGGAACATCAGTCTTCCTTTAAAATGTAGCCTATGTCACCCGGATCACAATAACGAGTCTATTGATGACTCAAAATCGGCGCTCCTGGGGAACATATATATTCAATCAAATTTGTGCATACATACGGACGACGTAGACTGCTAAAACTATTACCCTTCATTTTGAGTTTACCGTAGTCGGGTAAAAATAAAAAGAAAGGCAAGTGTTCACATTTTAACACGTATATTGTAAGACCTATAATAGGCATTCTGAGCTGACTTAAGAGCGGGACCACTCACACCAAAGTGCGACTCGGTCCCTCCGCAAGGTCGTTCGTCGCCACTCGTATCCACATCATTTGGAATTATTCCAAGCTTTTTCCAATAACTAGTTTTTTCACACAGTTGCAAGCAAGCATAAAATTTAATCTGTCGACGCTTTTGCGAACTTTTCGGATGACTACGGTGAGTTTATTAAGTTACTGACAGGGTAAAATATCTAAGAATCGATCAGCACAAGTAAGATGGGTGGAAAATCATTTTAACTCCACAAATAAAATATCGCGTCTTTTGCCCATAGGGGTAAGCCGAAACTGCAGAACACCATCTGCTACGATCGTTAAATATCTAGGTGATTCTTGTTTTAACTGCCTATACTTATATAATTTTTGTGGCCACAATAACTCATTACCTAGCTTTGTCAGTCCAACGCCCCAGACTAGCAAAAACTTGAGGCGATTTTTCGCTAACTCCTTGGCAATTGTTTGTGCAGCACTCGACTCCACATTTATATTCAGTACCTCAGTGCAATAGGATTATGTTGCTAGTGAGATTTATACTATACGTAGGTATGGGTTTCTTAGTTCATTGGTGCTGTTTACGAGCTCTTTGTCTTCATTCCTGCATGTAGACCTAAATAAATAACCTATTTTTTCATCTCGTGTGCTATCGATCGGAGTAGGTAGCTGCTATTGACTTTAGGATCAGGTTTTCGGCCAATATTGTGAAAAACTCATTATGCAGACGGGACTTAAACATGACTGGTGAAATAGGTACCTACGCCTTCGCCTAACCTTGCGTTAAATGTTATTTTATGTCGCAAAAAGTCTTTCTTACCAACATTTTACTGGCAGCAAAGTAATTTGATAAATGAGTTTAAGAATATGTACAGACCTATTCATTTCAGTATAAGATTCATGACGCAAGTCGCTTACAGTATGTAGGTACATGACCCATTATCGAAGAACCCAGACGGCTTTCAGCCATCTTAAATTTCAGAGTAGAGCCGCAAATACCGACCAGACAGATTAATATGCGTGGTTATTTAGTTAGGTTTGAGTCCACATACCCCTACCTAATAGGCAGTGGAAGTTCATGGAACGTATAGAAACTGGATCTCGAATTTATGTATCAAAAACCGGAGTCCAATTTCCCACAATTGTGACCGTTGTAGGCTGATTAATCAAATAGTGTGTGGTGCCTATTAATTAATAGGAAACGGAGTGTAGTGTGTAGCCCCGTTCTCTAACAGTGGCGTGCCTAAGGATCAACAAAACGGCAAGCTCACAAGGCAAACAGACTGGTCAGCAACCTTTACATCACGAAGAGTAGTTAGGTTAAAAGGGCAAAGCCAAGCTTTTAGGCTTGTATGAAAGTACCACTCTCACCACAGCGTCAGCGCAGCATGCCTTTTTCTTCAATACATTTCTAATAACCGACGTCTCAGAAGTGGTATCCCTGGGGTGTTACTCATAAATTTTCTAATCTGTTGATGCACGTGTCTAACTAGGTACGGGGTACCCTATACCTACATTACACTCTGCGGTATACTTAGAACGGTAGTAAATTCCCGATTAAACGTCTTTCTCTCGACCGACCCTTCCCACCTCAATTTAATCGGTTTAAATGCCACTTCGTAGCTGTACTGTAGGTACAGACGCCTGCATGTCAAGCTACCGAAAACTGACAAATTTTCACACTCAACCTTGAACCTACGTCTTTAACAGTAAAGTTGAAAATATATTGAAGAAATTTGACAAATTGTTGTAGCGGCGTCTGTACTTACCAGTTTAACGTAAACATATATTTCACTTACATGGAATAAAACATAATTTTCTTTGATGACGTGGGTGGTGACTTCTGATGTCGGAGTCAAGCTGTTTTTAGAACTGTGTGTTACAATAAACATGTAATCTATAATGTCGTTGGATGTTTTTTACATAGAATTCTTTCTACTTAATTAAAATATGTGGGTGGTTTTGTTCGCTTATCGTCTGACGTCACGATTGTGGAAGCCCATTCATAACGGATAGGGGAAACGTGTGCAAGATGATCCCCTATGGAGAATGGTCGTAAGTAGTTTATACGATATTCTTTTTAACATAGTTTTAAAAGCGTTTGATTCTAGCAAACCTATCTGTCTAACATTTGTTATTGTCGAAAGATCGACTTTATTGATCTGTCATTATAATATTTCACTATTTTTAAAACTCTATTATAGGGTCATCTTTGTCACCTCGGTCCCCAAGATGATAGAAATAGAAAATTTTTAATACAAGTTGTATTACTTTTTTGGTTTTGTTTTTGTGAAATCATTTTTTTTAGATTTATAAATGTCTGTAGTCATATAAGGTAGGCTATAGATATATAAATAAAATAGCAGCTATACTGAGCTTTGTAACCAAAACAAAAATCCTTAGATATTTCTTATTTCGATTTTGACATTGTAATCTGTTTACTTGCGATCTTTATGGCATGCCATTTTTAACAGTATCCGCGCTGTCATCATAGAATTTTTCTACCGCCCACCACGACTTGTTTTAAAAAACAAGTCCACATACATTACTGGATAAAAACAAAAGGGTTCCCTTTAAGTTAACCCTAACCCATATCTTATTCCAAATGAATCAGTTTTAGGTAGGTACCTTCATTCTACTCAGTAGGAATGAACTGAAATCGTAAATGACACAAAGTTACGGTAGCAGTGGTAACAGTAAATTTCCAGAACTTAGAGCTCTTTCTTAGTGTCAAGATATCAGAATACTCTAACGACATAATAATTGTGAAATGAACCGTTACTGTCCTAAGGTTAGAACCGTATGCGTGGGCGCGGCGGCGTCTCGGCGAATCCTAGGGGATGACAACACGGCAACACTTCTAATTTTAAAATGCTATATTAGACCCCGCATATATTATAACGCTTGACGTCTAACACGACCTTTCAGTCAGAGAGAAGCTACCTTAATTGGACCCACGATAAGATTCAAAAAGCAATTTACTTTTAGAACCACCTTTTTGCTTGATCCCTTTCAAGATAAAACTCATCTAAATCTAAACTTTCAACAAAACACTTTGGTATGGAAAGGTTTGCTCGCTAAACAAAGTCTTGCCCAAAATTCTCCAATGGAGCCAAAATTAATCAGAGGCTTAAATAGTAGGTTGAGGAATCCTCGGATAGGGATCCACCAATTAAGTGTTATTTTATTTACGTAAGTTAAAAGCACAACTCTTTACAGGCATTTCAATGCTAAATAATGTTTGGTAAGGGCCTGATTTGTATATTATTTAAGACCTTTTCGACCGCAAAACTAAAGTGCTACGAATAACATAACATTGTTTTATTACTTAAACAATCAATAGTTTCGGATTTACAAAATTTGTAGGTGTTTTATATTTGACCTAACTTTCAAAACCAATTATGGGGTTACCAGGATTGAAATTATGATTTTTTAAATTACTCTTAACGTTTATTGATTTATTACTTTGCCAGTTAATATATACGAAAATATGAACTGAGGTAAAATAGCGCAAACTCGTCGGTAGCAATAAATTCTATGAGAGACAGTTAAGTTTAGCGTGACTTTTGATAAATTTTACCACCAATACGGCTTCGACGTACATTGAACCATTAACATTTTAAGCTTGGCCGTCAATGTACGCAACTAGTGACGTAAACATCGAGACTTGGCCAGGAACTGAACGTAGAGGCATCGCATCGCGCAGCGGCAATCGATCGGCTGCGCGCGCAGCTCCGCCATCCTGGCTTCAGTACCGAGTCGTGGTTCCAGTCGAATACAATATTCGACAGAAATGTACCAAACCTGTGCTAAGTGACTTCAGAAATAGTAATTGTTAGATAAAGTGACAACTAACTGAATAGGGGATCAAATATAAGGTCAGTGGTGTACGGCTCTCTTTACTAAAGGGCGCGATCGAAGCTGTACGTAGAGTACTGCAATTATTATTTCAGTAATAGGTTGTTTCTGACCGTTTCTCTCAGTACTTTGTGTCGGAATCGTACTTCACACACCCTTTTTGAAAATATTTCATCCGACTTATAGAAAGGGGTTCTATTTGAGCTTATTAATATAACTCAAGGCGTTCATACATGGCCATAAATATGTATAGGTACCTGCATATATATATTCTTATCTGAGTTTGACAGTTTGTTCAGCCTCGGCCCTCCTGGAGTGTCATGCGTAAGACGAAGTCTCTTGTTAAGAAATTATTAGTTGAGCAATTCATCCAAAGCGCTTTAGAATTATTAATTCCAGTGACAGCTGATCGTTGGGTTGCTGGTGGGTTGTGGTGCCTACCCCGCAGCCCTCTGACATTGTAAGTCAAGGAAGTTTGTCAGGGACAAAAACGAACAACACGAACGACCTTAGAAACTTTATGGAATGTTACCGCAGACCGCGTTAAACTAGCTAGTAGTTACCATAAACCAAGATTATAATAGCAGAAGACTAGGCGTACCTACAAATATGATCGGAATAGAAGACATTAATTTTTTTATCATGGCCATCATTCAATTTATATAACAATTATTACAAAATCATTGTTATACAAAGACGTAGATTCCTATTTCTATTTAAAGTCAGACGAGATATACCATATACGTACTGGTCAAAAACATCATACTTGTGCCAACATATGAGATCAATAAAAGTTCAGATAGATATGTAGGCCAGTATTCCTAGTTCCAGTCGATCTAGTTCGGGCTTCGGGACTACACACAACTTTACGCATTACAGTTTTGCAATTAGATTAGGTAGCAATTACCCAACTATAATTGTGTTTTATTGGTTTATACTTGGTGACAAATCGATCAAGGGTATGGTCAACTAATTTGAGGTCCTGTCAAAACTGCGAAGCGTTTATTAACCTTCATTTTAGTTACGTGTTAGTTTAGTGAAGGCACGATTGGCGCAGTGGCTCAGCGATCGACTGCTGCGCTGCGTGTCGCGGGTTCGATCCTCGCACGGAACAAATATTTGTATTATAACCTACAGGTAATTGTTTCGGGTCTGGCTGATTGTGTATGTGAGTTTAAATGTTTGTAAACGCACCCACGATACAGGAAAAATTCCTAGAGAGGGGAATGTTTAAAAAAAAAATACCTATAGTACTAAGATGGACAAGGTTAACAAAGCTTAGGTTTAAAGGATAGATATTAATGAATAAATTTCAATTCAATAGTAGTTACAATTAACATGAAAGCAAATGGCAACTAAGCTAACAAAAAAAATACAATTAATCAACAAATAACTGGCGAAAGAATTATTCATTCGTCAGTAGAGATGTCTTAGTAAAAAGTATTTACATTTTTGTGACACACAATAGTGTCGCCACAGATGGAGACGTAATTTATACATGTAAAACAATAGTATAGCCATCCGAAACTCGAGCGAGTACTAGGCAACTATAAAAGTAAAAGAGATGTTTTAATAAAATGTATTTCTATTTCTGTGTCAGACAATCATGTCGCCTCTGTTGGAGACGCTGCTGCGGTGGCGGCGGGAGGCGGCCGCAAGCCCCGAGCCACTGGAGGAGACATCTACGCCTACATTGAAGAACCTCAGTAAGTCAGGGCTAAATATAGCCTTCTTTTACTTAAACTAAACTACATTTGAACGATATTGATTTATCAGTCAAAGATTAGGTACAGATGTACCTAATCTTTGACTGATAAATCAATATCGCATCTTAGATAAGAATAGGGCTTACAGGCGAGAAAATGGGACAGTGCTTTTTCAGTTGAAAAAATTAGGGACAAGATGCAACCTGATATTTTGGATCTGTATTTTTGCAGGGTTGTGATTCCTGAACTACTGCGAATTATTTTGAACTTTCGTGTTAGAAATTGGAAGACAGATACTTCTTATCGGACAGGTTTTTCAAGAACCTGTTTAAGTCTGAATCTTATCGAGACCAAGTTGTAAAATGAAAAATATTTTGATGATACTAGTAACAGAAATATTTCCTGGGAGTTAGGCAATGTAGTTGAATTCATCGACCTAGAACCGAATCTATAGGAACCAATTAAAGATATTAACAAGCTCCCATTCGGTAGATAGTAGGCAACATAGACGTAGATATCTATGGATATAAGTTACCTATATTTAGTATTCAGATTGGCAGTCGCTTAATTTGAAATACTGGTATTTAGCTACAGTTAGTTAGACTGAAAGCGGAATACCTCATGGTTGGCAAAAAGCTACGTAGATAAATGGATAGCAGTACAGTAGTCATATTCTCATATATCAATATTTCTGCAGCAGCCACAGAAGGAGGGACATCCATGCCGATAACATCTTCGACAATACCGCCGACCCAGGAGTCTATCGGCGAGAAGACGGCGGAGATAGCGCGCAAGATGAACATCGAACCATGGCAGCTAGTCGCTATACTTGTTGGTAAGTGTTTTACAAATAACCCTTTTATTATGGTGACTCCGAAGCCGCCGAGAACTATCATAGTTAACATCACACTTAGTGTACAAATGTTCCCACTTCTTTAGGACACAGACCTCCTCTTTTTTAGAAGCAGAAATCCACCAACCAGGCCCAGCGCGGATTGGTAGATGTCACAAGTATTATCGATGTTCTCCTTCACCGTTTTGAGAACAGTGGTAAAAAAATAATTTACAGAATGTAAAGTGCCTTTCTGACTTACCTACACCTCGTCAGCCGTCACAGTTTCCACTAGACCACCATTGCTACCATAGCTAGCTGCTACCATAGCTAGCTGCTATCTTAGTTAGACAGTACCAGATTCTAAGATCGGCCTATAAAAGTCTGTTACGCCGGAGATGACACTCTTTCTCGTGAATTATCCTCACTTTGAGCTGGATAAACGTACGACCTCATTCCTCGACACTTTGCCTTGGTGATATACTTTTTCTTTGATCTAGCCTAAGGGTAAAGACACTTTTCATTTACCTTACGTTAGATGGATAGTATACTTCTATAATGAGGCTTCAGGCCTCTAACATCTGGTTAACGTACTTACTCACCACACTTTTAACCGAAGATACTGTTCCTTTGTGCTTATTACATAAGCATAGTTCATGGTAAATTCTCATGCTTATATTGAAACCCTACATAAATATGGGGCCTACCAAATGCTTAAGACTTTGGCGATCACACTTAATTATGGTCTCTTGTGTTTACAACTTCAAAGAAGATCTTAACGTTCTAGACGTAGATATGTTGTAACTATTTAGTGAACGACTTTAGTCTGAAACTAATTTGGGCTAATGATTATGCTAACGACGATGTCGACGCCAAGTATTCATAAGAAAGCACCCGACCACGATCTACGTATAAGGCAGTCATCGTGTCTGGTATAACGGTAATTTTGTAACATTGTTGAACTCCATAATGTACTGTTTATCACGTTAAATTTAATAACGTTCTTCGGAAATTAACATACGATACCTACTCGCAACACATAATTATATCTATTCAGTTCCTTTATGGAGTTAAACCTGTGTCCCGTTATTTTATTTTTAAACATTGCGTTAATTTAACACGCCATTTGCGAGCTTGTAAACAATCGATTGGATTTGTTGGTGGATTATCCTTTAAGTGAGATCAGACTTTATACCAGAATAATTTTCCTTTTAGTAAACTCATTATTCAAATTACCTGAGAGCGTTGTTTTGATTAAAACCGCGCATTCATTGTAAGTAAAATGATTTACCTGTCACAATTCACATTTTCAAGTAGCCCGCAAGACAGTAACATTCTATGTGTTGCTGAAACAATATTGTGCAACTTTATTTAAAAATATGAGTTTTTAGATTTGAAATGATCAGACTGTTTTATTATTTGGTTAATAAAAAGAGAGGCCTCTCAACGATTCAATTTGTTACGTACTAAGACTTGATGATGATGTTCCTTATTTTCTTTTATCAAGGTGTTGGAGTGGTGGTCCTCGGAATATGCTTCTGCTGCATCAGGCGGTGTTTCCGCAAGCGACGCTCCAAGGATGGAAAGAAGGGCATGAAGGGTGTAGACCTAAAATCCGTCCAGCTACTCGGTTCCGCTTACAAGGAGAAGGTAATGTTTTGGTACTTTAACATCTTACATGATCCTCCAGTTTAAAATTCTTTGAAGATATATATCTTAGGGAGATGTTGGTAAATATTCCGTCAACGAAGAAAAGCTGAGCTAATAGAAAAAGTCCTGTTGTTTAAAGGAGCCTTTAACAGACTCTCGCGATTTTCTACACGGCATTTTACTTATAATAATGCAAACGAATATACTTAGTAACGACGGTATAAAATAAACCAATAAAAACGAAAAGGCGGCGAAAATTGAGAAAGTCTGTGGGCCTTCGTAAATATAAATTAAAAAAGACACAGGCATGCCAAAGAGAAAAGAAAATAATATCAACTATTTTTAAGAAATAAGTTATTCATATGAAATTTGCCGCGGGACGTGCATGTAGGTTCAGCCTGACATGGAGGAGCTCACGGAGAACGCAGAGGAACCCGACGACGGTGACTCCAAGAAAGAGGAACAGAAGCTAGGAAAACTCCAATACAAGGTATGAATCAAACCAGTACTCTACATGGCAAAGAAAGACCTCTGAAGATAATAACAATAAACTGGTTTGTAAACACCGAAACAATAGTCCATCAATAATATAACATTCCATATAGTATCTTGTAGATTTCAGTAGGTTGTCAAACACCAGTTGTAAATCTTGATTTCTTTAGACTGAGATTTTTATTTGTTTCGTAATTAACTCATTCATTCAACTCGTTAATTTGTTTTATGACCTCATCGTCACACCGTTGCGGAGTTGTTTTGTGTGCCGCTTATGGCCGATTAACAGGAATTAATTGCATCATTAAACCCTTTATCATCTGGATTAAACGAATAGTTGCACTTCCACTATCATGGTCTTCCATCTTAACGCCTACTATCATGTAAGTTTTTGTTTTCAGCTGGAGTATGATTTTAACAGCAACAGTTTGTCTGTGACTGTCATTCAAGCTGAGGAACTCCCCGCCCTGGATATGGGCGGCACGTCTGATCCCTACGTCAAAGTTTACTTACTTCCTGACAAAAAGAAGAAGTTTGAAACAAAAGTTCATCGGAAGACTCTGAACCCCGTCTTCAACGAAATATTTGTGTTCAAGGTACGATTTAAGAAACTCAGAGAAAATTTCCATCAAATTTAAAGACATTATGTTGCTGATTCCCAAATTGTTTACACAGAACGTGCCCTACGCCGACGCTATGAACAAGACTCTTGTGTTTGCGATCTTCGACTTCGATCGATTCTCAAAACACGACCAGATCGGTGAAGTGAAGGTGCCGCTGTGCCAGGTGGACTTGGCACAGACCATCGAGGAGTGGCGCGAGCTGCAGAGTGTCGAAGGAGAAGGGGGGCAGGTGCGGATACACACACACAAAAAATATCTCAAGTATTATCGTCCACCTTGAAACGTCCAAGTATCTTGTACAAATGTAAATGAGTCCCTAAACCATCACGTGTCGGTCAGAAGGCACAGATGCTATCGACCACACTCGCTTTACCTCAAATAGCCAATACCTACTTCATAGCTACAATCTTCATCTTTATAAAATGAAAATCAAAGTGCCTGTAACAAGTTTCTATGCATCGTAATGTAACATAATTTCTATAATGCTTTACTTTTCAGCAAATTCTCATTATTAATTGGAATGATATTTTATCTAGCAATATTACATTGAATTTTTTACCATGTAAATTGAGTGGCACTCGTAGTTCAATATTTCATACAACGTCTTTACATTGAAGGTTTTTACAATTTATTTTCTACAATATTAAAGCTTTGCACGTTGGGCCGTAGAGAATTATTCGCTGCTATATTATGACTTGAAGTCTTAGGGAACATTTTCTTATTGTCTTAGGCAGATGTTGCAACAAATCACAATTGGTAAAATTTACAATCTTTACAACCACACCCAGGTCACATCAACATCAAATATTCACAAATAAATACCAACTAGGAACATTATATACCCACGAACAATGAATGCACATATAGAAATAAGTCTACAACACCAACGGAATACAGTATCTGAAATATCAACCAGGAGACTATTTTATCTTTTTTCTTAGCTTAGGCTAGACTGGCAAAACACACAAGACAAACATGAGTACTCGTACCTACATCAAACTACAAAATTCTTTACTTATTAGATTTGTGTTTTGGCAGGACAGCATTATTTTAATTAACATTTCGCCATTCTTTCAATCAATGCAATCAAAATTGTCATTTCTCCTCATCCATTTATAAATAAACAGTCAAATTTTATCATCAGCCTTTCTTAGATTTTTGTCTTACTAGTTTATTTTTTAATTTAAGTATTTATTGGAAGAATGGTCTACATTTTTACAATTTTACTGCACTTTTTTAATGAGAGGAACCTTGACAATGTTAAAAAATAATTTATTCATTTCACAATTATGTCAAGGAGGAAATCTCGGCAGTCAAGGCACCTCAACATGGATGAGTCGTCATTTATTTTTCTGATAAAATTAATTTCGACAGCAAAAATGTATTTACTTGGTTTTTCTCTTTTTCTCCATATTTTCTCTGCTCTGCTTGGCTGTGTTTGATTGTGTCCTGAACAATCTTGCATGCCGCTTCAAAAACGAAATGATCATTCACGTAAGTATTATTTTGAGACACATCAAGATTATTTACTGTTAAATGATACATGAATTGTACTCAAAATGGCGTGCTGTTATACAAAACTGACAAATGGTTAAATGTTATAAGCAAGGTTCGATTTATACAATGGTTTGTATAGAGAATTGGGCCATGATCCAGACCATTACGTCGTTTGTTCTAGGTTTTAGGCAGCATTGTTGGAACATATTCCACATCTTAAATTCTGAAAATTAATCACCTAACCTGTGATCACCCGTCATACCACATTATTTTTTATTTTTGGTTATTACGTCTTATTATTTATATCCATCCGACACTTTGATTTTATTTTATATTGCGGCTGGGGAATGTTGCATGTTTGTCATCTTATTGTGCTCGTATATTGTCTGACTTGCCATTTTGTGTCCCCATCACTGTTTATACTTTTATGACGTATCGACATGAATACGAACGAAATGACAAATCAGAATTATTTGTGGTACACGTTTAATTGGCTATCTATTGGTGTTTTTCACTCGTAATCCAATATAAGTACATTGGTTCCTTCACTACTCAGACATGGCAAAATTATTAAAATTACCAATTCTTACAAACACTCGCACAAATATTTCCCTGTGTGTAATACGATGTTTCCCATGTGACTACATCTCGTGTATGGCCTTCATAACATTTTCATAAAAAACTGTTTTATTAATCAAGCATTTATTCAAGTATGTTGCAGGTCACCTTCTGACCGACGAACGGAGAGCTATCCTTGTAATGTCCTACCGAACCAAAATGTACTTATTGCATGTTTGTGGTACTGGTGTAACCAAGAGGAAGCACATTGTGATGGTCGTGTCAGTAATTACTGTAACAATTAACTTTTAACATGTTCTCTATTAACTAATCACCAACACGATGTGTTTCGCCGAAACTACCTATGTTCTTTAGAAGCTCTATATGCCTGGATCTATCTTCTTTAGTATTCTCTATCTATCTATTTCTCTAAACCTACATTTTCTTCGAGAACATATGTTAGCTACACCTCTATCAATAACTCACAAAGCGCAGCTTATACTAACACCGTTATCACACTAGAACGTAATTGAAATATCTGTTTACTGTTAGTGTGCTGTATTTGAAAGCACCTCTCGATGTATGTATGTATATATAGTACTAAAATGAGAGATCCATTGAAGAAATGTTACATTACATTTTGGCTACGATAATAAAATATTTGTATTTCTTATTTCTACGAGGTAAGTGCATTTAATAAATTTTGTCCTGAAGTATTACATAATTCTTCAATGGTTCATTATTGTTCGTTGTATGTGTGTATTGTACCTATATGTGTATTATTAGCTAATTGCGATCTGTTCCTAAAATGGTTAGTCTCTGTTACAGACTAGGTAAATTAATCATTATTATTAGCTGTTAGGCAAACACAATGTGGTAGGGCTCAAATCGTAGCAGAATTTAGGAAGGGTGAGCTAGTCGAACTACATATTTCTCGCATTTTGATGATCTGAGCTGGGTGTCACAAAATTGTTAAATTGGCTTCATTTCGGCAACAGATCGTAATAAACAGTCCTCATCTTCTATCCCCCTATCTACAAATATAAATTTATATATTTCAGCGGAAAACTGCTTCATATTAGGTTTGATATGAACGTTGTATATATTTATTTTGTTCGTCTAGATATGTTCCAAAAAGTTATATGTATCGTGTTTAATTTATATTATTAGATAAAGTGATATCTATGTGCTAAAACGTTATATGTAACGCAATGAAAGTGTTCGTCAAATGTGCGTATGATTAGCTGCAAAATCCATTTTGTTCGAGGCTATTAATCTCAATTGTTTACGGGCTATCCTAAGCACGTGGCTCGGTGCAGTATTTCAGTTGATCTCTATAATGTACATTCGTATGAATATTCATAATGGCTAAATATTTAAATCCCGTGAACTGAAGCCCTGTGCCGATAAACCAACAACCGTAAATACGCTTCTAGGTGACTACACGGAGCTATTGTTATGTTTATTTTTTATTTCGTGTAACGAGATTTTGAGTGCCCTGGTCCGCCCTAAGCCGCGTTATTTATGGCCCATATTATTTCTATGTTTTCTAAATAGCTTTTCAAACCCGTTCTCTGAACGCTATATATTCCTTACACAACTTTTCCTCTATTATCTTCCATACAACTCACATCCAAATAAACTATTTGTTCAACTCTGTTTATTGACAATGGTAATTTTAAAAACACTTTAACAACTAGAAACATCACCGTAATACTTTTTACGTCAGTGATAATTGATAAAAGAATTTCCTTTGTACAAAGAAAGATTACAGTGACGAGAAATACAGGTTGATCATTTTTATATGTCAGTGCCGAGGGGATAGGTTTCTATCTTCGCTGTTTATAGGACAAAGAATCATGTTAATTGTTGCACATTGCAGGACAACAAGTTGGGAGACATTTGTTTCTCGTTGCGTTATGTACCGACGGCCGGAAAACTGACAGTTGTCATTTTGGAAGCAAAGAATTTGAAGAAAATGGACGTTGGCGGTCTATCAGGTAATTTTGCATGCCTTATGTTTATGTTCTATTTTGTTACCCTTTTATAAAGATTACCTACACTGATAACACCGATGTCTAATTTCACAGGGTTTTTAGGGTAAACATTTTATTACCTTTTTTCTTTAACTGCATAGAAATGTGTATATAAACTCTAGGGTAGCATCACTCAAAACACAATTTATAAGCGATAATACATGCATGTCTTTAACACTCTCTATCACCAAACCATTTCATATTGTATGTAGCTATACCTATCAATTCATGGTAACATTCATACTTTCTTCCACCTACTATAACGTTAGCTATCTTAGCTATATTTAAAAATAAAACATTTCAGATCGACACAACACTATTTTATTTACAAATTACGTGCACTTACATTTCCAAATTAACACACTAAGTATAAAAAAATCGTAAACAAGACATGCTATATTTATTTTTCCTAATTTATCACATGCTATAATATTTCAAATGTAGTTTTCAGTAGCTATACCTATTAATCAATTTATTAAAATACAAATGATACATTAATTACTGAATTAACCCAATGTAAACTGTGAAATAATCGATGCAACATTCTCTGTTTCATATCCTACTCCTGATGCGGCGCCTGCTCACAGATCCGTACGTAAAGATAGCACTCATGCAAAATGGCAAACGTCTCAAGAAGAAGAAAACGAGCATCAAGAAATGCACACTGAATCCCTATTACAACGAGTCATTTACTTTTGAAGTACCATTCGAACAGATACAGGTGCGAGCCGAGATTCATGCAAAATTCGATGTCGCAGCGCATAGTCTGGACAAACCAATCAATGAAAAATACATATGGACAAAACATTCCTTCAACACAATACATCTCTATTGTTCTCGCATATTGTCTCGATATGTATTTTTCATTCAAATTGTCTTAACTGTGCACGATTTGATGTTGTGGACTAATTGTTGTGAATATATGAATTATGTACACCACTTGCATCCATACCCATTCCTATCCTATACATAACATATATTTTGTGTTGTATCATTTTATCTGTTCTTGTGTTTGTCCTAATTTAAGAAGCTATGCCTTCTGCAATCACTGGCATACCACAAATCTTTATGGAATTAGTTACTCAAAAACAAGTTCGTACTACGTAAATATTTGTCGTTGGTATTACAGTAACTGTTTGTAGTATGTCCCATGTTATTTATTGTTTTGTATGTTATTTTGTGTTTATATAGATGTTGTCTAGTTAGATCATGTGTAGTGTCCCTTAGTATAGAGTTCGCTGTTTCATCTGTCATCTGTCTCTGCTCCCATTTGTGTCCTGCCCCGTCTTTTCCTTTTTTATATTGCTAAAGTCAATATCTTATATTTCGTTAACAGTAAAGTGTTGACCTTCATTTGTAACTGTGTTGTTGTGCGTGTTTCATCTGAAGGTTTTCATTTTTCGTTGAAATATAATTTGCATGACTTTAATTAATATTGTCCCCTTCCTTCAAATCTGAGTGGTGTTAGCAATCTCCCCTCGTGACTGCATTGCAATTTGGTTACTTCAAACTGTAATTACTTATGGTTTAAGGAATCCAGTTCCTCGTTCTTCTTCTGCATTCTTTCCAAATTTTCGCATATAATTTATCCGTATGAATGCTTTGTCCCTTGTTGCGTTAATTTATTTATTCTGAGGTATGTATAAACCTGTTGTTGTTACCTTTTATGTGTGCTGTTGTTTAAGGTTTGCTAAAGTAGTACTGTTGATTATCTTAACTGTGCTTTCGACATTAATTATCGTGTGCTAACATTGTCTCATACTTTCATTATCTTACACATTTAGTATAAACAGTGCCTACAAAAGGTAGAATATACTATCAGTAGAGCTACTTTTCGCTATACATTCATCGATTAACTAATTTTAATTGGAAATCTACTAGAATCATTTGGATACATCATTTAAAATATTTAATTTCATATCATTCTAGCTCTTACTCAAAAGATGGCAGTTTTTGAGTAATCCACATGGCTCGCAGACAAAAGCCAAATATTTACAAAGATTTCATTTCTATGGCGTGGCTAATTTTGTCCATTCAATAGATTTCCGTAAATATTTTCAACACAATTTCATCACATAACTTAGTAGATAGTTCTGCTTTACGGGAGCTTAAAACCTTATTCTTAAATGAATTACGAATGATACAGGTTTTAAGGATAATTTTGTGTTTTAATCAACTTTGTACTTTGTCCTGTGTTTTAATTAATTATAACCACATCATTAATCACAGATTGAAATAATATTAAAACATTGGGGAATGTATAAAGTAGATTAAATCGGAACATTACTTTCAAAACTAGTATCATTTAGCACCACACGAGCCTAAATAATATTTGTATTCATGGCCTCGTACCCGATTCCTTTTTGTACCCAAGTGTGAGTATTTTACTTAACTTTTACAAATATATTTTAATAGGCCTGAAGAATCTGTAACAGCTTAGAAACGATGAAATCCAATTTACAGTAACTAAACAGTAAATACATAAGTAAAAACCTCACAGTTTGTTATTGGCAACGACGAACAATTCGTAGCTACTCATATTAGAAATCGGGTATGAAAACCTTGCTCTGCAAGATATTTGATCATACTTCTTCAGCTCTCGTAATTTCTCACGTAATGCTTTCATTGTTATGTCATTAATCTGAATCGCACTGCAGAAAGTAAACCTAGTGGTCACCGTGGTGGACTACGATCGCATTGGAACTTCGGAGCCAATCGGCAAGGTGGTGCTGGGATACAACGCGTCAGGAACGGAGCTTCGCCATTGGTCCGACATGCTGGCTAGCCCGCGACGCCCCATCGCGCAATGGCACACACTCAAAGACCCCGATGATGGAGAGAAGAAGGATTAAACGTTGAACTGAGGTGCGACCGTTACTCGTCTTTTCAGTAGCTATAGATTGTTGTTTTTCTTAACTAGGTATAAAAAGACTGCAAGAAAGATTCTCTATAGTAGGCAGGTATGATTTCTTTTTTTACCTCATCATCACCGTAGATAAAATATAGGTTTCCAAAGTAATTTTATTTATTAACTAATGGATTTTTTGGTATTTGTATTTTTTGCAGTTTAAAAAGCAGAAATTACAAGCATGGAAGTACGAGTGAAGAATAAGCGACTTATATTTATTTATACTTAAGTTTAAGAACATTTGCTGATATATTCTATTCAAACCAATTCTGCGTTGGATCAACTATGTGTCCCCTACTCTTGAACTTGTGTCGTTAGCGCTTCATCAATGTGATTTGAATGTTGTCTTTAATCGTTTCCAATATAATGACTAATGAATATTACGGTAAATTTGTAATTGTAAAGAAAATTAATAATGTTCTTCAACCCCAAGATGTAATTGATTTGCTAATTTGAGTGTTGCTTATCAATTGTATGTAAAATCTAAATTACTTAGCATCCGATAAGTTTGCGTCTGCGCAGGTGAGACGCGATTGGTTTGGATTGTCGCGCGGGTAAAGTAGATGACACAGCCGTTGATTTAGGTAGATAACTTGATTGGATTAGCGACTGCATTGGCGCAAAGTGTATCGAGTCTTGTTCTCTCATCTCGTCTCGACTAACTAATACTCGAATCTTGCTAAATTATAAGAATGTTGGTTTAGCAATATATAAGTTGTTGTGAGGAGCGTAGAGATAATAAAATTGTTAGAATTCCTTTGCAACTTCCACGTTCTTAGCGTCTATCTTACAAAAGTTTATTTAAAAATTCTCGCTAAGAAATATACAGCTTTTTTAGTTTGTGCTTTCTTATCAAAATCCGTTACTTGACGTTCATGTAATCGAAAAGATATTTAATTTAAAAACCTATTACCTACATAAAGCTGTGTAAATAAGTTGTATCCTGTTAAATTTATTACATTCTATTTTACTATCGTATAAGTGTTATAGTATTGATACCCTTTTATTATAATAATAAAACGTTCCTCGAGGGAGGAGAATGAAGCGACTAAATTCTGTTTATATTTAGATTATTTAGTTTATTATTAGAAAACAAGATATATTTTGTCGGGAAACTGTTATTCTCTTCTTTTGAGGAACAATAGGCCTATTGTATAGGTACCTTAACATTATTATTTTAAGGCATGACATTTTTATGAATTAATTAAAATCTTTTGGTGTCCAGTGTCCATCGATTAAACGGTATGATTTGTTAGTAAACAGTTTAATTTTGCGTCAGGTATACAGAATTACTGTTATTTACTTAATTATATAATTTAGGTTAGGTAGAATAATTTATTTTAATTTAAAAGATACGAAATGGACACTCAATATACGTGGTATCATCGAAACTAGTCAAACGTATAAGACTACATACAAATAAAAATACTTATACTTTAAAATTGTATTGTTAAATAGTTCCAAAATCGTTTAAATGGTTCTTTACGATATAATATTAACTCGTGATTAGACTGCTGTTCGTGTCGTCGCGGAGGTAAGTTGTTCGTCTAGAATGGTTTATAAACCTCGTCGCAAGTTATCTATAACATTACTACCGGATCGAGGTACCAACATTACACCGTTAGGTAGGTATTTAATAATCGTAACAGCTCTTAACTTTGCGGTTCAAGTACCTATTTATACCTACGTACTTAGCTAAAGCTTGACTGTTGTTGATCTCAAACATATGTGTTATTGTGTATATAATGTAATCACATGTTAAATTCCACAATCACATTATACTTATGTACTTATATCTATGTACCTATAGGGGTAATGGAGTCGGGCTTCAAGTAAATTTAGAAGTGCACCAACACGAAACAAGTAGGAATAGACTTGTGGTTCAAGTACTGTATTTAACAATAAATATAATTACTATGTTAATATAATATAGAAGTTATTTATAGCAAAATGCAACAGATTCATTTGACAGTTGGTTATGTTCAGGATGTTACGTTAATAACAACACAATCAAAATGTTCTGGCCGTTTCTTCTAAAGAACATTTAGAATTTCAGCAAATCTTAATTGCTATTCAAAATTTATCTGGTAAAATATTTGGGTACCTAATTATTTTTTCAATATGGCTGTGTGAATCTGTTGTAGCTCCACTCAACTACTTTATAATCCCAGACCGCGCCGATCGAGCGGCGAGCCTCGGTAGAATTGACAATATAGATATTTCAAACGCTATTTATTATTAACATTTTGTAATATTAAGAACAAACGCCAGGTAACATGTGAATAATCGCTAGAATATAATAATAAGAAACAATTGGAACTATAGCCATGATTCGTACTCCATCATGTAGCAACCTAATTCTCTCACTGAAGTCATCATAATTCCAATAAATATACATGGACGTACCAGTCAAATCTGACATGGTAAAATAATCGATTTAAACATTTAAATTAAATTAAATTTTTAATTAAAAACTGTAAATGACTAGAAGCTGGTCAAAGTTATAATGACATAAATAAGAAACATATCTGTGCAATAACTTGAATTATATATTATATTTATAAAAGGTAACAACAATGGACACAATAGCGAGTTTTTTATTATTTATGTCATTGAACTTTGAAAACATACACTAGAAGTGTTTAACGGAAGGAACCAATAACAACCCAGGTTGTTTATGTTTTCAATCAAAACCTGTATAGCAATTTCTATGAGTGAAATATAAATTTTAATCACACTTCAAGTGTAAAATGTTATATCATCGGATAGTTAGCTTGTATACAAAGTGGTGTTAATGTGTTGGGCTGTTGTAATCATTGCTGTTTGTTACAAACTCCTTTGCTAACTTTAGAATTGTAAAAATGTAACCAATGTTAACTGAAACTTTCATTTGTAGTTCAGATATTCACAATTATGCAGGGTTTATCTGTATCTCTTCATTGCCCATGTCTTGCACCAACTACATAGCATATACTTGTAATTTTGTTGACACAAAATTGTTATCATAGATATAATGTATATACCTATCTCTGAAATGGATTGATAAAATAAAATTATCATATCACTTGCCACTTAAATAAAAAATCATTGTCTCATTATTGTGTTAAAGATTTATTAACATTTTGTTTAGAAATATTAGATATTTTATTTTATTATTACACAATATAATTTTTACTAGAGTTTATAATAGTAATGAATTATGTAAACTATAAAAATGTCTATAATACATAATTACATAGACTTGTGAGTTTTATTTTAAACCTAGAACTTTTACAAATTGTTTTATATTATGTACCTAATTTACAAAAATGGTTTACTTAAAAAATCTAATGACATTAGCTATATCTCAAAATGACTATGAATAAATATTTAGATAAATGTATCCGCTGCTTGCAATTCTAGTCAGTACCTAAATGATCACTAAATTTACATTCCTATATTTGTATTAATGACCAATAATACCGAAAGGTATACATTAACTGACATACCTAAAAGCTTTACAAGTACCATCATAGTCTTTGTACATTACTGTATACTTTTATCCAAAACAATAACAACTTACCACTTTAATTCTCATCATAGTAGCGTCTTTTCATTGCCCTATATTTCTTCAACATGTAAAGAGCTTCAATTTCCTTAACAACGAATTCTCCATGCTTAACCATCATTTTGATTTTCTCTGGGTCCTGTTCGCCGCTATTCTTCATGAAAACTTTGTGAAGTCTTGTTCGGAACAGCTCGTAACCCTGAGGCCATTCTTTACCCAGATGTAATAACTATAAAACAAGAAGATTGTGTTATCATTTGAGTTGATTCGACGTCACATAAATATTCAATGCAAAAATAAAATTAGGTATATCATAAACTGCACAGAGCGTATGCATACCGTTTTGTACAGATTTATAACTGTGCTACGATATGGTTGTGCCATTTTTAACAAATTACAAGTTTACGGCGTAATTTCTTCTAACCCAAAACAAAGTTCATAGTCCAAGTAAATCGAAGAGTTTTGATGACAAAAATTTGACAATTCACCATATGACAAGACGTTGACAGCAGGGAATTGTCTGTGAAAAATACAAGCTTTTTGACACTTATGAGGAACTACCAACCTACCAAGACCAACTCGGTAAAATCAGTACAGCCAGTATAATATTTATACAAACGCCAGCACAAGAACCTATAACAATTGCCAATTTATTTAATAGAACAACACATCACAAATTCACAACAATCTTTAACGATAAGGTTCTCTCTCTCAGGAAATCTTTAAAGAAATTTGACAGATTGTTGTAGCTTGATGTGCTGGCTTCTGACATGATTCCGAACACTCCGCATAGAAATCAAACCGTTATTTTTCTGTATATGCTAAATAGGCTTTTTTCAGTGTCTTCAGTAGTTTAGTAATGGTTATTAAAACAAAAACTATAAAAAACTATATATTTATTGCGTTTAGCACGCATTTCAGACCAGTTCAAAAAAAATACAAAATAAATAATCGAGAATCAAAACGGCGGCTCCACCCGCCTAGGGTGGAGCACACTTGCCTTAAAAAATCGATTCACTCGAACTTTGAACTGATCGTTTGTGCGTCGATGGGACATCGATTTCGTTTGGACATCGGACTTAATTTGTTGCTACTGATGGTACTGATCTATAATATAACCCCTTTCAAGGTATAGGTCAAGTTTGTTATAAAACCGTATATTATGTGATACTATTATCATTTTAAAACTTCAGTTTAGTTTGTTGATTGCAAACAGCAAGGCGGAATAATTGTCCAAAAAAATACCCTACTCTTGCGTGCAATGCATTGGTTCTGGTTGTGATCCTCGAAAAAATCCTTTTTTCCTCATCCTTTTTTGTTAAAAAAATGTTGTATACGAAAATACGACACTGCAATTATCTAAAAGGAATGGGCGCTAACGCAATTTTAAATCCGGTATCCTAGCAACGTTAATTTGTTAGGTCAAATATTGACAAAACAAACTAAAGTTACTGAAATATTTCAATTTTCTTTTGCTTGCGGTTTGATAAAGTTAAACGGGAAACTCGAAGTAATACATAATGTCTGACGATCCAGATGAATACGAAGAAGGTTATTTACACACTTATTATATTGTTATGGAATATCTGTCAGTAAAATGTAAATATCATCAAGTGCAATAATAGGTACCCTATAACCCCCTTACGACAGCAGCCGCCCTAGCATGAAAGATAAGCAGAATGGTATTTGACATCGTGCGAGTTTTTATAATCTACCCAAAAGAGAGATCGATAATGACAAAAAAAAAACACTTAACTATTCCTCAAAGAAGTCAGCGACAGCGTAGCCCGCGAACTTCAATTTTTTTGCATCTTACTTGTCGGTGTCAGGTTGTAATTTGATCAACAGTAACAAATAAACCTTTACAGACTTATAATCACTAAAATTACCAGTACAACTCCTTCAAGTTCATTTACTCCCATGACTATTTCATGAAAAAGTCATTCAACTAAATGAACATAAAGGGTTGTATTGATGATTTTAATGATTATAAGTCTGTAAATACATACGTATTACGGCCGCAAAACAAATTCAAATGAAAATTTGAATCTCGCGGTCTACCCTGTCGCTTCCACCTGCTCCTGCACCAGCTTTATGGCCACGTGTAGAAGAGGCAAGCCTATTCCAACTCACCGGGCACAAATTCAGGTTGCACTTAAGTTTATAATGGAAAAAAGAACAATAGGTTTAACTTGTCCAAATTCGGGATCTATTCCAAGACACCATTGTTTATTAAACCCCAACAGCGTGACAGCACAGACAGCCAATGTATAATGAATGTCAGAAGTTGGGGACTAAATACCTAGTTTGAAACTAGTTAATAGGCAGTATAAATGTGTGATGGGGTGCAGTGGCCTCGAACGAAGCTTATGTACATCGGATATGAGCCTATAACGTATGTGTAGGTAAGCACAGAAGCTCGCGCGTAAAGCTGCTTTCAGACTTCGCTATAATATAATAGCATAATATAGTATATAGCTCATAGCACAACAATATCGTGCACCGTACATTGACACTTTCACATTGTACTTTACTATATATTATTGGCTCAATAGGTTAGGTCCTTCTTTGCTATACTATATGACACTAGTATAGCGTAGTCTGAAAGAAGCTTTACTGGTAACTAAGTATATAGAATACAGTATGAGCTGGCACCTTGTTGAACTATGAAACTCCGAACTACTCTGGCCAGCTCAGCTCATCGACGTGTGAGCGATGTATTTGCGGCGATATCGCAAGCGAAAAATAAAATTAAAAAACACTTCAACCAACTTATCTGCGCAGGCGAGAAAACACAGAAGTAAAATAAATGTACCTAGTTTGACGTATCGATGCAAATTTTCTTTACCCTTGAACTGCACACTTAAGTGCTCACAATATAATCACGTTTTACTACACAGAAGGGGAAGAAGAAACGCAGCTGCCTGAAGAAGCAGAAGAAGAAGAGGTCGAAGCAGAATCCGTGCTCTCGGAATATGACCCTGACGACTTCATTTCTGGAGCTGTTATTAGTCCGGTATCTACGATACCGGAAGATATGTTAGACTTTGAGTATCCTTTTCATACTTTTTAATGTAGAAACATACTAGATTGTAATCTAGATCTCAACACAGATCTTTTTACTAGTTCAGGGTCGTTCTTCAATCAAGTGAGGTGCGACCAGGGGGGAGGGGTCAGAAAAAAAGGGGGCCTCTAAGACGTATGGCCCTTTTAAAGCTACCTACACTCTTTATAATTATGGTCGTATGGTGAGTGTATGGAATGGCAAAGGCAAAGAACCAAACCGCTTAGGAATTTTTTGTGCGTCTCTACAGGCTGTTGTTTTGCAGCCTTGTCAAATTCAAGGAGGTAACTATGCTAAGGATTCTCGACCTAAATCTAAACTAATATTATAAAGAGGAAAGATTTGTTTGTTTGTTTGTTTGCATTGAATAGGCTCCGAAACTACTTGTCCGATTTGAAAAATTCTTTCAGTATTAGATAGCCTATTTAACGAGGAAGGTTATAGGCTATATATCATCACGCTACGACTAATAGGAGTGGAGCAGCAATGAAAAATGTTGCGAAAACGGGGAAAATGTGACGCAAACGAAGTTGCGCCGGACAGCTAGTCAATAATAAAATGGGTACCTTCTAGCGCTTTCACACATACAAACAATCTCTAACGTTTATTCGACAAAATCTTATTCCAACATTCTGAAATACTGACAAATTTAAACAACAAAAAAAAGTGTTTATTAATAATTAACTAAGTACCGTAATTTAAATTGATTATTTATGTCTTTTGTGACAACCTCTTGAATTTTGACGGGGATGCTAAACAGCACCTTGTAAATTGTGCACTTGTAAAGGGATTTTGTTTGTGTGAAGAAAGTACATAAAAAAGTCTATCACGTAGGTAAACGGTATAAAGACGACTCCTAATTCAGTCTACGATTTTATAAAGCTCGATGGCGACTTCCCAGCTACTAGTGCCTGCATAGGTATTTTAGTTATCTTCAATAAACTTGAACTATAAAATTATAATTAATTGAACAATGGTACATTTCCTGAACCAAACAAAGATATTCGTACGGTTACAATTGTCATAAGTATTTCAACCTCTGCGCGTGCGATGATATGGTCGTGTGCTACTCAGCTGGCAGCATGATTACTTTTATGGACGTCGTTACCAAGCAGACATGGTTCCGACGTAGCACGACTGGAGGAACTGTTGGGAGTATTACGGTAAATAAAGACTGTTTTGCTAATTATGAACACCTTGTCCATCCATCGTCATCCTGGATTAGATGCAGAAATTATTTGGATAGGTAGCAGAGTTAGTGGAGTAAACGTACCACACGTCCCCATTGACACCGTAGCGTAGTTAAAGATTTAGCAGTACGCCCTATTTCTTCAATCAAGTTTACTACTGATGCGCGATTGACAGTACCAGATACCAATCTGAATAACCGGAGAATGGGCATGGCATGGGGTGCTAAAAAATAATTCATAATCTACCCATTTGATTGATGTTCTTCGAGTCATTGCACATGTCTTTCTCACAATTAATTGCATTATTTACATTCTGTAGTGCTTCAGAACAGACCCTAACTACCGCCTAGCGATAGCAGAGGACAGAGAGAATGAACGTGAGCCACTGATTATCTTGTATACGTGGCCCCAAATGGAAATAGACGCAGTACTTCGCGATGGTACTACAAATGCTTATGCCATTATGGATTTCAGGTAACTATAACGTACTTCCGGTTTTTTTCTTCCCAACCATGTTGGCGTGGTTCCAGTCTAACTTGACCCGGTCTATACGAAAATTTTACATAGAGCGACTGTCTATCTGACCTCCACAACCCAGTTGCTGGACAACACAATATCCTTTTCCCGTAGGTTTCTGACTGCCAGTAACGAATCTCAAAGATCTACGAATTACAGCCGAGACCAAAGGTTTGCTCTACGATGTTTATCTTCTATGTATCCAAATCTATCTATTCTCTATTTCCTTTGCAGTCCTGACGGTGAGCTGCTTGGATCAGTGGGCAAGGAACCTGATTATAATCTTACTATTTGGAACTGGAAACGCCACAAAATTCTTTTGAGGACCAGCGCTTTTACTTATGATGTTGACACCGTCATGTTTTCGCCTTACTGTGAAGGACAACTCACTACAGCAGGTTATTTACCTGCTAATAAAACTAGTTTTGGCGTAAATTTGACCTTTGCAAGGCATTTCAGCGATAGGTAGTTACGGAAAGCATAGTTAAGAAAACTAAAGCCAAAATGGTCTGGAATATGGAATCACCAACCTGTTGACTGATAGAGAATTCATTGCGGCATTAATTCCCCCTATACCAAGAGTAAACACCGTCCTAGCTTTTCTCAATTATATTATTTTTAATGTCGGCTTCCAGTCTTACCACATGCAGCTAATCTCAGCTTGTATTCCACTTGTAACAACTGATTATCCGACCTCCACAAAAAGTATTTTATAATCTAACAAACGTTTTAGGTGCTGCTCACATAAAATTCTGGAAAATGGCGGAGACGTTTACTGGACTTAAATTAAAAGGCGAACTGGGTAGATTTGGTAAAACAGAAATCTGCGATGTCCTTGGTGTTTATCCGATGCCAGATGAAAAGGTTAACAATTTACATAATAATGGGAATAATAGTTTTTATCTTAGATACTAAAAAACGTATTCAAAAATTAAAAGGGGTTTATCCTAAAGTAACAAAGATTGGTGTTGCCATGTTTTTTTTAAAGTTACTCAATTTTATTAAGAACACCAAAACTGTATCTAAAAGTCACGTTATGTAACGAGCAAACGTTGGGTCTGACCTTTAAACTATTTGATTTAAAATGGGAAACCTAGATTTGACAAAATTATGATGATACAATACAGTGTAACCTAAATCACCGATATCCAATATTTTCAATATTTTTTAGGTTTTATCTGGATGTGAATGGGGCAACATATTAGTATGGGAGGCCGGCCTCGTCAAACTTGAGGTAACACAGAAAGGAAGAAAACCTTGTCATAAAGCGCCTATTGTAAGTACTGAAACTTGTAAGCGCCTTGATATAAATTATCGAATCGCAATTCCAAACGCCCGTCGTTCTCCTGGACAGCTCTCACTCCGTAACTAAACTTGATATTGATCAGGTTTCAAAAAAAATGTCCTAAGAGTAAAATATTTACTACGGCAAAATTTTAACAGATGCTCCAAACTATACGGCTTGTTTCCATAAAAGTGGAGACAAGCGTAGTGGTGCAAGATTCGTCCAATCATAGTTACGAAATGAAGGTGACAGGGGAAAAACATACAATGTCACATTTTTTTTTTTTTTATACTCTCACAAAATACTTTAAAGGACACAGAGAGAGATACATCAAGAAAAGAGTGCACAAAGGTACTGCTTATTTCAAAAGATTTTTTTTTGTTTTTTTTTTACTGGGCATTGTATATTACAATAGCATAGCATGTAACGCCAAACACTATTTGCTATAAATAACACAATCATATAATAAGCTTTACAGTAAAATATTGATACAGTGCAATAACAAGCTATGTCCAAGTTTCGTGGACCAAAAGTTAAGCAATACTTCTTCCACACATCTCATCATTGGGGGAAACCGAGCCTTACGACAAGGATATATGATTCCACTCGATATAATATAAACTAAGCAATAATTATCCCTACCCTTTGTTCTATCCCTCCACTAGATGTAAGTATAAAACGTATTTTCAGATTCAGTTCATGCTAAACCCAAATTATGACGAAGTGACGACGATCGCCCGCGACGGTTGTGTCCGCGCGTGGTATTGGGATGCAGTGGACCAAGCTGATCCCCCGGAAGAAGACCCTTTCGTCGAACTCAACCCTGTTGCCGAGACGTGTGTACGTATTAACATACTGGACCAAGATTTATTTGGGAACATTTCAGCACATCTATACCACGTTTATGATTTGTAACTTACATCATTCCATATAATGATGACAGTGACAGCACTTGAACGCAGTTAAAAGCGCTGTTCCCATTTAGTTTCATTTGTGAAATTAGCCCTTAATCTTAATCTTTCTTTGATATTGAGATTTTATTTCTAGGTACCCGAATGCCAGATAATGTGTCTAAAACACAGAAAGGACCTGTATTGGTATGCACAAGTAAGTATCATTATGAAATACCTTAGAAGGTAAAGATAAAATGGACTGCCTAATTAGCTCCTAATCGTATTGTTTTTTTTTAAGGATGGCAACGGAGGCATTTGGATAGTAGACTTAGAAATTGATAAACTAGAATGTGAACATAGTAGGGTGACAACTTGTCATGCTGGGGGAGTAGTTGCTATAGCAGCTTTAAGGACACACCCTATACTGATATCGGCAGGAGAAGATGGAACCATACTAGCTTACCATACTAAGACACATAAACTGCTTGCTCGGTA
Source organism: Cerastis rubricosa (assembly GCA_949152445.1). Classification (NCBI taxonomy): domain Eukaryota; kingdom Metazoa; phylum Arthropoda; class Insecta; order Lepidoptera; family Noctuidae; genus Cerastis; species Cerastis rubricosa. The sequence continues at coordinate 10,900,209 of OX424536.1, forward strand.
TCTTTTCCCGAACCCGGTTTCGTGTATGTTTTATCCACCTTTGGACGTAAGTTAACTTTTACTTTGCTCATGTAGATCCCGAAGTGCACGACGGTACAGTTAAAATGACTAGTTTCGACATTAGTTTGCTGGTGTAACGCACACGTGGGCAATTGCAGAACTCCACGCGGGCAGACTAGTTGACTTATTGGTATTTTGTGTAAGTTTCAAATTTCCAGGTGGATCCAACGTCATGTATTTTAATGCTGGGTTTCGCGGACGGTATTATGCGAACGTTATTTCTGCATCCAGATGTACTGCAGAATCAGAAAACCATGGTCAACAAACGAGTTCATTCAACCCTTACTATTCACAGTCAGGACTCCGAAACTCCTGATGTCTTAGATTTGATTTCGGTGAGAAATAAATGCTTTCTATCTACCTAAGATAAAACCTAGTGTCATAATTCCTACAACGTATATTTGTGGAGTATGATATGAATTTAGATGGCTATATGAGTAGAGGCAGACCAAAGAAAAGGTAGGATAGACTGTGTGCTAGGTAGATGGTATTGCTAAAAATGGGATAACTACAGCATCACTATAGAAGAAGAAGACACTCATGATACACCAACCCCGAACAAATTGTGATTAGCAGCGAATTACTGGTAACTAAATACTGTGATATTCTCCATCAGGCTATACAAGAAGCCGAACTAAACGTGGTTGCGATAATCCTAAGCAATAATGCAGCGAATTGTCTTCTCTCACAATACAATCCAATTTTAATTGTAGGAAAAATAATGAAGCAGAATCATTTCTTGTGTTTTCAGCTACTGAAACCACACTCGAAAGCTATAACTCAAATAACAATAAACGAACAGCGCACATTACTGGTAACTTGTGGGGCAGATAGCACCATATTCATGTACAAGTTGAAGTTAGGGACTCCATTCACACTTCAGAGGATCGGCTTTATAGAAACGCCAAATAATATCGCTTTTATGACCTGGAAACCTGAAGAGGTAAGTGACAACACTTGTAATCAGACAGGCTATCATGCGTAGCGCGATGAATTATTTGGTCGTCGATTCCAAAGATGTCAATTGTTAGGTGTGCCATTACCGAATTTTGGTCGTGAGAGAAAGCGTTGCCATAAGAAACGATAATATCAGGGAGCGAGATAACAAGTAAACAAAACCTTATAGGTAGTACCATCGGATTAACGAAGTACGCTGCATCTCCATGGCTTTGTTTTAGTAAAAAGGCTGCATTTCCTCCAAACACATTTAATTAACTGTAATGCTAATTTTCACTAACACAAAGCAACAGATGAATGCCAAAATTTTATTAAAATAAAATTATCATTCCACTGTCAGAATGTCAATAAATTTCAAGTCTCGGCGCTAAAAAAATCAACAAAGCGCTTTTTAAAGCATTAATTAGCTATCACTTGAGTTGTACAAAATAGTCATACCCGAATATACCTTTTGTGGTCTCTCCATACTTTTTAGCTGTCAGGTAACATTTGTTTTCCTATCTCATGATATCAGGAATTCGTGCTCTTACTTTGTGGTCAAGTGGGGCTAATAATGGAAGCAGTGCTGCCGGAGCCGACAGTCCGCCCATACACTGAAATCACAACTTTCAAGTTGGACTTTAAGTCATATAAAGAAACTTTGGTGAAGAAACATTTGTAAGTACTGCATTTATTGGACATTCAGCAAATACAATACTTTATTAATCATGTTTAAATTATAAAACTGCAGTTATTTAGTGGTATCATGCAAGTTCATTCGTCTTAGGATCTTGGTTTTAGTCTTCGAGACAGTAAAGCCCTAATGTACGAAAAGTGCCACAAACTACATATATTAAATTCTGATGAAATTTCTAGCATGCGCAATAGACCTTTCCCAGAAGAAGAAGATCTTGCCAGCATAGATGAAGAGGCTTTGAAAGCTAAGGAAGAGGCTGCGCAAAGAGATGATGAAGACGAAGATGCGGAGTGGGTTGGCGAAATAGAACTAAGTATGTACCATTTCATTGAGAACCTCATCATCATAGCATATTCAGCATGTAAGGTTCCCACTGCTGGGACCCAGGCCACCTCGCTGTGAGAGGGAGTGGGCTGTAATCCACCACTCAGGCCTAATGCTGGTTGGTAGATTTCACATCCACATGCCTCCGAATTTTTAGTTCTAGGACATACTACATAGGCCCGTGTCCCCACGATATTTTCTTTCATCGTTTTGAGAGCAGCGGTGATGAAATAAATTACACACGTAATGCACCTGCTTGGGTTCGAACCCACGGGTTACTGCTCGTAAGTCGGGGCTGCCACAAATGGGCCACCGCTTGTCCTCCACCCCATCATCATTCTAGCCAAAAGACGTTCATAGGGCATAGGTCGCCCCTAAGTGCCACCACATGTATCGTTTCTTTCGCTTTGAGAAAAATTAACGCCACTATGCCTTGGTTCGGTTCGTTCGGGAAATTAGTTTAAATAATTATAATCTACTTGATCAAAACCGTGAGCTTCCTCCCTGCAAATAACCTGCTCTTGCTTGTATTAATATGTATAGAGTAGGTTGGTTTTACACAAATGGCTAATTATTATCATACTATCATGATACGATTCCTTCTATAAAGTTTAATATTACGTATATAACTTGATATCCCCTTTTCCCTTCTTAAAAATATACAGAACTTAAATCCCGAGTTTAAGACGTCACGTTATGATCACTTCCACCGACCCGCACTGTGCTCCCATGATGGATAATGGCCCTTCCTTCGGTCCGCTCCTTCCGGTGGCCCATCAATAAGAACAACATAGGCGCATAGTGCTTACTGATCAAAATATTTGTTGATACTATCCTCATTACTATTTTAGTGGAAAGCGAGAGTATGTTGGGTACAACGGTCACTTGGGCCGACTATTGCGAAGAAGGCGTTTGGGTCATTCAGCGCGGTACAGGTGCCTTACTCCTAATCCAGCCGGGAAACAACAAGATTCTCAAGTATGCTCCTTTTCCTGGAGCTTGGGTTGAAGATATAACGACGTTACAGTTTGTGTAAGATAAACTTAACTTCCTACTACGGAAAAAGTATCCTGCTAGTTTTTTTTTTAATTGTTTCGATTTTTTGTATTTTTCTGGTGGGACAGAGTGCAATCGTTCTAAATTTGGTTCTGGGGTCGATTTACCTTTGTCCTTGAAACAGATGTGACGGCCGCTACCTGATTGTGGGTACAAACACGGGAATTATCCGAGTGGTACGTATGCCAACTGAAGAGGAAGACAATCCTGTACGTCATCGCACAATCTGGATGAAGTCGGTCGAGAAGCTTCTGAGAAGACTTAAGGGCAGACGATTGGCTAAAGAAGAGGTCAGCTTACTTCCAAGGAGCATTTTTTTATTGGGAATATTTATAACATAAACTATTACCTATCATGTTTTTAATTTTCCAGAAACAACCAATACCTCGCATTGACTTCGTAGATTTCTACTATTTACCAATGCATGATCATTACAGTGGATCTATAACCTCCATAAAACTAAATCACGATTCAAAGTAAGTGCGATTACTTATGGGATAACATCATTTTTTTACGTTATAATTTTGCTAGCGAGCAGGCAGCTGGGCACCGTTTTTCGAAGCGGGTATTCTCGAGAACTTTGGTTTTATTCGAGACTGGAAAAAGTTGTCGAGATATTGCGTCTTGACTGGCAAATGCTATTTACACACTAGATATTTATTGTGATATTGGGATAGTTGTACTTTTAATCTTTTTTTCTTGCGTTGTACCTATGTTTAATGTTTTATTTTTATTTTTGGCATTTTGTGTGCACGTCATGTCCCTGCGACAGATATACAGGGTGTTTGGTGCATCGTCTGCCAAATTGAAATAGTCGACTGGGGGGGTCACCTGCTATCCTTTCAGCCCCCTAAACAATTTTCATGCCCTGTGGATTTTTTTTCATCATTTTTTATAGTTTTATTAAAAAAATACCCAAATTTTACATTCAAATACAAATTTAAAAAAAGTATAAGTCGTAGACTCTAAATTTTAATTTTATTTAGATGTGTATTGTATTCCAGTACTTTTGAATTTAAAATTATTGACATTAGCCGCCTAGTTTTTTTTTAATTAACTCGCAAAGTTTCGGACTTCAATTAACGCTGTCCATGTTACAGCTATTTACATGGCTAAAAAAAAAATTCTAAAAGCGACCGGGATCTTCCAACTCCCTAAAAAATTCTCTAGTCTATCAGCTTGCTAGTGATGTACCACATGCTATAAAAATATTTTTACAACTTTGTGAATTCGCTAGAATTGTGAATCAAGTCACAAAAAATTTAAGTCCAAATTATGATTTAGAAAAATATTTTTGCTTAAATGATACCTGAAAAACTTATTAAATCTGTTATCTCACTCTTATAAGGTAAAATCTGTCTCGTATCTCTCTTTTAGGGGAGAAAGGGGGGTTTTAGAAATAAAAAGAAAATGCATTTTAAGCATTTAATAATTTTGTGTGACGATGTGTTACCCAATGCGTGGATTGGTTGCGATGGCCCTATTGCATGTTACCCAGACCTAACTCCGCTTGACTTTTATGTCTGGAGATGTGCCAAAGAGCTGGTATACGCCACGGAGGTTCCGACTAGGGAAGTACTACTTCAATAGGGCCATCGCGACCAATCCATGCATTGAGGAACACAACGTCAAACAAAATTATTAAATAAATTTAAAAAATGCATTTTTTTTATTCTAAACCCCCCTTTCTCCCCCAAAAGAGAGATACGAGACAGATTTTACCTTATAAGAGTGAGATAACAGGTTTAATAAGTTTTTCAGGTATCATTTAAGGCAAAAATATTTTTCTAAATCATAATTTGGAATTTAATTTTTTGTGACTTGATTCACAATTCTAGCGAATTCACAAAGTTGTAAAAAGATTTTTATGGCATGTGGCACATCACTAGCAAGAGGATAGACTAGAGAATATTTGAGGGAGTTGGAAGATCCCGGTCGCTTTTAGTTTTTTTTTTTATAGCCATGTAAATAGCTGTAACATGGTCAGCGTTAATTGAAGTCCGTAACTTTGCGAGTAAATTAAAAAAAACTAGGTGGTTAATGTCACTAATTTTGAATTCAAAGTACTGGAATACAATACACATCTAAATAAATTTCAAATTCCGAGTCTACGACTCATACTTATTTTTTAATTTGTATTTGAATGTAAAATTTGAGTATTTTGTTAATAAAACAATAAAAAGTCGATGAAAAAAAATCCACAGGGCATGAGAATTGTTTAGGGGTCTGAGAGGATAGCAGATGACCCCCCCAGTCGACCATTTCAATTTGGCACACGATGCACCAAACACCCTGTATATTACTTCTTTCTTACTGGTAGTCCTATAATAAACAAATGAAATAAAAATGCAGTAATCCGGGACAATAAACATTAAACTATAATACCTTTCTCGAAATTGTGATCCAATTACGACCAATAAATATTACTTACTTGAAAAATAAAAACTTTATTGCAAAAAAATAACCATTTCCAAAAAAAAGTGGATTATAACTTTACTTTTGGAAGTCGTTGGCAAAAAAAGTAAGTGAAACGAACAAAAGCCTCCGAATCCGGATGTTAAGTTATTTTCCACTTTTCAATTGTGCTAGGTATCATCTAACACAAATCTTCGTCAAGTATCGATTTTACATTGTTTGTAGAAATTTGATGAAGTGAGGGAAGTAGTTCGAAGTATGAAGAATGGAAAGGTCATGGGCCTAGTCGAGAGTAGATTCGCTAGTGCCCTTTTTTAAATAAATGTGATGTGCAGGACTGCAACAACTATCGAGGGATAAAGCTCATGTCACATAGTATGACAGTTTGGGAGAAAGTTATAGACAAAAGATTGCGACAGGAGAGTGAGATTAGCAAAATCAGTTTGAATTTAAGCCAGGTCGAGGAACAATGGACGCCACTTTTGCACTCCGCCAATTAGGTGGTAACTTGGACATGGTTTTCATTGATCTAGAGAAAGCGTATGATTGGGTACCTCGCGAAGTGTTGTGGTGGGCCTTGAAAGAGAAAGGTATGCCTGGGAAATATGTAGAGTTAATTCGTGCTATGTACAGCCAATCTTGTACCTACGTCTGGTCAGCTGCTGGCAACACCGACGAGTTCAGTGTGGCTGTAGGCTTGCATCAAGGGTTGGCTTTGAGTCCTTACCTCTTCCTGTTGATTATGGACGCTTTGACGTCAGACATCCAGGATGAGGCACCCTGGCGCATGCTGTTGCCGAAGAAATTGTTCTTGTTGGTGAAGATGGACCGGAGATCCAGAGCAGATTGGAGAAATGGGAACAGAAGATGGAGAATGTTGGCTTGAAAATCAGCAGAACTAAAACCGAATACATGTTCTGCAAAGTACTAAAAAGTCGCGGGCAGCAGCTAGTTTTAGAAAAAAATATTTTTTACAAAAAAAGAAACCGACTTCAAAAAACACTTAACGCACTAAAAAGTTAAAAATAATACTATAACCTACCTATATTAATAAACCTAACCTAACCTACGATTAACCTATACTAAAATTGAATAATTCTTTGGAGTCGGTGCCAAGCAATATAATTAGAATTAATGAATGAATTAATATTTAGAAGTTGTTGATTTATGTTTTGCTTTTTTCTGGCCTTAGTCTGTATATAGTCATTTAGGTATCGTATATTGCTTGGCACCGACTCCAAAGAATTATTCAATTTTATTATAGGTTAATCGTAGGTTAGGTTAGGTTTATTAATATAGGTAGGTTATAGTATTATTTTTAACTTTTTAGTGCGTTAAGTGTTTTTTGAAGTCGGTTTCTTTTTTTGTAAAAAATATTTTTATTTGTTAATTTTTAGTGACATATTTTTAATCTAATAATAAAATATGGGTAGGCCTAGTAAAGATGCTTCTCGTGTGAGAAAAGGCGTCGAACTGAAACTGAGAAAAAGGAAAACGATTAAAAGAAATTATTGAAAGAAATGATCAACGCAGTTTGAATAAGAACCCTGATCATCGCGAAAACATGTTACGTAGGTTGAATAAGGAAAGTCAAAAAGTTAGTCTGTGGTACACCTGGAAAGTGCATACCGTTACAATTCCAACAAGCCCAAACACAGCTAAGATACATTGTCTTATTATGGAGTTCCAGTGCCTGTCTCTTGGCTTCATCATCAGATCTGATGGTAGAATGGTTCTTATTGAACGCAAATGCTTCACTTGTTGTACAAAATACCAAAATCGCTGTACGTTTCCTATAAAACTTGAAGAGTTCCTTCGATTTCGCCAAGATTCCATCATCAGATCCCGACTTGGTGACTATGGGACCAAATGGAAAGCATAGGCTTTGGAATAAAAATATAATTTTCCAAATCGGTTCGTAAATGACTGTGTTATGCGCGAACAAAAAACGCAAGCAGAGTAAACGAAAAGTTAGAAATATTTAATTTTTGTTGATTTTTTCAGAAACGGCTTGTCTGATTTCGATAAAATTTTCATGGGACCATTTGGAAAGTATACGCTTTCAAACAAAAAAAGAATTTTTCAAATCGGTTGGCAAGCGACGGAGTAACGCGCGAACAAACATTAAAAAAAAAAAAATACAAACATCCGAATTGAGAACCTCCTCCTTTTTTAGAAGTCGGTTAATAAAATAGCATTGTGTTTTCAGTTCTCTTCATAACATGTTTCAGGCGTCTTTATTCTTCTGGTGCCGATGGAAATATATTCGGTTTTGACGTCAACTTTCCAAAACGACTGCTACCACGTCCGAAGCTTCCACCACAACCAGAATCTCTTGTAAGAATTTTTTAAATATAATTCTTCGAAAACTGGCTCTTATTGCACTACTGTTAGGTTCAAAACGTGTTCGACTTTATCTCTCTCTTTTTTCTTTTCTCACATTTATTTCTACAAGTGTTTTATTTTGGCAAGTAAAACAAGTAGGTAAAAAAAAAAACATAGTAAATTTTCTCATTTTGAGAAAATTTACTTTGTTTTTTTTTTAGAATCAACGAAGAGAAGTATCCTTAGGGGTTTAACCTCATCTATCAACACGTCTGTATGGTGTCGGACGTAAAGAATAGCACCATCCCATATCTTCGCGTGGGTGTCGTAAGAGGCGACTAAGGGACTTGCCAGACAATGGGCAGCAGCTTTCTCTGTGGTTTTTGTAACAACTGTACTGCGATCGCCAACCCGCCTGCCAAGCGTGGCGATTATGGCAAAACCCCCCAAAATGTCAATGTGGCAACACTTGGGGGAGGTCTTTGTCCAGCAGTGGATGTATTTTGGTCTGAAATGATGATGATGATCAACACGTAATCGCATTTTTCCATGTGTCTATCCATTTCTGTCAGCAAGCTTTGTTTCTCGCTCTATTTAATGACAATTCCATGCTGTTGGATGTGGCGCATTAGTGTTTAAAACGGGGTTTTCACCAGGACTGTTGCTACAGTGCCAAAATATCTGGACCTCAAAACAAATAATAAGTCGACACAGTCGACCTTACGTCGGGGGTACCTACCTAACATTCGAGATTTATTTAAAATTTACTACTTTAATAAAACTTAATCAACCATAATCACTTACTTTACTTTTTTTTTACAGAGAATAAGAAGAGTATCAGAGCATAGCACTGTTGAAGGAGAGTTAATGTCCCACGAACAACTGAAGCAAAAGGAAGAATTTGATAAAATGATGGCCATCGCCAACGCACATAAGAAACGAGTCCGCGACCAGCTCGGTGATCTTACTATGGAATACAACAAGCTAATAAAAGCGTAAGAAGAACTTTATTTATTTTTTGGCTTTTGATGGGGTCAGAGTTAAAATGCTTTGTGTGAAATTAAAAAAATAAATATCAGCTTGCCCTTTGCTGATTTGCCGGTACGTTACATCAGCGGCCAGATTAGCATGCTCGGTATACCCAGTACCGAAATCTTACTAACCTATATTTGTGCTTCCTGATTGTAAATTTAAAAATGATTATTACTCGAGAACTATCAAGAATCGCAGAACATCCGTGGGGTATATTCGGATACCCCTGGGCATGAGGCATCAATTTTTGTATGACGTCACTATTAAGACAACCCAGTCTAACATTGTACTGATTTTTTTTAGGAATCGAGCTCTTCCAACCTCTCAACAAATAGACGAAACCCTAGACCCTCGACCTCTAAAAGTACAAGAAAGAGAGTTAGATGATGCTAAAGCGCTTACCAAAAGGAAATTGGCTCATCAACTCGAAGCTTCCGATGTGGGCTTAAATAAAATGCATACGAGGAACATAATAATGCTGGATGTGTTCCCTTTTACCTTGAGGGCAATCAGGTTGGTTTTACATTACCTACAGCATATTCAAGAATGTGACCTAACTAGTTAAGTACGATACCTTAGTCATATCGGGACTGATGGTCTAGAGTCGGCACGTAGATGATTCCAGATAACGGGCGTCTTAGTAGGGATGCCTCGGAAATGCTAGATGACTTTAACACCGTTCTGGGAGATTGCTCCGAAAACTTCGCACTAGGGATAATTTCATTTCCTACGTATGAACTTTTTTTGCCTTTAAGACAAAACAGATTTGTTTCAAAATGGATTGTAGAAAACCCAGACAGAAATGGTGAGACGAAGCTTGCACCCAGAGTGATTGGGCATGGACAGCAGCAGCCAGGCTTGAGTGAAAAGAGTTAAGGGACGTGTTTGACCAGGATTTCATGTGTCTCAAATCTATTTTTATGTTTTTAGGACTAATGTATTTATTTAATTGTATCATACAGGGATCCCAAAGTAAAGTTAAGACCTCTACGCCATAAAAATCTCTCGAAGGAGTTTTACGCTCAATTGGAAGAAGTATACCAGAAGATGGCTGAAGCCGCTTTAAGAGGAAGGTTGGAAACTAACATAACAATATATTTTATTCCATAGTGAACGAAACCAGTCGGATTTTAAAAATAGATTTACAAATTTATAATTGTATTTTCTAAATGTACATGCTGCTAGGAATATGAATTTATTGGAGTTAGCTGAGAAAGAATTGCAGTAAGTAAATCGTAATAATTACCCTTCTTATTAGATACAATAGGCTAAATAAGGACTTTGACTGTTGAACTCTTATGTCCTGTTTTTCAACAACAGACATCAGGAGTCAACTGTTCGTCGTATGGGACAACGGAAGGCGTCGTATGGCCCCCCGCGTGTCGCTTCCTTCCTGCTAGGCTTGCCACCAAAGCCCCCGTATCCGCTGAAGAAAGCACTCAGGAACTACCACATGCGCCTGAACAGACATCACATTCAATTTATTGAGGTTTGTTTCTTTAAAACTACATTGACTTAAAACTAGCTGTGCCCGGCATGCTTTCACTTTTCCTACCTACTTCCTACCCTAACTACCTACCCACCCTTTGTTCCTACCTGACCTAAATGTTATTGCCCATAATACAATTTATCTATTTATCTAGTATCAGATCAGAATGTCTTCTTCCTCCATACTTCTTCATTAGACATAATCTCAGTAATCCTCTCATACTAGCCTCTCTCTAGCACCATTGTGTTTTACACATTCATACTCAAATTATATTATGTAGCATAAGTGCTTATCTAGTCCGTAATATACACGTTTAATATTACCCAGTGGCAAGAACATCTCAATCGTAAGCCGGATCCAAACGCCATGCCTCCCGGTGCAGCGGAGGCCCTGAAGGAAGCGGAAGCCACCATCGGCAACCGCATACTGAAGACTCAGCCGGACTACGTCGCACCGCCCGGACACAACACGCAGATACGTGTCTGCCTAGTCAGAAAAGAGGTTCGTACCCGTACTATATTACTTAGGGCCTCATTCACCATCCTCAAGTAAAGTATCGAGTAGGCTACTTGCCAGTTAAAGTACCAGGTAACTTCACGAACATCTTTCACGAACTTCGAGTAGAACTACTTATAAACGGGTATGATTTTATCAATAACCTAATAAATGCATTTTCATTGACCTAATAAATATATTAGGTCTTTACCTATGAAATTGCCGTTTTGTTTGAAAAAAGTTAAAGTGTTTTTTTTTTCGAACTTATTTATTTCTTTTATTCAAAGTAATCACCCCTGCAATCAATGCATCTTTGCCAACGCTGTGGCAGTTTATGGATGCCCTTCTTGAAAAAATCAGCTGGACGGGAGACAACAAACTCTTCAAAGGCGTTTTGTACTGCCTCTCGGGAATTGAATTTTTTTCCCGCTAAAAAGTTGTCCAAATTTTGGAAAAAGTAATAGTCGGAAGGCGTAAGATCTGGTGAGTATGGCGGATGAGGGAGAGCTTCCAAACCCAACTCATGCAGCTTAGAGACGGTCTGTTGTGCAGTATGGGGCCGCGCGTTGTCGTGAAGTAGCAGTGGAGACGACCGATTGACCAAAGCTGGTTGCAGACGTGCGAGTTTCGCCATCATTGTGGTCAGTTCTTCAATGTACACATCTGCAGTAATGCTCTCGCCGTTTTGTAAAAAGCTATGATGAATCACACCAGCACTAGACCACCAAACTGTGACCATCACCTTTCTAGGGGTCATTTTTCGTTTTGCACATTGCTTTGGTACCGAACCAGGATCTAACCAACTTGCTGAGCGCTTTCGATTGTCAAAAAGAATCCATTTTTCGTTGCACGTAACAATTCGGTTCAAAATTCCTTCATTTCTGTGCATGTTAAGCAGCGCAAGGCAAGTCTCGACGCGTACGTTGCGCTGGCGATCGTTAAGTTCGTGGGGCACCCATCTATCAAGCTTTTTTATCTTGCCAATCTGTCGCAAATGGACCAATATTGTTTTAATGCTAACATCAAAAGCTGCTGCCAGCTCAGCTGTAGATTGAGTTTCATCAGCTTCAACAATCACCTTTAATTCATCATTGTTGACCAAAGTTTCCGGACGACCACGAGGTTCATTTTTCAAGTCAAAATTCCCAGAACGGAACCGAGCAAACCAATAACGGGTTGTGCGTTCGTTTGTACAGTTCTCTCCGTAAACGTCGTTGATGTTACGGGTCGTTTGTGCCGCGTTGGTGCCACGACGGAACTCATATTCCATAATTACACGAAATTTCAAAGTATCCATTATGAGGAAAAATGTTGAAATGTAATGAAAATACGACGCTAATCAATAAACAAAAGACTGATTTTGTAAATAGAATGTCATATTTTTAAAACAAAATTAATTTGAATTTAGAACTCATAGCCAATCAAAACTTTTTTTTGTTTGAAAAAGTCTGTACTGAAATACGGCAATTTCATAGGTAAAGACCTATTATTTTGTTCCTAAAATAGTAGATCTGTCACCAAAATTGAATCATCAAATAAAATAAAAAAGAGAATAGAGAATTATGAAAGAATTACTTGGAAATAATATCAATCATCAAGTAATTTTATTAGGTTTCAAAATAATAGAAGTGTCACGAAAATTGAAACACCAAACAATTTAAAAATGTTTACATAAAAACTCCAAACCACAGCTCCAAACATCCTGTCTTTGTCTGCAGGGTTTCAAGTAGGTAACCTAACACGAAGGGGATAGCGGGTCTTAGTTCGCTCGCTCCGCTCGCTTACAGACCCCGCCATCCCCTTCGAACCTACCGAGTCGGTGTGCCCAATGTCTCGAGCTGGCTTCGCTCGCTCTTGCATCCTAACTGCTCATTAATGTAAATTGTAAATTAGTAAATTTTCACAGACCACCTATTGGACTCTTCCCCCCTGTTAGGCATTTCTTCATAGAAATAAGGAACTGATCTGTTTATTAGGTGACAGATCTATCATTTTGATGATTAAACGAATTAAATGACACTTATAAATTTTTTCGGAAACAAGTTATAGGTTCTTTATACATGGGATAGGATTATATTTAGTAAGGTGAAAAATCTGCTATTTTCAATTTAATTGTATTATTGCTGCCCGTGACTTACTTATCAAGGCTATAGAAAAATGTTATCAAACTATAATCTAAGATACATATTTAAAATAATTTGATTATTCATACTTAAGAGACCGTTTCGATTAATATGGTGACTTATATCTTTCTTGGGAATAAATATTATAATTAGGGTATTCCACATTACTGACGAATCTAAACTTTGGTGACAGAAAATATTGTTCCCAAAATAGACTGACTCGTAACTTACTTGCCAGGTCTTCCGCCAATTAGCTTGTTTACTTGACGGTTAAATATTGAAAAGTTGTCTGTTGTACTTTCTTGCGTAGCTACCATTAACGATTATTTTAAAATAAATTGATAAAATGGATTAATTTTATTAATCTAATTTTTGCTTGTGAAATTGACCGATCGCTAATCGGCGAGTAACGAATCAACACTTATTTCATATACAGGGTGTTTGGTGCATCGTGTGCCAAATTGAAATGGTCGACTGGGGGGGTCACCTGCTATCCTTTTAGCCCCCTAAACAATTCTCATGCCCTGTGATTTTTTTTCATCGACTTTTTATTGTTTTGTTAAAAAATACCCAAATTTTACATTCAAATACAAATTTTAAAAAAAGTATGAGTCGTAGACTCTAAATTTTAATTTTATTTTGATGTGTATTGTATTCTAGTACTTTTAAATTCAAAATTAGTGACATTAGCCACCTAGTTTTTTTTAAAAAAAACCGGCCAAGTGCGAGTCTTACTCACACACAGGGTTCCATAGCCCCAAACAATATTTTGAACTGTCATTCATTAGTTAGTAGTATTAGTTAGTAAACTTCAAGTCAACCGCAAAACTAAATTGGTTTTTCATAGTATGTTAATCAAAAACAAAGTTACTGCTGCAGTTTGATGAAAAAGTCCCATATCTCAAAAACTAAACATCATATCTTATTGAAACCAATTTTCGTTGATAGTTTTTTTTACGTTCTACAATTCTGAATATTTTCAGAATTTTCCTCCTCTTACTTTAGAAATTAGAGGGGGGGGGACACACATTTTACCACTTTGGAAGTGGCTCCTGCGCAAACTATTCAGTTTAGAAAAAAATGATATTAGAAACCTAAATATCATTTTTGAAGACCTATCCATAGATACCCCACACGTATGGGTATGATGAAAAAAAAAATTTTGGTTTTCAGTTCTATGTATGGGGAACCCCAAAATTTATGGTTTTTTTTCTATTTTTGTGTGAAAATCTTAATGCGGTTCACAGAATACATCTACTTACCAAGTTTCAACAGTATAGTTCTTATAGTTTCGGAAAAAAGTGGCTGTGACATACAGACGGACAGACAGACAGACAGACAGACAGACAGACAGACAGACATGACGAATCTATAAGGGTTCCGTTTTTTGCCATTCGGCTACGGAACCCTAAAAAAGACATTATTTTTATTTCTTCAACCCCCCTTTCTCCCCCAAAAGAGAGATACAAGACAGATTTTACCTTATAAGAGTGAGATAACAGATTTAATAAGTTTGTCAGGTATCATTTAAGCAAAAATATTTTTCTAAATCATAATTTGGAATTTAATTTTTTGTGACATGATTCACAATTCTAGCGAATTCACAAAGTTGTTAAAAGATTTTTATGGCATGTGGCACATCACTAGCAAGAGGATAGACTAGAGAATTTTTGAGGGAGTTGGATGATCCCGGGCGCTTTTGGTTTTTTTTTTATAGCCCTGTAAATAGCTGTAACATGGACAGCGTTAATTGAAGTCCGAAACTTTGCGAGTTAATTAAAAAAAAACTAGGTGGCTAATGTCACTAATTTTGAATTCAAAAGTACTGGAATACAACACACATCTAAATAAAATTAAAATTCAGAGTCTACGACTTATAATTTATTTTAAATTTGTATTTGAATGTAAAATTTGGGTTTCTTGTTAATAAAACAATAAAAAGTCGATGAAAAAAAATCCACAGGGCGTGAGAATTGTTTAGGGGTGTGAGAGGATAGCAGATGACCCCCCCCCCTCGACCATTTTTCACGTCATTATGATTTTATTTTGTTTTGGACTATACCTTTTTGACATTTTACCATTGAAGGACAAAGTGCCAACTTTTTCACACCTTTTTTTGTTGCAAATACTAGTTTTGCATGTAACTTTACGTACCTAAATACTTCGATGACCTTTTTTCTATTAAAGGTACGTTTACATCTTGTGTACTCTAAAGGCTCATTTACGGAGACACGGTGCGTCGTCCGTCGCGTGCGGCATGACGTCTAGCGCCGCGTTGTACATTTTTTTCGTTTACGGATAGGCGACGCGAGCAGCGGCCTACGTTATCACACGCGCAAACACTACAAAGACGTATGGCAAAGTACAATGTTTCGATTTCGGTTAATATGTCAGATGGGCTACCGCTGACCATGACGTCCTGGGTTCGATCAGAGTATTGTTAGGTTTTTACATCAAGTATTTCCCAATATCGGCCCGGAGTCTGGACTTGTGCCCGGTGTGTCGTCCCATATAACATGAGACTTAAACATAACTGACGAGATGTAACCCAAGCGCGGTGATATATGATATGCTATCAGTTTTAAAAAAGTTCCACTTTTTAGAGCATCGACTCTGTCAGCAACAGCAACAATCATACTTGTACTTGTCTTTTCTCAGATCTTTGACTTAAAACGCGAGTTCAACGAGAAAGTATTGGAGCTGCGCGAACGCAAGGTTCAAATGGTGAAGGTTATGCAGGATATTGGGGAGCGACTGATGGAGATCCGCATTGAGATCCCACCGAAGATGGCTAAGGCTCCACCTGCACTGCCGCAGTTTGACGAAGACCTCGAGTTCCCTGAGAGACACCTTGAGGTGAGTGCGTACTTAGGTACATATATTTCTGCTACAAAGCGTTGTTCTGTACATTAAAAAAATGTATCATTAAAAACAAAGTTGCAAAAAAATAAGGCATTTCCAAAATAAAATTAAAAATAACTTTACTAACGGAAGTCGGTAACTTTTTTTGTTAAGTTATTTTTTACTTGGCGAAGTAACCTTATATTAGATGTCTAGCGGTCGTTTAAGACATTGAAACACCCTCTTGTACCTAAGTGTCATCACATAAAATTGAAAATCCGCAGAAGTTATAAACATATATTTATTTTCGGCTGAAATTCATGTATCTTGCTCATCAGCATCATGCTCTCTATAACGCCACGACAGAATCATAGACTGCTTCTATAACCAAAATTACACATCGATTGTATCATAGGTGAAACCAGAGCCAATTTACCCAATGGGTCTGAGGGGACAGATGTCGAAGAAATCGCAACTGTTGCAAGAGCGTAGGAAAATGTCTTCGCAGCACATGGCCAGAGTACGCCAGCCAAGGGTTGCAAGATTTATGTCCATTAACGGTAAATATGTTTTTATAAGACATGCGTAGTGTGAGATGCCACTCAGCTAGATCGACCGACGACCTTCAAAAAGTAGCTGGGAGTGCTGGGACAGACCTGATGTGGAAAGGCGAGAACAGAGTGTAGCGAAGCTTAGGAGAGGCCCATGTCCAGTAGTTGCCTGCGGCTATTCTAAGTTTTTGTTGTAGATTTTCGTTCAGATTGTTTGTCAAATTGTTATATAGTACACTTACCTCTCACATATCGTCGTGAGTTCCTTTACGTAAATGCCTATCAGACCATCAAAGCGATCGTAAACTTTGCATAGAAATTGCCTTGAATTGTAAACCATATCTTAATTTGTAAAAATCGCATCAATGTTCGTACACGCTTATTTCAATGAAATTTTGTGAATGTATATGGTTGATTTCAGCTTATAGATTGATAGATAGGACAGTTTAATGGACCCGAGAGGTGGCGTTGAGCAAAGCACGGGCGATTTGCTAGTTTTACTATAAATAAAATGATAATAAAGGCTATTTTAACATCCGAATAATTTCAGAAACACGGCCACTAACTGCTTCTTGGGAACTTATGAAAGTAAGGCAAGATCAAGAATCGACTCCCTTAGAAATTGAAGTACGTGAAAGACGTATTGAAAGGTTTGTTCAATGCATACAGTAACATAATTTAAACAAGGAGTAATTACGAAACCGTCAACCAAGCGTAATATACATCAAACCAGTAACCATACGCAAAATTTAGCTTGGAGTGAAAAATCACACTTCACAGTAGGACTAAATGTACGCGCTCAAAACATTGACAGGAGTATTTAAAGTGAAGTTATAACCAGAAGTCGGAATTAGGTAGAGTTATTTGTGTACTTACACTGATTTCATACAGCGAAAGAATAAAGTGGATATCCTCAAATCCCGAAATCAATTTTAAAGAGCAGAAAAATCCCGTGATTTATTAAATAAAAAAGTTATTTACTTTTACACAAACTAAACCATCCAACATCGGATGTTCGAAGTTGCAAAATTCCAATACGCACCCGCAAGGGTATATCCATATTAATATCAATATTTCGATGCAAGTACGAAAATAACTCTTCCTAATTCCGACCTCTGGTTATAACATTAAAAACTTGTATTAAAAAAAAAACGTTTTGATAAAGTTGGAACTTTGACCTGAAATACCTCCGTAACTAGAAGGTTATCAAGTATGCTGAATTCATGGTAATAGTTTGCGCATCGATATCCTTTGCTCCGTGTATTTTACCGGCAGTAATATTCTTACAGACATCTCTTTGAGCAAGACATGCTACTCAAAGACGCGGAGAAAGCAGTGGACAAATTCGATTCCCGCCTGAGAGAATTACAACGGGAGCGCATCAGAGTTCAGGTATGGAATTGCTTCTAAGGTTCGACTTTCTTGTATATAATATTATACCCATATCAGCTAAAATCATCGTAAAATATTGAAAACAAAAACATTCGTTCTAATAAGTTTGTTTAAAAAAAAACTCGACATCCCTTATCCACAAAATACTGTCTTTTCCTAGTGCTGGCTAGTCCTTTCTGTAGAAGTTTAAAAACTCACCGCTAACAGACGTCCTCTAACGTATTGCTAATCAGTATTTGTAGTTCAATGTTTTTTTTCAGGAAAAGAACGAATTGCTGGAACTTCATTTATACCAACTGCACAGAGAAATGAACGTTTTAAATAGATTCGAGATGCATGAAGACCGCTTAGCCGAAAGAGTGTACACTAAATTAATGCAGGTAATTATACACAACATTTCTGACCACACAAATTAAATAAATTAAAGTCAAAGAGTACGTACGTACGTAGAGTCTAATAACTAGTCAATTCCTAACCAATATTGTCAAATTTTTCTCAATATTCTTCAAATATATCAGAAGATCCAGATTCTGATGATCGGGGAACAGAATAAGCCGGCATTGAATTTCACATTTCGCATGCCGCATTGCGCTTGCTTCGCCATTATCGGAACTAAAGATCTTGTATATTTTCTTAGTAAAGATTCCAATTTCAAAATTGCTTATCAGCAATGCCTTCCTGGCCATAAAACTTAAGCACCGAAAGAGACATGAAGCATTGTAACAATTATGATGTTCACAGGTCCGTGGAGTACAAGAACAGATCACCGACTGTGAGCATCGCATTGAAGACGAACTCACGGCAAAAGATGAACTAGACCTTATGTGTCAAGCGTTACAGAGGAAATTCAAGCAGGTGGTACAAGATAACAAGTTCGCTGACTTCTTGCGCCGGATATTCAAGAAAAAGTATCGGCCACCACGTGTTCGAGATGATGATGGTAAATAGTTTCCTAAAGAACATAAAAACGCGGGTTGTTTATTCAAATTAGGTTTCACTTTTTGGATGTCAAAATAACATAGGAAAACACCCAAGAAACCTGCTGTCATAGTGTTTTAACTGAAGTGGTGGAACAATTACCTCTATTAAAACCTCCACTTTTAGAACCCCAAGTGTGTGTAAAGGGAAGATGTAAATCAGGCACAAGAAGAGCTTAGTGTCTGAAACGACAAAGCTTGCGTACTTTCTCTGACAGTATTGGAGCACATTTCTAGAATTAAAAGAAACAGATTGTTAAGTTTCTTATCTTCCGATCAGATACTATTTGATCTGAAGGGCTACTGCTCCTATAGTTTTTGTTATGTTTCTGTCTGTGTGTGTAACGTTGATTATGCGAATACCACTGCTTACGTATTGCAGGATTGTACATGACGTCAGGAATAAAACGTAGTTGGTATGTAGCGTAGTATATGCCACCACCACAGCTTGTTATTCTTCACAAAACAAAAATAATTATAATCATTTGTGTTTGATTTTCTTAAAGACTCATCTGAGTCAGAGTCATCAGAATCTTCTACTGAGGAGGAAGACGAGGGAAGCTTGGACAGCCGCGACATTGGTCCAATTCGCCTTGACCCTAACATCTGCCCTGAGGGATGTGAAAGGGAAATTTACGACCAAACGTATGAAATGAGGAACGACAGGTAACCATTTGTAGAAAACCATTTTTAAAGGAACAAAAATCACCTTTTTAAAGTCGAATTTTAATAGCAGGTAAGCCTTCAGTGTTGCCTGACCTTAATTTTTTATTTATTTTGTTCCGATTAATCTATACTTTCTTTACTTTTATTATAATGTTCCTATTATCCAAACTATATCCGAGTATATGATATATTTAAAACGGTAGAATTCCGACTATAACGGGAGAGAAACCGCGGGAAATAGCTAACCTTCTGTAATATCATCATCTTGAAACACACGTCCTCAACTTGCACTTGCGTGACGGAAAAATGGTCTTTCGGGAGACAGTGACCACGCCAGCCTAAAAAAAATTGTGCGTGGAGTCCCTACGCGCGGAAGAAGTGAAACTTCGTAATGTGGAAATGAGTGCTTTCATACCCCTCCATGGTAGCGTTAAACGTTTAATGCAACCTTGTTGGAAATCGCATCAGAAGTTTCACTTCAATAACTGGAACTAGTAGTAGTAGTACTACTGGAAGTAGTAGTTATTTAGTAAAAGTGTTCACTGTTATTCAGCAAAAGTGTATGATGCCTACAGACATAAGCATGAACAAGAAATGTTGGAGAAAGACCGGCTGGTAGAGCTTCTGAAGAGAGACATCGAAGCACACAACAAGATCAAGCGAAAGTTATCCATACAACTGGAAACGAGGAAGAACGAGCTCAGGGAATTTATGGTAAAACAAGACAACATTTTTCAACAATCCCTGGGCGAAACAATCAAATTTTCAACAAATACAAACTTGTTCCCCATTTTAATACCTTTAGGAGTTCATCATTTCAGCAGAAAGAGATGAATTTTCCAAAAATAATTCGTTAGATCTTACGTGCAAAATTTTATGGTTCTATGTTCTAGTTGTAGACCCAGCGATTAAGGCTTTGAATTTGTTTGTCTAGCAAAAAAGTTGCCTGTTTTACATATTGCTCCCTCCTTATTTTTATTTTTTTCTACTTCTCTTTCAGTCTTTTCGTTAGCAGGGTCAAACTCATCCAGCCATTTTCATTTTGATTGGATTATATATTTCTTTTAACTTTAGAACGCCATACCTATAGCTTTCAAAGAAACCCCCTTTTTACAACAAGGTATCTTTATAAGTATCTATAAACTGATTATAACATTATTCAGCTGGAGAAACAATCTTGCATGAACGATGTGGATACAGTGGTGGTACTTCGGTACGATCAGATTAGAGCGGCGGCCATCAACGGCTGCACGGGTCAAAAGGGTCTGTCGGAGACCGTGGTGTTCCCTGAGAAGTTGCTGGCCCGGCTGAGGAGACGAGTTCTTGAGATACAGGATGAGATCCGACAGCAAAGGCTTAGACAAAAGTGAGTCTAAATAATAAAAAGGTATAGTCGGACGCAGCGAATATCTCGATGCCATATTGATCGCCACGGGAATCCGCTGGATGTAGGATCGTCGCAAATAACAAGAGACCATCCTCCAAGTAGGAGGTCTATGTCCAGCAATGGTTGTCTTATAGCTACATTTTGACCAATGAAATTAATATAAAAATGTTCAAATAGTTAGCACCTCTCCTCCAAAGGAGATACGTGAATCTGTCGTTGGAAAAACAACAGATGCAGTTATTGAAATGGGCCTTTAGTAAAAAAATCTAAATAAATACACGATTTAAATAATAATAATATCATTTATTTTCTAATAATACTATATATAAATATAAATGAATTTTGATTATCTCCTCTTTTCCTTTTATTCCTTTTCCGCACCACAAAGTCCATACCACGACAGCCGTTTGCTCTTGGGGTTTTACTAAAGCTAACAAAGTCAAGGATATATTTCACTACCCAAATTTATATTCCTGTGAAAGTTCACAGTTTTTTTAACGTCATTACATCACTACTTTAAAACAAATCTGTTACTGTTTTTAGTTAATCCTGAGTGCAACTACTATTTGGATATCGATAAACAGATCCTTAAAGAAGAAGGGGGCTTGTTTTTCGTTCCCTTGTCTTTAGCTGTTAGTTTTGATGTACAGGATAAACCGCACGCACTTGTTCCGCATGAACGTGGATCTGAAGAAAATGGAGGAAGACGCGGAAGAGCTGCGCGCGCAGATGCGCGATGTGCTGAGCCGCAAGCTTGGCAGGCCGCGCAAGGTGATGTAACTAGCTTTTGAATAACAAAAAAACGTCTTTTTCTAAACTCAGAAGTAAGGGGAATGAATAGGAACGTGTGTTTCCTATTCTTTTCTCTTACGACTGTAGGAAATAGGATCAGTTCATCAAAAAAATCAGACAAATACTGCTTGTCTCTGGTTTTTGACAGGATCCAGGTCGATTTGAAAACTATAAGTGGGTACAACTCACAGTCACACAACTCCAAAGTTGCTTAACTGTGTATTGTAGCTACTTAAAGTAATACTGCTGTTTTCTAATTACTTAATAATCTTCGAAAAATAAACAGGTGGACCGCACTCTTGACGACCTGCTGCGCCAACTCGCGCGCAGACACAAGTACGCCATCACCTACAGCACGCTGCCGCACGTCGTCGCACAGCTCAGGGCCTGGCGAGTCAGTTCTTTACATCTTTCTACAAATATAACTTTTTTTACATCATAATTATAACGTTTATGTGTATGTGTGCGTGAGTGCCTGTGTGCTTGAGTATGATGTATATGCCTGTGCCAGTATGTATGTTTGTAGGTACCTATGTGAGTGGTGAGTGTGACTGTGTGTGTTCAGGCTTCGATGATTTTTTTAAGGAAGAGGTACTCTCCCATGCCAGCGACACATAACCTTAGCTAGACAGACTTTATTTGTTTAGGGGGCAGTAACTAGATTTTGTACAGACCCTCGATGGTAGACAGACCTTACTTATTTTAGGAGAAAAAAAAAAGAAAACGTGAAGTCACTGTTTGTAGATTCTCTACCGTTTCGTAGTCTAGTGACTTAAGCCAGCCGAAGATAACATATACATGTGACATGTATCCTTTCATTTTTTGCCTACTCCTCCGCTATTCTTTTCTGGTTAATTTCGTTGCGGGGTCTAAGACAGTTAAATTGTTACTCTGGGACTTCGTCGAGCTTCATAGTCTCGGCGCTTTTCTGGTGGTTGTTGTGTGTGTTGTGTTTTCTGTTGTTGCAGGCTTTCAGGAGTTGCAGTGGTTTAGGAATAGTGTGGCGGGCTTGATCCAATTTAAAAAAAAAAGTTGAATTACAACCTTATGAACATACCTTGAGTGTGTTTTCCTCCAATGTTTTAACTTTGGTGGTGAAATAAATTACAAAAAGCCTGGGTTCAAACACACAACCTACACTAATCATAAATCGTTGCTGATTGGACACTGGACCACTACTACTGTCTACGTATATATCACTTCTTTCTCTACACGGTTGGAATCAAAAGCCATATAGCCACGCGCGTATCGCATGACGCAAGTCGTGTCTTAGAGCGATTTCTGACTAACTGTTACCTTATCGGCTTACGCGCGTACACGCGCTTGATCCGGCGTGATTGCGCGGGATGAATGGGCGCACGGGGTGGTGTCTATCACGGCTCGCGCTTCGAAACTAATTGCACGTGGCGCAAAAGACGCGTCAATCCGCACTTCCAATGAGCTTATAAGCGCTGAAAATGCCGTACCTAAATGGGGCGTCATCTTGGACGTTATTATTAAAATAATCCTTAAACACAGTTACTTCTTAGAAAGCGTTTAGTTTTCAATTGACTATTACATAAATCTTACAGGAACGCCACAGTAGTCTCGAAAAGAAATATCTGGCCACCTTGAATGAGAATTCTGATCGCCTCCGCTTGGCTGCCGCGCTGCAAGCTGATGTTTTGCCTCAAAAGGTAATGAGTGGGTTTTGTTTTTAATACAATGATAATGTCTAATTATTGAATTATTTCAAAAGGAAGCAACCTCGTTTGGAAATACCAGTCAATAATAGGATAGCAGTCTTTACCGTTTTTGCCCCAACCTAGAAACGTTGCTATCTACAATTAACATATATTATTTTACCTAATCATTTTGCCACTTAACTTTTATTCCAAGAATTTTGTATCAGAATCTATATCCACTAATACATGTAAAGAAGGTCACTATACTAGTGTCCTTCTTCTTTATGGATTTATTATCTATTGCTTTCTAAGAGATGCGAGTGTCATGTTTGTTACATCGACTGTCGGTATAGAGGTAATTTTAAATAAGATATAGTTATGTTATTTTTAATTTAGATACGTGGAAAAGACTTACTAGAAAGTAAAGGCTTTAAATGTTGTTTTTTTGTTATTACAGGTAAGTAACTCTGTTTAGAATGTATAAGTAAACTACATATGTAAAAACTTTGTATTCTATTGTTTTGTGAATAAAAGTATTATGTTATTACAGAAAAACGCAATTTCGCCTTTATTTAATATAAGAAGCATATTACTATTATATACATATAAGTAACAACATAAAATATCCAATAATCCGAGACTAGGTACCTACTCGTCCAAAATTTCTTTCATTAACGGAAAGCTGCGCTATTGACGAGAGCCATCTAATATTTTGCCTACATAACCAACCAGTCCTCAGAGATAAATATCTATAGAGATAGTCTTATGAATAAATAAATGTGTTTGTCATTAAATGGATCAAAACTACATATCTCACTCATTCACGCGTTCACTTACTCACATATATTATACAACATGTACAATTACACACCACACATACACATACATCCCACACTCACATATCACTCATGCACAACTCACACATAACATTCATAAAACGCACACTCATTTAAATAAGCTGATGTAAAGTATGTAATGTTGTATTTGTATTATAATTTTCTTGATTTTCTTTCTCGAAATCATAAATAGTAAATATATTATTAGTAGTTAACATAATTTATTCTTGTATGTACATTAAGTAAATTTAAGTTACAGAAGAGTGGAGTGTCCTAATACAGGCATTTACTTGCTTAAAAGGACACTTCTATCACTAGCTTTGTAGTACAAACCTGTTATAGAAAAAAAAAAACTGAATTTGTAAATACTTAACTTGACTAAAGTTTTATTTCCACAGGCCGCTAAAGATCCAGGCCCGATGCCGGGAGGTTATGACGAGAAAGAATACCAACGCGACGTCAATCGTTTGCTTATAGTGCGACAACGACAAGTACAACAGATAAAGGTGCCTAGCTTTCAATATTTTATAATGTTTATGTAGGTAGGTTATTTTAGCACTAAGGCTGGTTTTATTGTTACGCGTTTTGGCAGCGCCGTTGGAGCGCGCGTGTTCGGAGATGTATGCGGTAGTAGTTGCGTTTCAAAGTCACGCGCTTGAACAGCGCCGTTCGGTAAACACGCGCTGCTCGCAGGCGGCGCTACCGAAGCGCGCGCCGCTCGTGCGCTTCTACAGCAAGTATGCGTTTTAGTGTGACGCCGTTGAGACGCGCGAGATATTTGGTTACAAAATGTATTACATCTCCATCGCCTCTCAGTAACCTTGTAACGTTATAAGAATCAACTACTCTTCTTCGAAGTCGCTGTTGCCTTCCTTATCCATAAAAAGTAAATAGCCAGTACTCTAACCACATTAATGTTCATATTGTACGCACAGCATTGAAACGCGCGGTAATAATCTCGTTTCATAGTGCACCGCTTTTCAAGCGCGCTGTTAACAGCGCGCCGCCCAGCGCAGCAGCGGCGCGTCTGGCGGCGTGACATTTTTTTTTTTTTTGAATGGCTTCTCGCAGTTCAACCTAGGAGGTTGTCGTCTGCTTAACCGGACTATCCCGTGGGTGCCTTAAGAGTAAGGCCTCCAGCCAGGGCTCGACGGCGAGGTCGGAAAGTCGGTCGGCGGTTTGTGTCTGAACTTTTGAGTGCTGGTCTCTTTGCTACTCTCCTGGAGGAGGGTGATAGCATCATCGGGAGTGACGAGGGTATGCCGAGGACGGCGTACTGTACTAATGCGCGAGGGTTCGTAACGGGCGGCCGCTGCGATCAGGGGATTACGGTGTTTAATGGCGTTATCGAAGAAACGCTTCGAAAGACGTTTCATAAACTAAAGGACGGTCGGCTTTCTAAGGTCTACGTGTAGACGGTCATTACGGACATAAAAAGGGGCTCCCGTGACTCTACGTAAGAACCGGTTCTGCAAGGTTTGTTCCCTATGGATGTACTTAGGCTTGGTGTGAGCGTACACTACGCAAGCGTGCGTCCTAATGGGGCGGATCACCGCGGTATAAAGGCGCAACATGCACTTGAGTGACAACTTGCTTTTTGCCGAAATCATGAAATGAAGCCTACCCATAGCAAAGGCAGCTCGGTCGCGAGCTGCTTTGATGTGCGCCGCAAAAGACAGGTGGCTGTCAAGTAAGACTCCTAAGTACTTGGCTTGCTTCTCCCAAGGGATAGGCTTACCGTACAAAGTGATCGGGCTGAGCGCGAGTGGCTTATTTTTACGCGGTTTAGAGAAAATAACTGCCTGGCTCTTGTCGGGGTTCACCTTAATTCTCCATTTCCGGAACCAAGCGCCTAAGACGTTGGCTGAGGTTTGGAGGGTGCTGTAAATAGCGTCGTGACTACGGCCAGTGTAATAGATGGCCGTGTCGTCGACGACGGAGCCATGAGGGACTCCGGCTCTAATGGGGTGGGGGAAGACAGTGCCTTCCCGATGCGATAGCGGAAGGTGCGATCTGACAAAAAGTCTCGTAAGATGAGTACGAGACGGTCTGGCACTCCCAGTTTGTACAGCTTATATAATAAGCCGTTGTGCCAGACTTTGTCGAAAGCCTTTGCTATGTCGAAAAACAACACACCCGTCATCGCTCCACGCTGGAAGCCAGCGCTCAAGTGTTCTACGATGCGGTGGGCCTGTTGAATGCAAGAGTGTCCGGTCCTGAAGCCAAACTGCTCGTTGGGGATGAGACTCTTAGCCTCGGCGAAGTCTTTGAGTCGCTTATAAATAAGTCTCTCGTAGATTTTACCGAGTGCATTCAGGAGACTGATAGGTCTGTAGCTCGAGGGCTCAGACTTGGGTTTGCCTGGCTTGGCGAAACCGATGACAGTGGCCTCTTTCCATATTTGGGCAAACAAATTGTTGCTCAGGGCGCCATTGAAGATGGCCGCCATTAACACGACGAGCTGAGCGGGGAGGAGTTTGAACACCCTATTGGTGATTCCGTCGGAGCCGGGTGCTTTCCGCGGTTGAAGCTTGTTAATGATGTCTTGCACTTCGTCAGCTGTGACCAGAGGCAGAGGATAATCAGGGTCTTCTTCGGGGGGCAGGGCGGTTCTACGTTCGACGAATGCGTTCACCTCATCGAGATGTCGCTTGTCTACTGGTTGAGAGCTGGGGGAGCACTGGGACTCCAGGCTGTCGGCTAGGCATTCGGCCTTCTCAGAATCGTCGAATGCGACGCTCTTATCGGGTCGGGTGAGGGGAGGCATCGAAGCCTCTTCGGTGGAGCGCAACTTGCGTTGCAGCTGCCAGAAGGCTAGGTGGGTAGGCTCCAGTTCGCTAAGCGTCTTGTCCCATTGATCTGAACTATGCTCACTAGTGCGCTTCTTTACAGCACGCTGTAAATAACGCATGTGAGCTTTGTTCGCGTCACAGGGAAAGCTGCTGTAGGCACGGATGGCCGCGTTCTTTTCGGTTATCAGTTCACGTACGTCAGCGGGTAGTATCCAGCGTTGATCGCTCATTGCTGGGACTTCCCGTGAGCAGTCTTTCAGTACGGATTGCACGTGTTCTGTAAACGAGTTGATGGCGGCCGTCGTGTCTGCGACTATGTGGTCGGGGATGGCCTCCAGGTGAGGCGACGTGGTGGATTTCAGCTTTTCGCTGACTTTCCTCCGTTCGGTTATCACTTGGGTCGGCGGGGGCTGGCTGGGGTCAGAAGGACCTGAGCGGGGAACTAAGTGCATGAGCACTGGTTGATGGTCTGAGTTAAGCTCATGTAAAGTCTCGATGGAATGCAACTTGAGGTTTTCTTGAGGACATTCTTGAGTAGCGCTATGTCGAGAACGCGTCCGGACGTTGTTCGGGGTCGCTGGCGGCGTGACTGTAAAACCAGCCTAAATATAGACTTGCGTTTGGCCGCAACTCGCCTGATATGAAGCGATAGTTTTACCGACATTTTTACTTTGGCAGACTGTCGGATCTTGCTTTTCAAATTACCTATAAGTTACCGATCCGACCTGATACGAACATCCAGACGTTGCGGTCACTGTCCGGCTCGCCTAAAAACAGTTGTGATTGGGCTTTTGTATACAATGGACGACGACTAAGTTTTGGTTATAATGTGGAATTTAAATAGAAAATATTGGGTGCATCCTATTAAAAGCGAAATGCGGTTAGGACATTACAAATATTAATTCCACAAAAGAAATCAAAACTTCCATTTTCATTTCGCCCAACATCAGGCGAAACTGCTGCCGAGAGCGGGGAACGTGCTGTGAGCCAACAAAAGTGACGGGGCTATACAAAGCATTATGCCAATATTATATCCGACCCAACAGGGATCGTGGATGAACTCCTATAAATGTCCCCGACTGTTTTATCGGGTCGCCCTAATGTGAACAGCGCTATTGAAATAGATGCGCCAATATGCATCCAACATCTTTGTCGTTCGTAAAATTGTCGCCCATGCTAAGTAAGGTCTGGTTCACATTTGGTTCGCCAAATGTGAACCAGACCTTACTTAGCATGGGCAACACTCACGCCTTTTTCCATGGAGGTAGGCTCAAGTCTGCTCAAGATCCCCTCTTACTACGATCCTTCGAAATCCTTTCGACTCGTCGACGTTCATATATTTGGTCATACACACATTGATGTTGACATTTATTTATATTAACAGGCACTAAAAGAAGAGATTCAAGAGCTTCGTTTGAAGCCGTTGGGACAGTTAGAACCACTACCGCAGAGCTCTAGGCCCCCAGAGAAAGAAGATACAGACATTAGACTATACATGGCCCCGAAAAAATACGTGTATCCTAAGAAATACTTTCCAATGTAAGTAACCTTAAGTAACCTATAATATTATTGTAAATTGGAGAGATAAAGTATGAGATAAGCTCATTAAACCGGTGCGAACAGATTACGGAATTTGTTGCGGACACTTCAGTACAGTAAGGACTCTCATAGAATGATACTTTAGTGAATTAGGTAGATCTGACAAAGTCTAGTCAGGTACGCAATCTGCCCCTGGCGGATCCTCAATGACAGTTTGGAGTAATCAAAAAATTATATTCAGAATTATTTCTTTCATTTTCTTCTTAAAAAAAAAACGTTCTACATTACCTGACCCCTCTTTTAAAAAGATAAGGAGTTACATATTGCAGAGCTCTGACTATATTACAGCCATGAAAACTTCTGCCAGGCCTTAGCCGCAGGAGACGCCCCGGGCGTCGGGAGGCAACCAGTGGCCCCCGGCCACCGTAGGCGCGGGCCTGTGGACGGTGAGTAATGGGCTAGCTCACCGTCCGTCCGTCTTATGACGACAGGCCGTGCCGACGGCGCGTTTGTGTTCCACGCGCGCCTCAAGGAGATGTCAGCAAATCGGAAGGGGTCCGTGAGGGCCGATGCCTGCCAGGGCTGCGGGTTGTTCGAAAGAGATACCGTAGCCCTGGAACACAAAGGGCTAAGAAGGAACATGGATGGGTTTTAGTCAGTCAAGTCTGACACTCCCTTCCGCTCCGCCCAGAGCGGGAGAAGTCATTTGATGATTTCCCATCCCAAAAAAAAAAAAAAGGCCTTAGAGGAACACAAGGTGATGATATGTTGCGTGTTCCAATTACAGAATACCTCTAGGTTCGGAATCGGAAGTTGCTCGCGATAAAAACATAACGGCGCTGGTGTTCGACTGCCTCGACGCAATGCGCGTTTCGCGGGACGACGCTGAGATCCTGCTGCGAGAGATCATGGAGAAGCTGCCTGAAGTTATGACTGGGTTTGTATTCACTAGACAGTCTAGACAGTACATTTTGCATCCGAGAGGTCGTCGAACCAACTTCTACTGAGGATGACACGTGGAGGGGCGAAAAACGTGTCGAGTATAGATTTGGTTGCATGTTGCAAGCTAATTTTCGCACTTCTTGCTTATGTGGGCTTAGGCATAGTTTTGCAGGCTGAAAGGCAATGCTGCATCCTACCTAAAAACTCATCATCTGCCTAGCCTTATCTCAACTTTGTATGTTGGGACCGGCTTCCAGTCCAACCGGATGCAGCTGAATACCAGTATTTTTACATGGAGCGACTGCCTGTTTGACCTCCACAACCCAGTAAGTACTGGGTAATACGATACCCCATGCTAATACTGGTTGTACTAGCCGGGACCAATGGCTTATCGTGCTCTCAAAGGCACGGAGGAAACTCGGTATGTAATTGGTGGCTTAACCTGAGAATGATCCGAGCGGCTGTTATTCTTTAGCCACGAGTTCCTTATTTTGAAAACACTAACATTTTTAAATTTATCTTGTAGAAAATTGTCCCGTTTTGATTTGGTTGACGTCCTCGTCAAAAAGTGGCTGCTGAAATTTGGTGGTGATCCGAGTCAGTATAAGAAGCAAACTCGAGCATTCGACGCTCTGGCGATTTTGACTGAACGTTTAGTCAAACAACAAGTACGTGGAATTACCATTATAGTCCTATTAAAATATTAAAGGGAACTTAGCTTTTGGATGCAGTAGGTACTTTGGTTACCATCCAAAAATTATAATGCATAGTGTCGACCTCGTAATTGGAATTACCCAATTATAAACCGACAACATCTATCTGTGGATGCGCCTGTTAGATATTTTAAATAAGTAGTTATTTGAAGTGTCAATTTACTGCTATTTGCTGTTTTATGAACCTACCTCAAGTTCATATTCATTCCATGTTAAGTACGTCTACATTATTGTTAATATGTTTTTAGCTAGAAATGATGGAATCTCCAGATACCCCGGATGAGGTGATAGACAATTTGGAGGATGCTCTGAAGGATATGGTGGACCCAAAAGATCAAATTGAAGGCCGCATCGGGCCCGCCATCGCGGCACTATTGCACTCCGCGCGCGCAAAGGATATTAGTAAATATACTTCCCTATAGTCCTTACACAATTATTTTAACCCTGACAGCAGTAACGTAACAGACTCTCTTAGGTTACGAACGCACTGAGAAGTGGCTTGCTTAGCGCCTAGAGGCTAGCGAGTCACCCATTACATTTTTTTTATCCATTACGTTTTCTTACTATAAAAAATATAGTGCGTGGAGTCCCTCTGCGCGGAGAAGTGAAACTTCTTAATGTGAAAATGAGTGCTTGCATACCCCCTCCATCGCAACCTTGTTGGAAGTCGCATAAGAAGTTTCACTTCAAAAATATTCGGTA
This sequence comes from Cerastis rubricosa, assembly GCA_949152445.1. Classification (NCBI taxonomy): domain Eukaryota; kingdom Metazoa; phylum Arthropoda; class Insecta; order Lepidoptera; family Noctuidae; genus Cerastis; species Cerastis rubricosa. The sequence continues at coordinate 10,930,955 of OX424536.1, forward strand.
ATCATTCATTTATAACAAATCAAAAATAATAGAGATACGTCAAGGCTGAACATGTTCTGCATAAATTGTGTGGTTGTCTGAAACGCTCCTCACATCTTTCCAGATGATCCTGAGACGATGGCTTCACTCATAAGATCGCTGGTAGACGATGAGCATCCAGTCGCAATGGATGATATTTTTCGAATTAATTCTCTTGACGTGGTAGAGGATATCAGGGGTTGGTCCATTTCAATTATACCTATTTAGAAGAATTGTCACTTTGCGACCATTTAACGAATTGTAACTTTATAATCCTATATGTTTCTGCGGCCAGTTAATAGGTCCTCCTGAAACACCGTGCATATGTATTACACACACCTGCACTACGATATTTTAGTTCATTATTATCTGAGACGATGAATTGTACTATTTTCAATAAGTTTCGTGCTCTTTAAAATCTTTTTTTTTTGCTAGACTGCGGTATCATCATGCCAGAGGATGAATTGTATCAAATCGTTGATAACACGATAGATGCTCTGAGAGCACAAATACTTGAACGAGATGAAGCTGAACGTATTGAACAAGAAGTTCAAAGCGCCCTGAAAGCTAAGGACTTGGAAGAGGTCAGTTGTTTTTCTGTAAAGTGTACACACAAAGTACATATATTATTTATAATTATAATACACCAAATTTCTGGGAAGGTACACAATTTTCCAAACGGCGTAGCACAGTTTGAGCTAAGCCGAGTGGACTTTACTTGAATGTAGGTACATCTGTTATGGACCAAGTGATAAATGAGGTTCTTTAATGCCCGGGCATTATGAATAACAAATAAAATTAGGCAAATTGATTAATTATTTCCGAAACGTCAATATTTAACACAGTTCTCGGTCATTATAAATATTGGTTTTTAGTACTCGTTAGCCTTTGCGCCCGTACCGCTCGCTACGCGCCACCTCAACAGGCGCGTAGTTGGCCACAGTTCTGATCTAACCTTACCCGTTTACTCGGGATGCCCTATAATCATCTTTTTGTGATTATGATCAGTCCTAGCCCGATTCCCTTTCAAATATTTCGATTTTATGTTGAACAATTAAAGAATATCCTGTCAATTTAATTATTTCAACAGTCAAAATCAAATTGACGCCTGCTCTCATATTGGCCACTTCTAATAATTCCCAAAATTCACTGGATCCGTAACATATGTACAAAACCATAATATTCCATTTTACACCGGGATGCATACCGTTCAAAGCGAAACACAGCAATGTGGTGCTATGACATGTGTATGACTTTTTACATCCGAAACATAATAATTATTTATTTCAGAAATATGTGTAAATAATTTAATAAATTTTTAAACTTACATATTTTTTTTTCCATACTTGCCACTAGATGTCCGACTAATCCAAGTATGTACATAATACAATTATTGTGTTTTGTGTATTTTGCACACATCTTGCAAGTTGTTACGGCATTTTGAGTTACGTTCTAAACTAAATGATTAGACAACGATAATTAACCTGTTCACAATGTTTTAGATATCGAAAATTAACGTCGTAAAACCACCCAAACGTCGCCGTTCTGAGCCGACCGGCGAGTTATCCAGAGTTGACTTTAACTCCTTGGTGAGCTTACACACCACGGGCTCACCGGTCACTTCTGGAGCAAGCAGACGCACAAGCCGTATCTCCATATCTTCGACAACCTCTGCCGGTTCTACCAAAGACGTACCAATGAGGCTGAGCGGTAGTACCTTGACGATGAGGGAACGCAAAAAGTTAGCAGCCCGTATCACTACGAGTATTTTGGCACACGATAAAGACAGCCAATCAGGTACACCTTCGCACTCTAAGCTCCATGTTCACCTCGTACCTGAAGAGGAAAGTGGTGAAGACTCTCGGACGAGCTCGGGCTCTGAACAGATATAAAAAATGCATTCAGAAACGGCTTTTTTTCCTTTAGTTTGCTTGTATCTTGGGGTGGAGATACAAATAACCTGTGGAAGTAATCTCTTCTTTCCTCGTCTTTCTCTCAATGACCTAACCCCGTGGCCACGAACTACACGCTTTAGTGAAACGCGTGATGTTGTAATTACTGCGATAAAAACAAATTCAAGCCACTTGCGACCGTCGCGTGACAGACGGAAACAGGTGAAGCGCTTTGCGCAAGTCGCGACGCAACTAATCGCACGTAAAGGCGTGTACGGACAGCGCGTACATTGGTACGCGTAGTCGGTTCCGCGTGTCCTGGAACGGCATGTCCATACTTGCAGCTACGCGTACACTCATAAGAAACGCGTGCCGCGCGAGCCTAGCTTGCACCGCGAGCCGCCGTCAGTCGGTTTTTGGTCTCATGTCAAAGGGGACTCGCACGCCCGGGTACGCTATGTTTGGACGACAATCTGGAGGGTTTTGGATCTGGTCCGTACAGGAGCTGTACGCGTATCCAATGTATGCGTGGACTGCGTATTCCGACTACGCATACAGGAACGCGCAGTCCGTACACATCTTGACATCGCCCGAAACCGTGAACGGAAGCTTAAAATGTCCTAGGGATTATTAGGGATTTCAGTAGTTTTTAAGAATGCTTACACACTTGCCTTTATTCAGCTATTAAATAAATATTAAAATTAAATCATGCATTTTATATTATAATTAATTGAAATGAACTCATGCATTTCTATTACGACTAGTACTGCGTACCTACTGCGTACCTACTGCGTACCTACTGCGTACCTACTGCGTACCTACTGCGTACCTACTGCGTACCTACTGCGTACCTACTGCGTACCTACTGCGTACCTACTGCCTGCCTACTGCGTACCTACTGCGTACCTACTGCGTACCTACTGCGTACCTACTGCGTACCTACTGCGTACCTACTGCGTACCTACTGCGTACCTACTGCGTACCTACTGCCTACCTACTGCGTACCTACTGACTACCTACTGCCTACCTACGGCCTACCTACAGCCTACCTACTGCCTACCTACTGACTACCTACTGCCTACCTACTGCCTACCTACTGGCTACCTACTGCCTACCTACTGCCTACCTACTGCCTACTTACTGCCTTTATTATACGTTTTAGATACATTTTTATTTATATAGATTAATTTACTCATCAAAAGTATTTGCTGCTGTAATATGTTATTGGTTAAAACAAGCCGACTACCCACCCATATTTTGTAGTCGGCAAAAAGTGCTAACTAATGATCGAGTGATGATATGAAATATTAACTTTTTTTTATTTTATATTAACTGTTTTTCAGTTTGAATATCAAGGAATCGGAACTTTTAAGTTTGAAATTTGCAAACGACTTCTCGACCAGTTGGCTACTATTTCCCTCAATGAAATTTTTTCTAGTGTCTATAATCGAGTCGCACCTTTCAAACTTTATTCTGGGTCGGAGCTTTTGAGACCAAAAGTCGTAGTCGTGGCTGTGTAGTGGGCGAGGGCCCTGAGAGCGTATGCATAACTTTGGACACGTAAGCATGAGGTATCTACCTACCTACTGACATAAGCACTGGCTTTGTCTTGCAGTTACTTACTCCTACCCATTGACGAAGCTACCTAAGGCTTTTTAGGGTTCCGTACCCAAAGGGTCAAACGGGACCCTATTACTGAGACTTCGCTGTCCGTCCGTCCGTCTGTCACCAGGCTGTATCTCATGAACCGTGATAGTTAGCCAGTTGAAATTTCGACAGATAATGTATTTCTGTTGATGCTATAACAACAAATACTAAAAACAGAATAAAATAAATATTTAAGTTATTTTATAAGAATATTCCTTTCAAAATGATTGTCTCTCACTAGCCATTCTTCCGATTCATGTACACATTGGTGTTTAACACCGCCAGACATTAAAGATGAAGCTAAATTAGTGGTTGAAAATTTGATACCGCGAAACTTAAAGGAAAACTATAAGCTTGCATATGAAAAGTTAGATTATTAGTAATATCAAACCGGGAAAGTCGGTGTTGAATTTTAGTAACTGTACTTTTCATAATTATCATTTTATTCTTATTCTTATTCTTATTCTTTATTGCACACAAAAAAAGAAAAAAAAATATACACTCAAATTGCAATATAAAAACTTATGTACAACGGCGAGCTTAACCCAGAATTGGGGAATTTTAATTAAAATTCTAGTTTTTCAATATATTTTTTATTTAAATTACTTGCTGGTTTTATTTAGATTAGGTACTTGCATTTTTGAGTAAAGCACTATACAAACCTTGGCCCACAATGACTGCTTCGCTGGTCACGCTATGATTGCCTCGAGCTAGCCTAGCTACGCTCTAGGCCTTTCATCTTGGCCATCATTGCAGCCCTTGCTGTCCTCGCTGTAAAGGCCTCGACCTACGGTCTCGGCCTTTATCTCAGCTCGTCCATCAAGTGCTGCACGCTGACCGCGCTGTGTCCGCCTGGAGCTGCGCTACGCTGTGCTGTCGGCCATAATCAGCGCGACCAGCAAAGTAGCCATTATAGACCGCGGCAGTAATGTACTATTATCGAAGTCCCTCTAGAATACTGAATGGATTACAGAAATTAAGGGGGGCTCCCATAAAAAAAAATTTGCTAGTTTTTACAAATAATGGTACGGAACCCTTCGTAAGCGAGTCCGACTCGCACTTGGCAGGTTTTTTACTATTACAAAAACAAACGGTCCTACTTTTACGAGGCTCCATACATACCAAGCGTGTCTGTTTAATACAAGAGGGTGTGGAAACTGATTGTTTTTAATGCAGTCCACGACCGCAGTAGTGCATTTTGGGCGTCCCAATATAATATCTTTCCGATTCGCATAGCAATAATACATTGCATTAGCTTATAATAAGCTCTGCCCGGATCGGTATCATCTCGCTTCGTTCGCTCATCATCAATAGCTTTCCGACTGCCCAAATCACACCAAAGTGGCTAGGAGGCTCAGAACGTGATCCAACCAATATGGACAGGTTGCGGACTGACTGCGGACAAGCGGATTTCAACCATATTGTCTGTCTTGACCGGAGTAACGAAAGCTAAAAAAACCGGCCAAGTGCGAGTCTTACTCGCACACAAGGTTCCATAGCCCCAAACAATATAATAACAATATTTTGAAATGTCATTTATTAGTTAGTAGTATTAGTTAGTAAACTTCCACTCAACCGCAAAACTAAATTTGTTTTTCAATAGTATGTTTATGAAAAACAAAGTTACTGCTGCAGTTTGACGAAAAAGTCCCATATCTCAAAAACTAAAAATCATATCTTATTGAAACCAATTTTCATTGATAGTTTTTTTTACGTTCTACAATCCTAAATATTTTCAGAATTTTCCTCCTCTTACTTTAGAAATTAGAGGGGGGGGACACACATTTTACCACTTTGGAAGTGGCTCTAGCGCAAACTATTCAGTTTAGAAAAAAAATATATTAGTAACCTCAATATCATTTTTGAAGACCTATCCATAATAGATACCCCACAAGTACGGGTTTGATGAAAAAAAAAATGGTTTTCAGTTCTAAGTATGGGGAACCCCAAAATGTATTGTTTTTTTTCTATTTTTGTGTGAAAATCTTAATGCGGTTTACAGAATACATCTACTTACCAAGTTTCAACAGTTCTTATAGTTTAGGAAAAAATTGGCTGTGACATACGGACGGACGGACAGACAGACAGACAGACAGGACGAATCTATAAGAGTTCCGTTTTTTGCCATTCGGCTACGGAAGCCTAAAAATCGTGCTACATTTTTCTTTTTCGTATTTATAAATAAGTATTCTACTCTGCTGCAATTTATATGAATAAGGTCGGTGATGATCAAGGAAGATCTCAGAAAAATGCTTTATCCAGAAAGAAGCGGTGGCGGTCAGTTGTGTTGTAAGTTGTAATGCAGACCCCGTATGTCTACTTCCAAATCAAATAGCATTAGGACTGAAGGTCTGATTGTGATAAGACTCATGTTCAGAATATGCGTTGCTGGTGGACGTATACAATTTACAATAATTTTGTCAGCTTGTCCGTCTGTACTTACCACACCCATACAGCCATCTACGGATTATGTTTCACTTTATTTATCTGTGGAATTTGTCTTTGTCATTCACTCATAGACTCTAGTTTGTATTTTTGATCTATGGTTTTTTTTATGTGGTTGATTGACAAGACCTCAAGTTTTGCAAAATTATTATTCATTTTATTTAATCATTGATTTAATTGAATTAGAAGTGATTATATAACAAGTAAATAATATAAGTGATAGTAATTGTACTGGTGGTCAATTTAGTATATTAATTTTCTTGTGATTGTGTTCAAAATTAGTTTGATTTATCAATTTGGTCTTACTTTTCATCTGAGCTGCTTATTGTGCTAATCCCCAAGTCAGAAATTTTACATCGATGTGTAAATAAACACATTAATTGGGCTCTAACTTAACTGGCGCATCTTGCTTTTGGTGAATGCAAATGCACTAGGTCGCTTGGAAAATAATGCCATGTACGCTCCAGATAATAGAAGAAATGAAGCCAGAGATGTTATTTACCGCAGCAATTCAAGCCTTGACTTGATATATGCTGATCATCCCTCGGGGAATGGCTTACGTCGAGAATACGGAAGTCATGGTTCAATTGACGTAATTGGAGGCGCTAACGACCGGTTACCCGCGATGGTGCACAGCTACAGCGGTGTGTCGGCGCCAGACACGACTCCAGGACTGAGCCGCGCCGTCGATAGGATCGCTGACGGCCTTGCCGGTGACCATGCAGATGGACCACCATCTAGATCGAGTGCCAGCCCAAAGCCTAGGCTGAAATTAAATAAACTATGGGGTGGAGCAGCTCCCGTATTAAACCGTCCGCCTCTAGACGATAGTAGCCTCTCTGCAGTAACAGACAGTAACAAAAGAAAACAGTTCGCACATTATGATGTTCAATCACTCTTGGCTAACTTAAGTTATGCTGCCGAGATCCGTGGAGCACTACTGAGTAGGCGTCGTAACACTACGACTGGAGCATCTGCTGCCTCTTTGCATGCAACTCGTGGACTGCCTCCAGGAGATGAGGCAGCACCTGATACAGGCGATGGAAGATCAAATGAGTTATTAGAAAGCTGTCCTTTCTTCAGAAATGAATTAGGAGGTAAGACACTGATTTTAACCATCAATCAATCTTTGTTTGTGTAGACAGGTATTACAAGAAAGGTCATTTATCATCTGTAGAATTATTGTTAACATTATAAATAGGATATTTACCATGTTTACTATTTATTTTGATAGTTCCTGATATTTGTGCGCTGTTGCAAACACCATGCATGATAGTGTTAGTGACCATGTCAGTTGATAATTGTAGAATGGTTAAATCTCAAACAGGTAATATCCACTGAAAATGTATGTGCATTTGCTTGTGCTGCAATCTATATCCTATTTGTGTCCAATACTTATTTTGTTAGTACTTGTACCAACTGATCTCTTTCATAAATAAGAACATAATAAAACCAATACAACACTAGTAAGTATCTAGGAGGTCATAATTATCATTTTGCACTGTTTTTTGCTTACTACAAAATATCCATTGTGTCATCTGTGAATCAGGTGACACAAATTATGCTCTCACACTTGACATTGTAAGTGGAAGAATGTATTATTTATTACTCACTAGCTGATCCCAGCATGCACTGCAATGCACTTGTTCCTACCAACTACTTACCTACCTGCCTTCCACCTACCTAATTGGTTAAGTAGTTCTTAAGTTATGGTGTGACCAAGGGAAATAGAGATTCATTTTAATATATCTAAGGTGACTGAAATTTGCGTGGGTGTAATAAATGTGTTTCTTAGGGAAAGCTGTTTGTTATCATGAGCATAATCACATGTTTAAGTATCGGCCACTAATTACCAGTCAACCTATATATAGATGGTTCAAACTAAAAAAACCAGCAATCTATGAAAAAACTGAAAAATTAAAACGGTCTGACTGACTATATAGAAAAACCCGACCACAACTGTGGGATAGATATATCTGGTGGGCACCAGACATAACACCTGTCTGGTCGGAGAATCCTCCCTTTTCTATAGGGTATGAAAAACTACACCCTGTTCCTCATACCCTAAAGTTTGTTGGAAAACCTGTTTATGAAAGCTGTAAAAAGTTTAACACTAGTTTTTGAATATAAACCACCTCGTATATTACATCTTGTGTGAAATGTGTATGTGATTAGTAAGTTTTATGGGGCACAAATGTATGTAGGTAGTGGCAGGAAGGCACTCAATTGTCGGCACTCGCCATGATAGCTTGTTTCCCTCGGTTGACTTACAATTGGTGCATGATACAATGCTGTCAACCCATTCTACAATTGCATATAAGAAAACATTAAACACGGTTTAAACATGAACTCATGATGTTCAACACATTTTTGGGATTGTTTTTAGGGTTCCGTACCCAAAGGGTCAAACGGGACCCTATTACTGAGACTTCGCTGTCTGTCACCAGGCTGTATCTCATGAACCGTGATAGTTAGCCAGTTAAAATTTCTACAGATTATGTATTTCGGTTGACGCTATAACAACAAATAATAATAACAAAAAAAAAAAATAATTATATATTTATTTACAATTTATATTTGCATTTAAATAAATAATACGGAACCCTTAGTGCGCGAGTCCGACTCGCACTTGGCCGGTTTTTCATGAATACTCAGATGTATAAATATTTATTTACAATTTAAATGCAAAAAAAAAACTATCAGTATTTGTGTGCCAAAACACACCAGACAGCAATATTAATTATTTAGCTATTGTCGCATGTTAGATGACATTGAACACATGCAAAAGTTATTTTAATACATACCTATAATATTTATATTGCATTATAGTATATAGCTTTACTTAATACCCATGAATGCAATGTTATTTGTCTCCTTGTGGTCAACGAGTTCTAATTGCTTACTACATTGCAAACATTTTATGCTTCCATTCAATATAACTTATTCATTAATGCAACAATTACTGCACAGCCAGTTAGTCATGCGTTAACTGTGTACACTTGCCAACAATCAAGATTAATCTAGTATATACATAGATTAAACAACTTTGATTAAAGGTATACCATACATAAAAGAGATAATTGACTTTATTTTATTATTCACATACATTAGGTAACCTTTAAAGAATTATACTAACACACCAATATTAGGTCTGTGCACCAAGTACATACCGGTCTATTGCCTTACCTTTTATTTTGAGTGCTTTATTAACTTAATCAGTATAGAATCAAAAATGCATACCAAATTACATTTTAGCTTTTCTTTTCTGTCTTGTTTGTTGTATGATTTTATCCTGGGACTTTTCTGTTGCTTTGTATGACTCACTGTTAGACAGACACAAGGTAATCCTTGTGTCTTTAACTTTTATTAACAGTAATCTGTTAATGAGGTTCAATAATCGATTTGCAAATCCTAAGTTAATTACTTATGTTTAATATCTATTAATCCATTTCCTTTATGAATAAACTAGCTGTCCGGCGCAACTTCGTTTGCGTCACATTTTCCCCGTTTTCGCAACATTTTTCATTGCTGCTCCACTCCTATTGGTCGTAGCGTGATGATATATAGCCTATAGCTTTCCTCGATAAATGGGCTATCTAACACAGAAAGATTTTTTCAAATCGGACCAGTAATTTCGGAGCCTATTCAATGCAAATAAACAAACAAACAATCAAATATTTCCTCTTTATAATATTAGTTTAGATAGTTGTATTCATTCCCAGAATCAATGTCCGGAATAATAGCCGGCATCAATAACTATTTACAAATTTGTTCTGTTTAAAAAGGCAACTACTATTATTATTATGCTGAAATAGGTGACTGGTATTGTATTAAACTGTACCCCACACAGTATAATGTACATCCACTTTTTATAGTAAAATTGTTGCACTTTCATTTATTTTGTGCTGAAAAGTTCTCATTAACACAAGTGAAAATTATCTGAAGATATAATTTTAATAACACTTGAATGAATTACTAAATTATTAATATGAATCAATTTATTTTAAGTGGAAATGTAGATGCTTGTGACTGTTAGTTGATAACTAGAAGCTTAGCAGATGACTCAATATGTTACTTGCTAGGCAAAGCCAAATGACATATGACTATTCAGTAAATAAATTACAGAATTGAGTTCATCATTATTTCACCCCAGAACACCCACTGCTGCATACAGTGCAGACTTTCCCTTTCTACTGATATACTTCCTGGTTCCATGCGTCCCTCATCGATGTTTGTCTTGCAACTTAATCAATATCATCAACCCAATGTAAAATAAATTACTTCATGCACAACTGCTAATTTAAAAACGGCATTGCCAATTTTCAGGTGAAGAAGAACGCTGTGTGTCACTATGTTGGAAAACCGCTCGCGGTGCTATACTTGGCCAGTCTGGAGGCTGGCACCGTCCTCGCGCCGCTTACGGGATTTCCATGCTGGAGTTCCCTCCAGGACACACTCACTGGCGTCATGGCTGCCCTTTCGCCAGATCCGTTTCACCATTCCCCATAGAGAGTCAAGATCTGGGCGCTTCATACTACAGGAACTACTTTTACAATCAACGTGAGTTAAACAGCTTCTTATGAATGCCTTCAGCTGCCACCTACAATTCCCACATAACTGTAAATGTTTGCCAGGTTTATTGTTTATATCTATGGTTTACAAGTCTCCTTTGTACATATCTATTCAAATCTTCCCTTTTGAAATACCAGCGGAAGGTTACCTAATTAGTACATTCTGTGTGGATTTCACATTGGAAAAGGGCTACTTGCACTTCTTCTGTAAGTTTTGTGGTTGAATCAGAGGATGTATCTGTTTTTCTCTTGCCCCATAGCTCATCAGAATTGGTTCGGAATGGACGAAAATCTCGGACCGGTGGCGATATCTATAAAGAAAGAGAGGGTGGAGCTTCGTCGCGGAGGCGGCGACGTGTCTGCGCCCGCGTCTCAGCTAGCTTGGCAGTACCGCCTCATCGTGCGGACTTCTGAACTGCTAACATTACGAGGATCCGTACTCGAAGATGCGCTGCCCACAGCTAAGCCCAGCAACAACAGCGCAACCTACAACACCAAAGACGCTTTGGAATACATCGCGCCTGAGTTACAAGTTGGCTGTTTGAGGTATATAATGAAAATCATTGAATCATATCACCGATCATTTTGAATCGAATAAGCCTTGATTATAATCACGATCCAAATGTAGGTAGAACTAATCTTAATTTACGAATTGCGTCACGCGGAAAGATAAATAAACTGCGTCTAAATTACCTATCTTTTTGCCATTGTTGTTTATCTAAATACGGATATTCAAATTTCGTTAGCAAAACAATAATATTGCTCTATCCCTCTTTTCAATAGTTTCCTCATGTCGTATATGTACAATTTTATTTGAAAATAATGACGTAACTTATTTTCAGGCTTGGTATAAACGATGGTAGGGCAGAGGAGGAACTACTACGACTAGACGAACAATGTGTTACCCGGCACTACAAAGTCGGTGTCATGTACTGCAAGAGCGGCCAGTCGACAGAAGAAGAGATGTACAATAACCAAGAAGCTGGGCCTGCTTTTGTAGAATTCCTCAAAATGTTGGGCCAGACAGTTCGATTAAAAGACTTTGATAAGTATAGGGCTGGACTGGACAACAGAACTGACTCGACTGGACTGTACTCTGTGTTCACGACGTACCAGGGCTGCGACATCATGTTCCACGTCTCGACAATGCTGCCCTATACTCCGAATAACAGACAACAGTTGTTGAGAAAACGCCACATTGGCAACGATATAGTAACTATAGTCTTCCAGGAACCCGGTGCTGCTCCGTTCACACCGCGGTACATCCGTTCTCAGTTCCAACACGTTTTTGTTGTAGTTAGAGCTATAGATCCATGTACAGAGAATACGCATTATAGTATAGCTGTAAGTCGTGCTAAAGAAGTGCCTTTGTTCGGACCTCCGATAAAAGATGGTGCGATTTACCCGAAAGGAGAAGCGTTCACTGACCTACTTTTAAGTAAAGTAAGTTAATAAGTTTCTGTTCAGAAATAAGAAAGTTAAATTGCTATTTTCACCTTCAATAATTACATCCATAATTTTTAGGTAATAAACGGCGAAAACGCTGCAATTCAATCACCAAAGTTTAGTACAATGGCAACGCGCACCCGTCAAGAGTACCTGAAAGATTTAGCAAAGAAATATGTGACTGCTACCACCGTTGAAACTGGACAAAAATTTTGTAAGTAAATTTTATTCAGATTTTCAAACAAAACTAAGTAAAGTAAAACTAACAAGAGAAGTTAAGAAACGAGCACATTGATGCGACGCTATACAAAGCCAAACTTATATCATAAAATAAGTTTGGTTTTGCATATCGTCGCCTTTATCACTCTTCTGTGTATTGCAGTCCCTTACTTGTTAGCTTAGCTCGGCCCAATATACTCTAGAGTGCTAAAATGTTTTATTATTTAAATGTAACATGTAGGAAACTGTTATTTTATTTTGTTCCAGCTATATTCTCATCGTTACTAATGAAAAGCGGCAGCAATTCTGCGAACAACACTTTAATCACGCGAGTGGAAAACTGTACGAACGACGTATTAGTAGGAGGCGCGCTGTGTTTTCACGTAAGTTATTTTGCAACAGTCCCCCGACAACGTCCTCTCTTGAGTATCTCTTAAACTTTACTTGATGTAATGAACAGAGTGATTAGATAACCCGGCTATGTGTCGGATTTACTTCCATAAAACATTGCTATGTATCATCATCGTCTGCCTAGCCCTTACCCCGACTATGTTGGGGTTGGCTTCCAGTCTTAACCAGATACAGTTGAACACCAGTATTCTACATGGAGCGACTGCCAATCTGACCTCCACAACCCAGCTATGCTATTGCTATGTATATGCAGTCATAATTCATAGCCACTACAGAGTCAACAGTGTGGTCAAATCTTTTGACGAACACCTGGATAAGCCAATACCGTTTACAGAATGTAACGTAACAAAAAAAGGATGACGCTATTTGCTTTTATATCTCTATCTCTCTCTTACAATGATGGTAGGCTGTTTTCCATGTATAGTATTTAAAGGAATACATTTTTCAGGTTCAGGTTCAAGATGAAGGTGCAAATGGTTCCCTGCTCGACTGCATCATGGGCGTGTCAGCTGACACGGTTGTGTTCGTCGAGGATAGTACGCGGCAAATTGTGCTTGTTCTGCCCACTACTTCGTTACTAGGTGAGAATCCGCCGTTGTACTTATAGAATTAGCAATATTGTACCTTAATGTAAAAGAATTGTGTAACAATCTTGGTGTTTAATAAAGTATTTTTATCTATATTGGAAAAAGCTGTGTCACAGTGTTATTTTATTAATGGAATTTATTGATTGATACTACTGTTTTAATATGTAATTTTTATCAAATTATAATCAGCTTGCACAGACGACATGAGTGATATAAAAATGAAGTGTCATATCATCATTCATCTTCATTTCAATTTCAAATATAATACTTTTCAATATTATTTTTTTCGGCATGGTATTCCGAATATTATAAACATAATTAAGACCGACGAATAATTCGCATTTATGACACTTGTAATAAGCACCACAAATAATACATTTCCTTCTGTGAAAGGCAACCTGGAGATTCAGGCACTGCTTATAATCAAAACTGCAATATAAATCCCAAATGTTTCCTTTTTAAACAGTCACGTTGAATTACCAAATGTTGATAATTTTATCATCGGTATTTAGTGTGAATACAGTTACGAAATGAATCCGCACTTTATACTTTTGTCATATATTAACATGTCGCATCCCTGAGAAGCAAAGTGACCTAATATGAAATTAAAACCAACTCCTAATCGCATGGGCCATCGTCTAGTGAATCAAAAAGTGATGATATTGTGAAAAAGGACAAAAGAAATCATTTCATCACGCATATTGTTGGAAACAAACTATGATGACGTCGAACGACGACGAAACAACACGAAAATAATAAAAGAATACAACCCGAAAAACAATATTGTTATTTGTCCCAAAACACAAATTTCGTGTTAGTTCACTTTTGTTCTCAGGTTTCCAATTATGTGCCCTATGAGTGCTGTTTTTATAGTATTGTCTATGTGTGTCCGTAGGTTGGGTCGTGAGTGGCGGCTGGACGCGCGTGTACTACCACCGCGGCGAGAGCGTGCGCCTGCGCGGCGCGGGCGACGCGCTGCAGCGCCGCCTGGCCAGCGTGGCGCCGCCGCACGCGCACGCGCTGCACGAGCTCACGCTGGAGCGCGGCAACAACCCGCAGCTCGGTAACTAGCCACACTAACAACCTGAGATCGGAATAAGCACAGTATACAAGTTGTAAACGGACCACGTCAACCGAGCATTCTGTACATCAAACTGAGTAACCCGACAGAAAAATTATTGCTGGGAACGACCTTTTTTAGGGTGAAAAACCGCGTTTCAGGGTAGGCTCAATGTAAAGCACACAAAACATTGTGCTGATGGATGCATTGAATAGTACGGGGATCGTGGAATAAAGTTCTACACAGTAGATCTCTAGAAGATTCTCAGGTATGGTCTAGCTAGAACAAAAAAAAAACCGTAGTAACGGGGAAAACAAGTATTTTTCGGGTTAATTTATATGTACATATATTTACTGCCATTATTTACCTAAACTTCAAGGAAGTAAGTAACTTGTGGATAATACCACCCTCTGATTTAACAGCTTTATTTCGGCATTAAAAAGCATTCCGTGATTTTATGCGGAGCAATATTCACATGTTACTTAAACCTCCTTAATGCAAATATACTCTGCTATTCCGATCTCTGCACCGTTTACTTCTAAATAGGACATAAATAAATCAAGCTATAGTAGAGTCACTAATTTCATTTTTCTAACTACATAACATCTAGGGTCCTACCAATAATTTGCGGGGCATTTAATGTCAGAATTTAAGCCAAGATGGCAGTTTATACAGGTTAAATTAACTAGCGAAAGTCGACAGACGTGATTTCTTATTTTTTACTTGAAATATTAGTTTCACTTGTAGCACATGGGGCAGAATCGCTTGACATTCACTTTACGTTACCACTTACCATATACTTTTACAACAGAACTAATATGTTAAGTGGGAACAATCAGCATTACCTATCTAATAACAGTTTCGTCTGCAGGTTTCCACGTACAACCGGACGGTCTGGTGACGCTGGTAGAGAGCACGGGCTGCGCCGCCCGCGCGGGCATCAAGCGCGGCGCGCGCCTGCTCGAGGTGTGTCGCGCGGCCGTCGTCGCGCTGCATCACGACCAGCTCGTGGACCTGCTCAAGACCTCTGATCCAGTCACGGTGAGTGAAAGAACTGACAGAATAGGTAAAGCCGAGCGCGCCGGGTTAGCAGCGTGCCCCTCGGTAAATCTAGATATATGGCGATGTATGAGAGCGTTTACAGTGTGGCGGCGTCGGCATGTTCCCGCCGATGACAACGCGTGTTTTATGGCAGTATAAATATAAAATATTCACAGGTGACAGTAACTTTCGCGTCGAGCTCCAAGTGCCAGTGCGAGGCAGGTCTAGAGGAGTGGGCGCCGCTAGCGCGAGCCGACGCGCAGCAGCCGGGCCGGCCGCGTCGCGCCTACGAGCGCGGCCACTCGCCGCCGCGCTCCGACAGCTCCGGGTACGGCACAGGTACGATAACATTACCATATATCACTACCTCACAACACCTTTTTTATTCGACATGTAGCTAATAAAATTAAATTCTGACAAGACAAAGTAATAAACATAAATCCCCTTTTATGTGGTATTTTTTTTCATGTTGATAGACCTTGTAACTTTTTCAGAAAACCTGATTTGACAACTCTTAAACCCTTAAACGTGAACGTTTTTACCACAGGTGGGTCATGTCGCAGCGGCCGCCGGTCTCCACAAACATCTCCAGCGCCCGAGACGGCCGCACTACGGCGACGCTCGCACGACGACGCCGCCTCACCGCGACACGCGAGGCATAAGCGTGCCTCTGCTAACACATCGTCGCTTACCGTGAGTTAAACATACCTGACTCTTATTGTGAAAAAGCGAATCTTATATCAACCATAATGCATAGGAGCTCATGGCTAAATAGGCAGTTGCTCCATGTAAAATACTGATTAGACTGGAAGCCGACCCCACATAGTTGGTACAGGCTAGGTAGACCAGGCTAGGTAGATGATGTACCAGAAAGGATAGGCAGTTTACAGTTCATCCACATTTCGCCAGGTTTGTTTAATGGACACATTAGGGGGCACGTTTATTTAGCATAAATTACTTTGAAATCCAAACTCCGGATTACTTTAGAAAAATTTAATTAAACTTTTCCCGAACTGAGGATCGGAACTATTTCCCCATAGGTGATCATAGCCTACTACTGCTACATACTAGACCAGCGACGCAAACAGCCAAACGTTTAAACTGTTGTTGAATCCGACTGCCCAAAAAAGGAGTGGTTTAACCATATGAAATGAGATGTTGATGAGTGGTCCCAACATTTTAAGTTCAGCGTCTGGTGAACGGTCATACACACTAACTCTCGTGGTTTTATATTTTATTTCTCTTGTCATATAAGTTATTAAACTAACATGGTTACTAACACTACACCCACCCGCAATAACTTCAGTTTATCCGTGATCATGGCGTATGCAACAGCGCCGAAATATCGGGATGTCAAAATAAATAATAAACATGGTAAATATCCCGTTTCTAGTGTTTTTGTCATATCCAGGAAGACCTTATCCGCATGATGGACGCAGAGCTAGGCTCGGGCGGGCGCGGCTCGGCCGGGCCCGCGGCCGCGACAGCCAGTCCCGCCGTAGCCGGCGCCGGGCCGGCCGCCGCGCCGGCGCCGCTGCCGCTGCCGGACGCCGGCGCGCTGGACTGGGCCGCGCTCGTGCACACGGCCACGCGCGCCATGCTGCAGGTACACATGCATGACCAACTAACCTAATGTACAACACCTATTTAGCTAATCGATATTTGCATCAATATTACAAATAGGTTTACAATGACTTGTCATTCATATTCATTTCATATGCTGCCAGATTGTCCTTTAATGTAAAGTATTTTGTTTTAGATCTGCGAGGAGCACCAGTACCCGTCGATGGATAACACTGACCCCTCATTAGAAACGCTCGCGAACGAACCCACCACAGACTCTTGGAACGACGTCACTGTTGTAAGTTTTATACATTACTAGCACTTTGCCCGCGACTTCGTCCGCGAAAATTGTGATGTAGCTTTCTAATGGTGAAAGAATTTTAAAAATCGGTCGAGTAGTTTTTGAGTTAAATCGTAACAAACAAACAATCAAATGTTTCCTCTTTATAATATTATATTATTATATTTATAATATTATATATTATTATAGTTTAGATTTCGGTGAACACTAAAGACGTAGGCATAAGCGTGTCCACGCCCATGCTCGATCGGATGCATTAACGCCCAATTTTAAATTTTAAGACAATGCTGATACAGTCCTTTATTCAATATACATGTTGTATCTATTCCCGTCAGGCGCCCGAAGTCCCTCCGAGTACGTTATTAGCGAGTAGCACGTCGCCGGGCGGCGCCGCCGTGGCCGGTGCGGCCGGTGCGGCCGCAGTGGCCGGCGTGGCCGCGTGCGCGTGCGGCCTGGCGGCGCGCGTGGCCGCGCTCGAGAGCGACGCCGCTAACTCGCAGCGACATCGACATCAACTGGAGGAGGAGGTGAGTAACATTATGATCTCATAGCTGATCATGTCTTGATCAGCTATGAATTAGATCGTCGCGTCATCGTTACGTCTGATATCCCTGAGACTGTTAACACTTTCGCTGCAAAGTTCAAATAATTCATTTTAACTTGCGGGCGCAATATTCACAAGCCATCTATATCTACTTATAGCGACGACTCGGAAGACAGGATGCGGTTTGTGCGCACACGAACGAATTATTCTTCGACCCATATCCTGGGTGCTGAGCACAGAATAAGACGTGACCCATTTCTATTAACCAAACTCAAACAGGGCAACATATTTGAATTCATTTGTAGTATATTGATGCCTATTAATAACAATTGAATAAAATTCGGCAAAGATCAAGAAATATGGAGATATTAAATTTATTTACGGCTAGCTATTATATTGTTTTACCTGAGGTCTGAATAAATCCTAAATAAAATAAGTCTCTAGATCCACAAAAGAACGAACTTACACAGATACATACTAATATCAAAGCTAATAAACACAGTACCCTACTTAGCGTCGCGCAGTCGGGCAAAAAGGAGGAGGTTATGTATTCTTCCGACATATTTTTATAAATGTATAATGATAATACAATCAGATTACAAGTAGACCGTGAATATCAAGTACTCATGCTCAAATTAACGAAAAGCGTAGTAAAAAAACCCATAAATCCTTATCATCAAAAATCCGTATTATTTGATAGCAAAAGCAAGTACTACTTTAGTGGTCATTATCACTTCGGTTACCTAATAAACGCTACCCATTTGCAATGACTAATCATATTCGTGATTATAATTGTAACAGTGTTATGAAAGTAAGTGCGGTTTCAGATTACCGTACTACCGCCTTTTGCCACGCTCAACTCGGAAGAGCGTTGACGCGCTTATAAGCGCGAGAGATACTGACATATTGCTACTGGCAGGACCCACCGGTTCTAGTACGCGTATACACGGGTTCGATTTTTGAAACGCAAAATTTTACGCTCTCATTCGCCTTGTTCTGCTCCCTCGTGTTATGATCCCGACTGCCACGAGCTCACTACATTCTATCCTTTATGTACCTAAATTCACGATCTTCGGTTAACACCAGAAGGAAGTTATATAATTTTTAATAATGACGTCTAATCGATAGGGTTATAATAATCAAATCGGGATTAAGATAATTTAGTCTGGCTTAACTAATTTAATCTTTGATTACCTCAACAGGTCCGTAGGTTACGACGACACAACGCTCGACTTCGCGAGGAGTCTGCGCGGGCAGTTTGGCAGCTAAGGCACTTCACACAGTGGCTCAAGAGAACCGTCGATCGACAGTGAGAATTGCCTTTATATTGAGCGCCCGACATGACTTGCGATAATTCAGTTATTTCCTCACCTTCACTGAAAGAGCGATCGGATTGTTAAGCTCCATGCTTGTTTAAAGTATGATTGTGATTGAAGTATTAAAGCGTTTAACAGTTAGGCTTCAATGGATAAAAAGAAGTACGAGATCCCCATTAGGATATGAGAGCAGCTAAAAATTGATTTGATAACAAATGCGTCTTTTAAAAGACCTGAAAACAAAAACTTGATGTCCCATTTATATCGTACAAACTGTACTGCTACTTGAAAAACTTACAAATACTTGTTTGTTGTTCGTCAATCGTTGCAGGAAGTTGATCCATTATTCGGCAAAACTTACGATTTTGTTTATTTGTACCTGTTTTTTACAATTAGTAGATAATTATAATGAATTACTACTACACAATCTGGTTATCTCAGATAACGTTGCGCTAGGTTTGTCAATGGCAAATGTATCTAATCAACAATCTTATGGATTGTGCAATATTTTGAAATATTATTACCTATAACAATCTTTATGGGTTAAATTATTACTGCTACTCTATTCCTGTCAACATTTATTCCCTATAAATTAATATTAAATAAAAAAACACGAATGTAGCTTCGAAATTATGGTAGCTGTAGCCTTACATTGTTATAGAAAATGAAAAAAAACAAAGTTCAATTATAAAATAATTCTTATGAAAATATAATATACCTATGACTAAATAGTATATCAATTACAATGTTGAAACATGCGCTGTCTTATGAATTTCGTGCCTTTTCTGTGCTTCTCGAGAAGCGTTTGTTTTGGCGTAAGTTTACGTAATATGTTGGTCGTAGTATGTATTCGTAGACTAATTTGTTATTACCTTATATATTATGGTATTAATGGTTGACGTTATTGTCTCAATTAAATTGACGTATTTAGATACAATTGTTATAAGTCTCGTTTTGCTATAACTATCTGTATAAATCAGACAGTTTATATTCAAACGTTTTATGAATAATATATATTATTTATTACTGTATGTTGATTGAATACAATATTGATACTACGTAGGCTTTAATTTATTTATCGATTACAGTTATCTAGATTAGTATTTCGAGATTACGGTTAGTTATAAGAAGAACCGAAGTTGTAAGTGAACACCAATTATTTTAAGATCTTTTAATCAATCAAATAAATTGTGGGCTTTTATATTTTTGATCCTCTTTTAAAAGGAATTCTTTCTTTTATAAATAATTAGGTACGCTAAAGACGAATGTATTACAGCCCACCATCATATTTGATAGATTAATCTTGTGACGTAAGTTATAGTTGTTTAGCTTGTAAACCTAATTATAAACAGACTTGAAACCTGCCAAATATTAATACAATAAGAGAAAAAATGCGTTAGCACAAATAGTACTCGTTTAAAATATGATTAAACATATACATAGAATGTTTACGCAAGTTGAACATAGTTCATAGTAGTTACATCTCATGAAATTGTAAGAACTGTGTTTATGGTAACTGATTCGACGTCTGTTGCAGCTATGTGCTAGAGTTGTATTGAACGTAAAGACCCAACGTAAATCGAAACACTTACTTGTAAATCGAACAATCTGGTAGTTTTTTTACAATAAAGTTTGTCTTCGTTGTACTTTGTTTGTGTAAATATGAGTCTCATTAATTAGATGTAATCACCAACAAAGCTTTATTAGTTTAGGTTATCGTAGGCGTTAATTTTATTCATAACGGGAGAGACTTAATAGCGTATTGTGAACTTTATTCTCTATATAAACTCAGAAATGCACGTATAATATGCCTAAATTGTATCATTCTTATGAAACTGATTTATAGAAATAATCATCAGTTGAGTTACCTTCCTTCTTATATAAGCTATACTGTTACAACTGAAAGACTTCACGAGACTCTATCGATAGAAACGTAGTGAGAATCCATAACATGTTGGATCTCACGATATGTTATTAAAAACCAGTTGAATAATTTTGGGAAACCTACCCCACGATATATTGTTAGAAACTACGAAAAAACATAACCGAAATATTGGTGCACTTGTCTCAGTCTTCCTTACGTGCTACAACGAAAATAATGCGTAAAAAGTTCTCTAAAATGTATTTATATTATGGAACCGCTGAATTGTTGCGCAATCAGCATACTGTTTATGACGCAGTGTATTTGCAAAAGTAACTTATTTCGTTTTAGTTTTGACTGACGGAAAGCAGAATTTAAAACGGTTTATAATATATAGTTACCTAGTCTTTTGGCGACGGTCACGTTTTTTAGAAAGATTTAGTAACTGGACTTTTACAAGGATTGTAATTTATTTTTATTACGTACTTTTGACGCTAGATACAGAAATGTGATGAGGGTGACAACATAACTTGTTGTGTTAATTATTATATAAAACAAGGACGCGGCAACTCTCTTCTGGAAATAAAAATTGGGTATTAGAATGCATTTTACTTTGTAAATGAAAATAACCAAAAGTAATTTAAATATGCAAGTAGTATTATTCAGCCAAATAAACATGTTTCCATGAGTTGTTGCTATTCCATGTCGATGATATTGAGCCACTTGCTGCAATACTCTGAGTTTATAGTCAATCTATAATTATTTGATATAAAATATTTTCTTCGTCAATTAATCTGAATATTCCTGCCTGTATTTTAGGATGCGGTTCGAAGTAGTTACATATTTGAGTTTTGATACTTCTTTTATTTTTGTACGTACCCATAGTTAACGTATTCTTACATAAATTATTTTGTAAAGAAAAAAAATCATTTGTATTTTGTTTCTATTCGTCTTTAAAATGGAAATAAAAACATTTCCTGGTTTATTTCATAGGTATGTACGCAACCCGTGTTCGAATTATGAATTTAAATTAGAGTTTCCCACCACTCACGTTTAAGGTATAACTAAGTTATTATTTCTTTTGTCTTCACATAAGGGCTTGCACAGACTTTGTCAAATTGATACAAAGGTACACGACAAGTAGGTAAACTTCCTTATTCATAGTAAAATCATTGTTATTTGAATAATCTAAAATCAATTTTTCATTTTCACAAAATCTGAGCAATTCTTTATGTCGCGATACCTAATGTTTACTGTGGATAAGTAAGTAACCAAAGCGATTACATTTAACCTCCATATTTTTGAAATTTGGATTGTTTCCTTGTAACAGCTTAAAGGTTCAATTATTTAGAGATATAATTTTCCTTTGATAATTTGTACGTATTCTAAAGGACATTCCAATAAAACTTATATACCAGAAGATTTTTTTATTTATCAGTATGCAACCAAGTTTGTAAACATTCATTCAGAGTCGTAATCTGCAAATAGCACTTTCTACAGCAGGTTTAGATCTGGAACTTAAATTCATCGGCAACGGAACGGTACATATATATATAATAAGAATATAGGCTCATATAACAACAATGATTGATACAAAAAAGCGATATCAAAATACATAAATGGCACAGATGGACTTCTTCATAAAGGAGTTACATGGGCGACTTTACCCTAAGGCTCGCGTGCGTGTATGACCAGAGGCCCTAGCACGAGCGCGCGGTGTAAACGTTAAACGTAATACGTCGATTTTTTAATCGAAAATACAAGTATCGTACCTAATGAATTGTTACTGGGAGAAAGGGAGCTATCCTCTCTCCTAATGTTGCTGTGCCCGACAGGGTCCATACTGATCTCTAATTTGTTAACATCTTTTAACACATATGGAATGCAATAAATAATTGAGTATTGAACATCCATCGAGATAATTATTTCTTAAAATTATGAAATATTACTTTTTATATATCCTTTATTCATTTAAATATCTTATTTCAAACATTTTAAATATTTAAAAACAAAAAACGTAGAAAAAACGGTGTCCTGCCTTTTCGCCAAAATAGTTTGGCAGGGAAATCTGGCAACCAATTTTCGGCGAACAAGCAGAGAACCAGAAAAAAACATAGGAGGGCCTGATCCAGAAGGCCCTTGCTTCTGAATGAGGCCCTTGATCAGACCGCCAAGTGAGAGCTTCGACAGATGTCTGTCGAGGCTCTCGGCCATAAGGCCACTGGCCTGTTCAACAATCGGCACAATAACAGCCGAGCCCACATATAGTGCTAGTAGCCACTTGGTGGTGCCTGTGCAAATCCTCGCCAGTTAGCCAGACGAGAACAACCAGAAATAATATGTCTGTTGGACTCACCCGGACGGTTGAGTCCAGGCCCGACACATTTACTATTATTCTTTATTATAGCCGGATGGCCGATGGGGCCGAAGACTTCTGGAATGCCGACTGCGACCCGATGGGTTGGAAGGCCCCCCACTAGGTGGACCGATGACCTGGTGAAGGTTGCAGGGATCCGCTGGATGCGAGTCTCACGGGACCGGTCAATGTGGCGACACTTTGGGGAGGTATGTCCAGCAGTGGACGTCTTTCGGCTGAAATGATGATGCCATCATCATCATTCACGCGGCCATTCGCGTATCATATTTTATTAAACATAAAACCTGACACTGACCGGCAAATTGCAAAAAAACGTAAGAATATTTTAATTTCGCGGGCGACCCTGTCGCTTCCATCTTTAAGTTAATCTACTTTTGACGACACGGTTAGCGCAGTGGTTGAGCGATCAACTGCTGCGCTGCGTGTCGCGGGTTCGATCCCCGCACGGAAAAAATACTTGTATGGCCTATAGATTCCGGATCTGGATTGTTCCGGGTCTGGTTGTTTGTGTATGTTAATTCAGTTATTTGTGCCTGGTAGGTAATCATCACCTTATGTAGCTGAGCTGACGATGGAAGGTAAAAGTGAGGATCTGGTGATGGGATCAAAGAAAAATTAAGGGCAACTCTCAAATGTTATGGAAATTATTTGAAATTAAAACAGTACCTACACTTCTCATGTGAGGTTAGATCTGATGATGGGATCCTGGAGAATTCGAGGTAACTCTCCAAATTTTATAAGCACACTGTTTTGGTATTCTTTTTTTGTAGTTACCATGTAAAATGTGTGAGATAGATAAAGTACCACTAAAATAATATAAAAAAAAAGTTTTTTGAAAAAAAGCCGATCGGTGACAAAAGTCAATTAAACAAACGAAAGTCACCGACTTCCGAAAGAAAAGCTATCTTCCACTTTTTTGTGTGTTTTTATTGTGGTAACAGTTGAAAATCCTAATTCACATACTTAAATAGGTCGTAACAAATGGCAGAAGTAGTGCAACAACAGTAGTGCGTGCTTAGAAAGCAAAGGATATTAATTGAAACGTAGCCAAAACTAATCTAAAACAGCTTCTGAAAAAAAATGTTTAAAATGTGCAATCCTTTTTCATTTCCAACAGTTCTTCCTGCATCACGCTTAGGGATAGAAATTCATTTTATGTGCAAGAAACTTCAAGTGTTTAAAAATCTAAGTTTGTACTTTTTTTCTGGATAAGGGGGCGTCCATTAATTACGTGAGGCAATTTTGGCGATTTTTCGACCCCCTCTCC
This sequence comes from Cerastis rubricosa, assembly GCA_949152445.1. Classification (NCBI taxonomy): domain Eukaryota; kingdom Metazoa; phylum Arthropoda; class Insecta; order Lepidoptera; family Noctuidae; genus Cerastis; species Cerastis rubricosa. The sequence goes on from OX424536.1 coordinate 10,955,521, forward strand.
CCCTTTGGTGAGATATCGTGAGACTTGAATTGACCCCCTCACCCCCCCTCAAATCTCACGTGAGATGTTTCAAAATACGGAGTTAAGTGTAAATACGGTAACCTGTGCTTGATTGCGTTAGATTGATTTAAAAAACATAATTTACTTAATAATTTTCATTGATCATTTATTATTCATCACAACATGTAAGCATAATAGCATATTTACAATATTTCATGCAGCAAAAAAAATACGTGATCTTTGCCGAGACCTCCCCTCTCTCCCTCGTGAGATTAGGTGAGATGTGGCTCGACCCCCCACCCCCCTAAACGCCTCACGTAATAAGTGGACGCCCCCTAAGCTGCCAAGACATTTGGGACTATTTCATTATTATCATTGTTAGTGAGACCTTATTATTATTTATTTTTCGCGGCCCACGTCCACCCTGTCAGCACGGTACACAGTGTGCTAATAAGGTTAGGTGCTAATAAGAAATAAGCTAAACCCTAGACGGGTTTAGCTTATTTCTTATATTTTCGTCAATGAAGATTGAAAGTCGTTTCGATTTAGAGTCCTAGCCAAAGCGATCGTCATGCGAACACGCGACTGTCGCGTTCGTTTTGTTCGGCGAACCCGAACGCATCGTTGCTACTTTCGTTTTTCCATACAAATGAATGACTCAAACGCAGTTACCGATCGCTTTGGTTGGAACACAGAGTTGGGATTTGGAATTTGGTCCGGTTCGGATTAGTTACCTAGGTACTCAACACTATAGATATTTATAATCTAACGACTATTTGGTTTTCCCTGATAAATAATATTTAAAAATATTATTTAGTTTTATCTTGAAATTAATTAAGTAGTTGATAATTAAAAGATAATGGATAACAACATTTAATATATAAGACCGTAGTTTAGTTCTTCAGGCAGAGTACGAGCAGTTACTTGAATAATCATGCGTGCCGTCATCCTGTTAGCCCTTCTGGGGTCCGCACTCGGTAAGTTACCTTCCTTTGATTAATAGAACTCCTTCTAAGTCGTAAGTAATAGACTGACGGCCAGTATTACTCCTGGGCAGGCAAACCCATGAATGACTTCTACATATTTCGATCCAGGACAGACCCAATTGTTAGTACGTTTTGTCCAGCTCCGTAGAAAAAACATCCCGTGATTTTAGTCATAATGTTAAGTAGCATCATCTTTGTCAGTTTTAATTAATTTCTATGTTATGTACTTACGTCGAAATTATTTTTCTGTAAATTAAAATGTCTACTAAGTATAGCAGGAACAGGTTAAAATTATATACTAATACATACAATCCAGCCTTCAGACTGTTAATAAAATTACCTTAGAAAAAAAAAAACAAAAATACCTTGGCCCTGATCGCACCCGGATCTTATTATTAGCAGTCTAACGAGATTTTGAATCTGGCCAACCCGGTTTCTTCAATACTTTTTTCTGTGATTTTGAGAGCAGGCCAGTCAACATGCAATTTATTATAATACCTACCTAATATTCTGTCCTTTCCAGCGGTGCCCAAGAGCATCAACCGCATCGTCGGTGGCTCCCCAACCACTGTAGATCAGTACCCGTACATGTCCAACATGCAGTACGGTCTGTGGGGCATTTGGTGGTTCCAGGCATGCGGCGGCTCTCTGCTCACCACCACCTCTGTACTCTCTGCGGCTCACTGCTACTTGTAAGTCCCAACTTCAAGCAAAATAATTATCCGAGATTGCGAGTCATATAAATAATTTTGTGGCTGTCAATTTAAAAGATATGAACATAAAAGCAAGTATTTAACAGTGTTACGGTGGATTTCTTCAATAAAACTAAACGCGACTTCCAGTTTCATTGGTGAAATTGGTTCTTAATCGACTTTCGTTGCTGACCGTTCGTAAAGGTAGGTCAATCACGATCGATCACCAATTAATTGCCTATCTATAGGTACAGGGTTTATTTTCAAAGATCAGCCAAATTTCAGGAATGATTCAGGATCGATAATATATTTCATTTATAAAATACCTATAAGTATACCTACCTACGTTCTTTTTTGGTACCTACCATAAGTTGTGGAAATCATTTCAACAAAAATTCAATTAAAACACCTAGTCTGAAAAGTATGATTTTAGATCTATTTGTAGTTTTTACGCAATCAATTACCTACATTAAGCAGGTTTTAGGAACTGTCTAAAAATACAATGTTACTAGCTGCTGCCCGCGACTTCGTTCGCGGGGTTTTTTATGGATATGAAAAATAGATGTTGGCCGATTTTCAGACCTACCCGATATGCACACAAAATTTCATCAAAATCGGTCAAGCCGTTTCGGAGGAGTATGGCAACGAAAACTGTGACACGAGAATTTTATACAGTATGTTAGGTTAAACGAGGGACATATTCAAACCCATAATAGTACATGCTAACATGATACTAATAAAAATATAAACAAAAAAAAAACACTGATAAATAACAAACAGAACCATACCAAAAATTTCGCAAATGTCTCGCAACGTGTAAACACCCTTGCGCTAGCGACTTATTACTATCGCAGAACATGTGATCGGGTCAATGACTCTTAGGTATACCTATCCATTTTCCCTTCATACTTTAAACCTTTAAACATTTTTAAATCGTCATTGCAAATGTTGATTGTGATTCGCACTAATTTAAGACAAAGTTAATTATTATGCACTTAGTATTTTTGGCGTATTTAAATAATGGAATCACACCTATTTACAACGATTAACTTGATTGACTATTTACAACGAATTTAGTGACTATTTACACATTTTTAGACTAATCTTAAAAATTGTTCAAAATGAGCACCTCCTCGTGTTATGCAAAGTTCGGCACGTTTTCGCATATTGTCTTATCGGTTAAAAACAAACGAATCACTTCTTACACTATTAGAAGCGTTCGTGATACGTACCTTTAACTCTTCCCTGTTTACACCCAGCATGAGATTGTACGACGGAATCTGGCGGTTGGGAAACATCACTCGGTACAAATTAATTGCTCCTCGCACACTAACATTTGCTAACATGTAGGCACGAACCATATCCCAATATTCTTCATTGGAATATTGATAAGACGTCATTTTTATTGATTATTATTCAAGATCACGTTAACAGGACACTCTTATCGCGAAGTAAGCGGGGTTGTTTATGGAATACGCGGAATTATTGATTATTATTTAAGATTACGTTAACAGGACACACTTATCGCGAATTAAGCGGGGTTGTTTAAGGAATACGCGGAAGCGCAATATTGGACATGCGGAAATAGCGGCGCACACGCATGGACTGCGGTCAGCGCGGGGGTGTGTCCCGTCGGTGCATCGGCGAAAATTCAAAGGAAAGGGGCGGGGTTTGCGTACGCGCTTCCTTTTCGGCAAGATAGGCACATGTTTTGCCGCGTGACTATTTTACTGTTTACAAGTTCACTTCTTGCGCGCTCAGTGTTTATGAATAATGTATTTCATAGGACAATTACGTCACAAATTAAGGTTATAGGTTTTTTACATATTTGGGACGAGAATCGAATACTGAATACCCTCCCTCAATATGTCCCTCGTTTAACCTAACATACTGTATATTAGACTAGCTGCTGCCCGCGACTTCGTTCGCGGGGTTTTTTATGGATATGAAAAATAGATGTTGGCCGATTCTCAGACTTACCCGATATGCACACTAAATTTCATCAAAATCGGTCAAGCCGTTTCGGAGGAGTATGGCAACGAAAACTGTGACACGAGAATTTTATATATTAGAAGATTAAAGTGACATTTTCGGACATTACAAATTGAATGTCTTCATTACTTTTTATTTGTATTTGAATTGAATTTAACAATCAACTAAGGTTCTTACATGGCTGTATGGATCTAAAAAGAGATAAAAAAAAAATGAGATTTAAAAATTTAACAGTGATACCTAATTTTCAATGACGGCTGGTCATTGAAAACTATCCCTGTATTTGTAGTAATTGGTTCATTTCTCTTAAATATTAACTTACCTTCTGTCTGAATCGTATTTCCTGTCTACCAATAAATAAATCTAGACAATAAACAGGTTTCTAATCACAGTGAACGTATAATATTCATCAACAATTTTTATTTAACAGCGGTGACGTTCCTTCCGAGTGGCGTGTGCTTCTGGGTACCTCCTTCGCGTCTAGCGGCGGCTCCATGCACTCCGTCTCCCAACTGGTCCTGCACGCCGGCTACAGTCCCTCCACCCTCGACAACGACGTCGCCATCGTCCGCCTGTCCCAGCCCGCCGTCTACTCCAACAACGTCCAGCCAGCTAGCATCCCCGGCAGCAACTACCAACTTGCTGACAACACCCTCCTGACCACCATCGGTTGGGGAACACTCTCGGTAAATAATACTTTTTGGCATGATTACGAGTATGAATTTTCTGTAAGCTTCTTAGTTACCTTAATAATAGGGAAAAACGAATTTTATTAGCCAGGGCTAATTCAGGAACATCGAACATATCGTCATGGAAGGTTTAAAGAATCACTGAAATCGGCTGCTAAAGTTTTGCGGGAAATCCTTGCTCAAAACAAAAACAAACGTGCAAAACAAAAATTAACAATCCCAACCTTGTTTGAGATTATTAATTCAGTATTTATTACTTCTAGTCCGGAGGCTCATCCCCTGAACAATTGCAACACGTCAATCTCAACGCCATCAATCAGCAACTGTGTGCTGCGCGTTATGCCTACCTGAAGACTCAGCCCGGTTACCAGAACTGGCCTGACATCACCGGCAACATGCTGTGCGCCGGTATCTTGGACGTCGGCGGCGCGGACGCTTGCCAGGGAGACTCCGGTGGTCCCCTCGCTCACAACGGGAACATCATCGTCGGTGTGGTCTCTTGGGGCTTCCAGTGCGCTGATGCTTTCTACCCTGGTGTCAACGCTCGCGTTTCTGAATTCACTAACTGGATCCTAGCCAATGCGTAAAGCAATGGTAGTACTCGTCAAAATAATTGTTGGTTTATTGAGATCCAAATCAAATAAACTGCTGTATTTTATTTTTATGCTATGGGATGACAAGATTAAATAAGTTATAAGTCAAATCGTTATTTTAATAAAAACCAACGCTTGCTACAACCGCAAAATGTAAGATAAAAAAGAATGATGAGGTGATCTATAACGGTACTTCTATTTATTAATTTAGCGACGAAGAAGGGTCGTGCGGTGCATCCTAAACCATTTCCGTTGCCAGGTTGATACGGATGAGAAACGTGAAAATCGTAGAGTCCTATGTCCAACAGTGGACTACAAAAGGATAATTGATAAAAGGTTAGTTCTTAAATTGGCATCAGGTCCTAGGTTCGATTCCCAGGCCGGGCAAAGTGATAATGGGTTTTTCCATCAGGAATTTTTCAGTAACAGCCACTGAACATTTCTGAGTATTGAGATTTGTGCCTGCAGTTGAAAGCAATACGCTCGATCTCTATTACATGGTCCTTAAACATAACTGGCAAAATGTAAATGTACTATTAGGTACACCTCTGCCTTACCCTTCGAGGATTACAGTCGTGCTGATATATTATGTATAGCAAAATGGTGAGCTATGGATTTTTCTGAATCCAGATATTAACCAATCTGTAGGACGTTACCGACGCGCGACGATAGCACGTTTAAGTAAGATACGGAAAACTGCGATTATCGGACTATTAGCGCCATCTAGTTTATTCATGATGTAACTATTGTTTCATGATTGACTGAAGTACAGTCCTTTTTCATTCTTTTTTACATCGCTGAAAAAATTAGCGTAGTTGTAGCTGTTGAACTGCCGCTAGCTCAGCTAACATAAATATGAAAGAACTCTACAAGGTGTTGTTTTGCAACCTCGTCAAATTCTAGGAGGTAACTATGCTAATGATTCTCGACCCGAATCAATAATAAAATGAGTAGGTAATTTTTTTTTTTTTATTCATTTACTGAAATCGGTAACTGTGAACCACCCGTGTTTTAAACACGGGCCGTCTGATCCCCGCCTTATAACGTCGCTTACACACAAACAAAAAACCTCAAACGTTTTTTCGATAATTTCATAATCCCTAAACCACGTTAAGGGGGTTATTCTGAAATATTGACAAATTTAAACAACAAAAAAACGCAATGTTTTTTAATAATTTACTAGTTACCGTAATTTATATTGATTATTTATATCTTTTGTGACAACATCCTGAATTTTGACGAGGATGCAAAACAACACCTTGTATATCTAGATACTGAGTTGGTGACGTAGAGTATACAAATGCGACGCTTGCGTACTAACGTGGCCAAGGTCCACAAAAAGTGCCATAAATGTACGAAGTGGACAAGTGGTGAGACCATGTTCCACTTGCTAGAGTGTCCTAAGTATGGCTTACATATAAGGACCAAAGGCGGCGGCGAAAATTGATATGGTGATGCGCCGCGCAGAAAGATCGTGACCAGCGCTCGTCCACGCAGTCGGGCGGTGTAAGACCCCGGTTCGATTCCTGAAACCTATTTCGGAACAGCATAACTAAATTTGAGTAATGGGTGTTTTCGCTCATTTTAAATAAAAAATTACGGCTCTGATAGACAAGAACCTTTTTTTTCCTGTTGTTTTCAAAACGCTTGCGTTATTACTAACTTTTATTTACTTAAACAGCTGTTAGAGACGACCCATACCCTAAGATGAAGTCGAACTATGTTTGAGGGTTCTGTTTTACCATTTGCGTTTTGATAATGAAATCAAAAAAGCAGATTATATGTGACACATAGTTTTAATCTTTGTAATATTTTGATCTAGATATCAAAATCTACCATAATCATGCATAATAATTAGTACTCAGTAGAAGGAAAATTCTATTTTTGCTTATGATAATGATTATCCTCGTGTTATAAATGACCACAGATTATGAGAAAGATAAAACAATATTTCAGTATAAAATACATAGCATCTTCAATCTGGCCTCAGTAGGTTCTTGGGTATATTAGACTTGGATCATGCGTATCATCGTCCTCTTAGCCCTTTTGGGCTGCGCCCTTGGTAAGTTTGTTTGTAACTTTCTATGTTTGTATCTTTGTTACAAGCTTTTATTTAATTTGTAAACATACAAATAATGCAAATTTGAAAAGATTTGACCCAAACAAACATGTTTAAGTCAAATCTTGCAACTGTATTTTAAAACAGTTATCGCCAACTGATTGAGCTGAAGTAGAAGAACTTTAGTTTGGATGACAATGCAATGCAATGCATTGTTGGCTAAGTGGAGTTATTCTAAATCTAATATGACGAACTCCCAAAGGCGGTGGATGAGTTATTTTGTATGCACCCCCATGATATGCGTATCAATTATATAGTGTCGTCACACCTATATTTAAAAGTTAATTTTAAAAATATTTTTTGATTATTCAATCATTGCATTGATAAGAAACATGATTTGACCAACTGTAAAAAATGTAACACAAAAGTGTTTATTTTAAAGCTGGACCCAGCAGCGGCAGGAGTGTAAACCGCATCGTTGGGGGCTCCGCTACTACCATCGAGACGTACCCGTACATGGCCAACATGCAAATGCTCTATGAGGGACTCTGGTGGCGCCATTCATGTGGGGGATCGCTGCTCACCTCCACCGCGGTGCTCTCCGCCGCACACTGCTTCTAGTAAGTCAAGATTTAAAAAAAAAAAACAAAAAAAAATACAAGTAACATCTAGCAATGCAGTCGTCAATTTTTTTATTGTTTGCAGTGGCGACCAACTGTCGGATTTTCTTGTAATACTAGGCAGCTCGTATTCACACAGCGGTGGCTCCGTTCACCATATCAGACAGATTATCATGCATCCGGAGTACGTTCACGAAACCTTGAACGCTGACGTGGCAATGGTCCGCCTCATCAACCCGGCTGTTTTCTCCAGTAGAGTCCAGGTCGCTAGAATTGCTGGACCCAACTATATTGTTGCTGATGGCGCCAATGTCACGTACGTAGGGTGGGGAAGACTCTCGGTACGTATCAATTCTGTATTTAAACTAATAACTGTGACTCTACTACGGAGTCATTGATACCTTTAGTATACCACATATAATGTAATACTTACGACAAAAGCTTTAACACACATACAATAGTTATTTGTTATACAAGAGTGCAAAGTTGCTTTTTAACCGCGTGTTCAATTTTGATGACCGAGCAAGCGAAGGATTCTAAAATTGAATCACGAGCGCAGCGAGTGATTCAAAATTAGAATCCTGAGCGTTAGCGAGGGAATCAAAAGAGCACGAGGTGAAAAATCTTTGCACTCGAGTGCAACACGTAACTTTTCATTCCACCTCAGCGAGGAAATGACTAAATGCAAAAAAAAAAACGTTTACAATCACAAGATAGGTACACTTTTATTTCAGTTTAGGTATTAATTACTACATTATGACAGGTAAGTATTACAGAATAATCTTTAAATTATAACAAAATAATATTACGGTATAATTAACAATGACGTGAAAAAATGCCGCGTAAAGAACCGCGTACAAAGCAAATTGAAAAAAGAACACCAAGAAGGTTCCGAGTCTGAGTTTTTAACAAATTAATAAAAAGTTGTATGATATATTCGGCACCATAGAGGTAGCAGTAAATAGGTTTAATGTTTTTTTTAATTCACAAACTTAGTGCACACGATATTCTAAATTCAATTTACTTTATCCTCTAGAGAATAAAAACGGCTTTTCCACTCAGATATTGAAGATTAAAAATACTTTTTCCGAGATGGTGGGATGAAAATTTTATTTTTGTTTTCAGCCAGATGATCCACGTCCTTCTGATGAGCTCATGCACGTTGACGTCAATATCATCAACCAGGAGCTGTGTGCTGAGCGTTATGTCTACCTAAAGGAGACCGACCCGTATTACGAGAACTGGCCTGACGTCAATAGTGGCATGATGTGCGCCGGTATCTTGGACCAAGGTGGAAAGGACTCCTGCACAGGAGACTCTGGCGGTCCCCTCGCTCACTTTGGCGATATCGTCGTCGGAGTAACTTCCTGGAGCTACGATTGCGGCGACCCCTTCTACCCTAGTGTCACTGCTCGTGTTTCTCATTTTAGCAACTGGATTGTTGCAAACGCAAACTGAAGACAATGTATGTACCTATTCTAAACTACCAAATAATTTGTGAATAAAAGTTTTTTTTACGCAATAAATGTTTTTTTTTTTTATGAATGGCATCTCGCAGTTCAGCCTCTGAGGCTGGCTACTGCTTAACCGGACAAACCTGTGGATGCCTCGAATTTAAGGCCTCCAGCCAGGCAAAAAGCTTATAAACTAAGCGACAGCGCTAAGGGCACCCCCTGTGGGGTACGAGCCTCGGCTTAGGGCGTCGCTGGATCTGGTTATCATTATTTAGGGGCTGATTTATAACTACTGGCTCAGCATCGCGGGCTGGCTCGAGCAAGGGTCGGGGGGGTGCAATAAATGTGTATCTCCATACCCTTATATACCCGACCCTTATGGTTAACGTGGGCAGCAGCGTTCTCTGTGCTTTTGTGACAACCGTACTGCGATCGCCAACCCGCCTGGCAAGCGTGGCGATTATGTCAAAACCCCCCAAAATGTCAATGTGTTGACACTTGGGGGAGGCCTTTGTCCAGCAGTGGACGTCTTTTGGGCTGAAATGATGATGATGATGATGGTTAACTTGGTCCTTCACACAGTTGTTTGTGGTTATCGACCAATAATAGTAATGATTGATTTTATTGAAGTTTACCAAATTTAATTACTCTAAAACCAAAAAAACTTTGGCCTTTCTTAACTACTTATCTGTAATATGATTGTATGTTCGTGTGATATGCGATACGAGTACTTAAGTTGTTTGAGAGAGCACATCAACTTAAAGAGCTTTTCCGAAGGCATCTGCAAAACACACGACTTATTTCTATATTACTCTATGGAAATCGTCACAGGCGACTATGACACCGTCAATTTTTGATTCAGCGTAATTAATGGTGGTTGTAATCTGTCATAACGAGTGCTATAATAGAGTTCAGAAAGCTGGAAGTGCTTAAAATTCGTAATTTTTTTAGTGAAAGCGAGAAGTGAAAGCGAGAAGTGAAAGCTCAATAATTCAAGGGGGTAAAAAAAATATTGTCGTAAACCCGTACTGTATAGTTTATCAGTAAAATTACAGTCGCACGTTATTTTCCCCGCCAGAGACAAATAATTTTATTACGAAATAATGTCTAACTTCCCGCGATATCCTCGTATTCTCTTTTAATATCTTATTCTCTTAAAAAAAAAAAAAAAACTGAGACACTGCAGCGGCGTGAACGAATGTAAACTGAATGAATGACAAAAAGGTACTTTAGTAGCGTTGCGGTAGCTTGTATGTCATCGAATAGAGATTGCGTTATTGTTACATCAACTGTAATACGTCAACATTGTCATACCTGCGGCCTACAGTTGTACTTTAAAACTGAATGGAGATATAATTTCGCTACTTTCTATGTAGGTGCACATTCTTTGTTTTTTTTTTTACCACCGATTCGTGGATTGTGGTGACCACGGCTGGCAGTGGCGTATAGTTCTGGGCACCTCGTTGGCACATAGCGGCGGCACCGTCCACACCATCAACCGCATTATCATCCACCCGCAGTACGTTCACGAGACCCTAGACAACGCACCTTAACCACAGCTTAAAATACAGTATGGAAATGAGACAATAGAACAGGTAGATTACGCAAAATTCTTGGCAATAATAATTGACTAAAACTGTAACTGAAAATCTGTTAATGAATCTTTGTAAGAAGATAGATTAAGATTTGTATACGTTTTATATAGACTAACACCTGTAGCTAGTGTTAATGCGGCACTATGTGCATACCATGGCTATGTATCATCCATATTGCGCAATGGTATTATAATAAGGGGTACTTCGGTCGAACTTGAGTGTGTTTCGAGCTCAAAAAAAAAAAGTACCCACTGGACAGTTGTATTCCACTATTTCAAAAACTTAGAATACTGGCGGTATTCTAAGATTTTCAGCACTGTCATCCAGAACTGTACATTATTAAATATGTATTTTTTGTTCACCAAAACAGACACGAATTTGACTTGTTTAATGATGTTGTATCCAGACCCAGCCGTAAAATGCACATGCTTAATGTTCGTAAGCGTAGAATTAAATTATTTTCTAGTAATATTGTATACCTACTGCATGTCCATACCTGTCTACAACAAATAACCTGATGGCTTCAAAACACTCATCCTCAGAACACTTATAGTCCGGGGAATTTACGCCGAATATTAGGCTAACTTTGCATTAATTAAAAACAGCGATTTTTTTCATTGAATGTGTAGGGTATGGACAGGAGAGTATATTAAGCTGTTTCCCGCGAAAAGTTCACCTCCGCGTGTATGTTTTTTTTAAGAAAACGTCTAATATGTATTTAACTTGGTGGAAAAAAATATAAACAGGTATGTTTATTTAGAGTATTTGTAGAACAGATTGAGTACTACAAGTAGGTCAGAAAATTAAACATTTTCGTCCACGGAACATTCGTTTTTAAAAAAAAAATCATTAATTTGACTTCGTACTTAAGGCAAAAATATTAACAGGACAAAAATAGTGCTAAAATGATTTATATTACCATGTCTAACTATTATTATGAAAATTAAACAAATTCTGCTCCGGACTTCACAGAAAATCAAGAAAATCAAAAAATCTTAAATACTACTTACGGCAAAAATGTAACAGGATTTAAATTCATTGAATAATGAGAAATATATAAATCCAAACCTTAATCCCCCAAAATTAAACAAATTAGAGCGATAATTAATATTGTCAAAGTAAAAATTAAATTACGATGCACGGTTTCAGCGCTAAGCAGCGTGCGGCGTACGGCGTGTGCTAGTGTGCGTAAACAAGATAAGCGCTGCGTTCATTGTGTGCGTATGACTGTGTTGTTGTTTGAGTCGGTGTTTTATTGAGTTACGCGATTGTACACCTTATATCTATTTCGGAAAGATCAAATTCCTATGAAAGTGCTGCGCCAAATACAAGAATAAAGCTTGCAGACGTATTTTACGTAAACATTATTGGTTTTTTTTTCACGATTTGCTTTAAAGTGTTTAATTTTCGTGTAAATAGGTTAGAAATAGCCTTTAGATGAAAGTTAAACTAAATTAAACCCTGTTACCTTTTTGCCTCAACCGCTATTGTAAAAAAACTGGTAATAATAACTTCCGGTAGTACAATTTGTTTAATTTTGTTTATAGGCGGTGTAATATATTAATTTAAGTTATTTTATGTAAAAAAACCGCTGTTTATATTTTTGCCTTAAGTACAATCCAAAAATTTCGTAAATGTTTTTTTACCGTAATTTCCATGGACGAAAATGTTTAATTCTGAAAAAATATATGACTGTCACCAATTCTTTACCTAAAGTAACTAAATTTGTCCTGTTAACTTTTTTTCCCATGTTTTTATTCACAAAAACGCGTTTTCGTCTTTTTCAGCTTGATCCGGTCTCGGAAAATGTTTAATTTTTTTTATTATTTGAAGAGCTAAGGTCAAGTACACGATTCAAGAAAAAAATCGCTGTTTATATTTAATGCAGGGTTCAAATCTAAAAGCCTCGGACTATAGAACTTGTTATAACTTTGACAAGGTAACCTGCAACCGAACATTTACTAAAATTTTCAAGAAATTATCGGGCCGGATGTATGCTCGAACATATTTTACAGTCGATACAGTCATGAGCATTTAAATGTGTATGGAAGTCAGCAAACTTAAATAGCCATCGATGAAACTATCTATTATAGCGTGAGGCCTTTAGTACAAATACAATGTAGTAGTGTGTAGTTAGCAACCCCGGTATTTGTTTCTCCTGCCGCCAATAGACTGCGCGGTAGTTGCACGCGCCGATGCGCGCGCGGCCGCGCGTATTCAGTAGACATGCGCAAAACAGTGCGTTGTAAAGTAATGTTATATGACATTACTTTTCGTACCGAGGAATGTTACATTACACCATGACTCCAAACATGACGCGACATGAAGCGCCACACGATGGCTATTGTAATGAAATGCTCGCATCATTACATGAGATGAGATATCGCGTTATGTCATAATGTGATATTGTAATGTGGCAATCGTCAAACGCAATGCGCGATGGCTATTGTAATGAAATGCTCGCAGGATAGCATCACATCATTACATGAGATGAGATATCGCGTTATGTTATAATCATCATCATCATCATTTCAGCCCAAAAGACGTCCACTGCTGGACATAGGCCTCCCCCAAGTGTCGCCACATTGACGTTTTGGGGGGTTTTGCCATAATCGCCACGCTTGGCAGGCGGGTTGGCGATCGCAGTACGGTTGTTACAAAAGCACAGAGAACGCTGCTGCCCATTCTCTGGCAAGTCCCTTAGTCGCCTCTTACGACACCCACGGAAAGATATGGGATGGTGCTATTCTTTACGTCCGACACCATACAGAGCGTTATAATGTGATATTGTAATATAAAGTGCGAGAGCCATGATTTTAAACATCACTTATTAGGCAGTCCGCGGTATCAATTAAACATAAACCATAATACATGTACAATACGGTTCTAAATAATAGTTTACCTAGCCGCATGCTCCTTCTCGCTTGCACACACGGCGGACGAACGAGCCACCGCGCGTCATGTTTGAGTGTCATGTGCCATGCTTAGTTTGGTCGAGTCATGTGTAATGCTACAGTACGCGGTCGGGATATATGACGCGCAATGCAACAATCGCATTACTTACACAAGTCTAGTATTCAGTGCTCTACGAGACGCGCTGCGCGGTGCCACGATTTTCCCCCGCGCTTGCGCTAACGTAATTATGTTGTGATTGTTCGCTTGGTTTCATGTACTGTGACTATTTTAATATAATAAACGGCTTGTGAACCAGACTCGCAGTGTTTCAGACCACCCCAATAGCCTACCCAACGCTATACTATTGATTAATCTTTTGGTAAATGTCCAAGTAATTTACCAGGGTTCTGCATCAAAGTTGCTGTGACATGATTGCTTTCATGAAAGGTATACTTCATGACGTAAACGTCAACGTAATTAAAATTATCAGTTTTATTATTTTTGTATTGATTTCCATACAATTATTGAAATACAAAGTTAGAGCTTTACTGGTGTATTCCCGCTATCCCCACTGGAATATCCCCATCAGTGGGGACAACGGGATATGGCAAAATCGTCGTTTCGTTGTTCCCACTACTCCGCCCCACCGCCAGCAGGGACAACAAGAAGGATTAGGAAATTGGCAATAACAATGAAAATGAAAAATGAAAAATGTTTATTCAGTCTCAAAAGTTACATGCTATAAATGAGTTGAGACAGCCCCAGTAAGTAATTAAAAATACTTGTGTTGGGGTTGACTCGCTACTTCCCTTATTTAATACAGTATTGAGACTAAATTAATTAGAAAATAATACAATATGAAACAAAACCCAGCCAAAAATCAAAGCTGGTAAAAACATTTAATTGTTATAATCTCTATGAACTTATTCTAAGCATGCGTGATTGTGTGTGTTAGTGTGTGTGCGTGTGAGTGAGTGTATGCGTGTTTTTTAGTATATAATTATGTATGTGTGTGTCAAGTCAGCAAATTCGTACTAGAATGTGCTCAGTTTCATCATACGTTAGAGTTTTTAGCCATTCAGTTATAACTTTCTTACATTCATACAAGACTTTAGGATGAAATTGTAGTTTAGCATTTATTTTGTTATAAATAAATATATGCAGATTGTGTTACGTACTGTCGTCTTGCAAAAATCGAACGAACCATTGCGGAGTGGGCCACAATATCACTCCGTCTTCTATCCCGGCTGGCAGAATTAAATGGAATAGATTTATGTAGATATAGGGTCACATTTAACAAATATAATTGTCTTACTGATAACAATCCACTTGTTCTGTATAAGTTAACTGTGGGGTATCTATATGGCTTGAAGTACATCACTTTTATTAGAGACCGCCTGGGCTCTTTCCAGCTCAATAAATTTTGTTTTTATGGCACCTCCCCAGACTGGAATGCAGTATGTAATCACTGATTGAGCTAATGCAATATAAACATTATTGAGTATTACGGGAGACAACACATGGCGTAGTGTCTTGAAAATCCATATCAAATTCCTTACACGTGACATAATAGTATTCATATGTGAGTGCCATGACAGACATTCGTCAATAATTATGCCTAAGTATCTTGTAGAGGGAACTTTTTTTATAATTTGACAGTTACACTTTTGTATATACCGTTCCGCACACTCATGTATCGCAATCTCAAAATCAGGACCTGGTTTAGATCTTTGACTCGGAGAAAAACAGATATAGTTTGTTTTTGAAATGTTAAGAGTCAGCAAATTAGCTTTTAACCAGTCTAGTATAACGGTGAGTCCACGTTCAGCATTCTGGCGTACGGATTCCCAAGTTTCTCCGTGGTAAACAACAGCTGTATCGTCCGCATAGGAGAAGATTTTCCCTCCACTGCTCAGCAGGTTACACAGTTCATTAATGTACACCAGGAACAGCGTTGGGCCTAACACACTCCCTTGTGGCACACCAAAAATAACATTTTCTTCTTCACTATGTAGGTTTCCTATTTTAACTTGTTGAGTCCTACCGCGGAGATAGCTGTCAAAAAGACATAGAGCTGTACCTCTTATACCTATCGCCTCAAGCCTCTGCACAAGGATGGGGACCGAGACTGTGTCAAAAGCTTTCTTTAAATCTAGGAATACTGTCATGCATTTATATCCTTTGTCTACCCTATCTACAATTTCAGACGTCAGTGCTGTTATAGCGTGCTGTGTTGAGCGTCCTTGTCTAAATCCATATTGCGAGTCCGAAAGTATGCTGTACTTATTCAGGTAGCTAATAAGTCTTTTATTTAACAACTTTTCTATAATTTTTGAAATTGCAGGCAAGACGGATATGGGTCGGTAAGTGTTAACATCACTCGTGTCTCCCCCCTTGTGCACGGGCGTAATTATAGAACGCTTCAGTGCGTTCGGAAATATTCCCGACTCAAAACAAAGATTGGCCAGTTGACATATAAGGGGAACCACTAAATCCCTAGATAATTTGAGAAAACTTATAGGTATCTCGTCCCAACCAGAAGCACTTCCCGAATCAAGAGCCATGAGTATGCAGTCTACTTCTGCTGGATCAGTCTCCATCAATACAAAAGAGGTGGTCTGTGACCGAGAATTGGAACTCATGACTAAACTAGAACGAATCCCAACCGGAGGCATTATTTCCTCTGCTAGTGTTTTTCCAATTGTGACAAAAAATTGATTAACCCGGTTTAGAGAATTGAGAGGATGCGGTGTGATTTGCAGAAGACGTGCATTAGATGATTTGGGTTTTTTGAAATGAGTTATGTTATTAATATTTTGCCAAAGCTTTTTTGTATTCCTTACAGAACCTGCAATTTGCTTTTTATGATATTCTCTTTTTAATTTCTTAATCAGATTGGAACAAAAAGTACGAAAGCGCTTATAGGTTACTCTTATTATAATATTATAAGGATCTTTTTTTGTCTGCAACTGCATTCTATTTCTAAGCCTGATACATCTCAGGGCCCCTGTAGATATCCAGGGCTTTAGAGTACGCTTGGAGCTGGCGACTATTTTAATTCTGGTGTTAAGAAGGAGAGATGTTCTGAACACATCAATCATCCTGTCAGCAAAGGTATTTGGGTCGTTGTATGTATTGAAAAGAGATATATCCGTACTCACTAGGTATTGATAAGCTTTTTCAAAATTAGTAATAGTTGTAGTTTTATTATCAGATGTAGCTTTATATGTGTGGGATATACTTAATAGTACCGTTAAGTGATCAGTTATAGATGTGTTCAGAATTGCCACAAATGCAGAGTTTTTAGTATTGTCCAGTTTTAAGAGCATGTGGTCAAGGCAGCTCTCCTCCCTGGTAGGCAGGCAGTGTCCCGGGAGAAAACCATGAACAGACGACATATTTAAATAAGACAACCTATTTCCTCGCAATCGTGCTGATTCCGACGGTTTTTCAATCAGGTTTATATTTATATCCCCTGTAATAATTATGTTTTTGTGCGATTGAATAGTTTGAAGATGTTGATCTAGTGAACTAATGAAGTTATCTGCGGAGACATTAGATGGAGACCGGTAAATTCCAATTATAGTGAAATTAGAGATAGCTATTTGTAAAGCAGAAGCATGCATAAGATTAATTTCATTTACCTGGGGAAGATGACAATTTTTAATATAAGCCACAATGCCGTCATTTTGATTGATGTGTCTAGTCGTAAGAAATGAAGTATAATTATTCAACACTGGTATCGGTTTGTTAGAGTTAAGTCTGCACTCAGTTAGAATCAAAATGTCAACATCAATTTCGATTTGAGACAATGTTACCACAAAGTCGTCAAAGTTGGTATAAATACTTATTATATTTTGAGTCAATACGGTCAAGTTATTGTTATATTGTTGCAAATAAGTAGACAAGACAAGAACAATGAAAATAAGGATGATAAAACGAGATGAGAAACAAGGATAATAAGGGGATAATATCATATAAGGGGCCAGAATCATAAAGAAGTGCTACCATTGCATGTCGCATGATAATCGAAAAATAGATTAGGTTTTGTGAGATTTCTATTTTATTGGACATCAATTATAGTCATAAGTAGGTACAGGTACATATTTAAATGAATTAAACAAGCATGTCTTTAGCTGTTAACGTTGGCGACAATCCAGTTGCTATAATGAGAAACGCGAGCACTGACTCCAGGGTAGAACGGATCGGCGCATTCGAAGCCCCATGAGGTAACACCGACGATGATGTCGCCGAAGTGAGCGAGAGGACCACCAGAGTCGCCTCCGCAAGCGTCCTTCCCACCCTGGTCCAAGATACCGGCGCACACCATGCCGCTGGTGACGTCGGGATAGTGTTCATAATCCGGATGGGTCTTCAGGTAAGCGTAACGCTCAACACACAGCTGCTGGTTGATGACGTTGACGTGAACATGCATGAGCTGCTCGGATCCGGCGCCCCCGTACTGAAAGAAATAAGAATAGTGAGTAAAAACTTGACTTGATTTTTTCCTGAAATCCCGGAAATCGCGAAATAATAATCAGGTAAATACACCATACACTTATGTTGTATGTTCGCAATTTTGACAAAAGCCGGAGAACTGCAGATACTTCTTGTTCGATGTCAGGGTTTTCAGTTGCGAGAATTACGAGTATACCTTGTCGATAGTGTGTGTGACCTGTAGATATACGCATATACGCAAGGTGACGGCCGCAAAGGTGGGTGGGAGGTGTGAAACGAATACGCGAGTGCTTTAGCCCCAGACTAGACGCAGTTGGGTATACATTTAGCTTTTATACACTGTAATTTACTCGATATTTTACTCGATACTCCTGAAAGACACTTCGGTCATCCCGGACAAGATTGACAATATTCAAGAGGATATTCAACGACAACAGAAAAGATAATTGTGAAATATAAAAGTAAATTGAATGCGTACATATAGTCTGCCCCATCCAACGTGTGTGACAGTGGCGCCGTCAGCTAGGTTGTAGTTGGGACCAGGGATTCTCGCGGCCTGGATACGATCTGAGAACACGGCAGGGTTGTTGAGACGAACGATTGCAACGTCGTTGTCCAGGGTCTCGTGAACGTACTGCGGGTGCATGATAATGCGGTTGATAGTGTGGACGGTGCCGCCGCTGTGTGCCAACGAGGTGCCCAGAACTATACGCCACTGCCATCCACGGTCACCACTGCAAATAGTTACATTTTATTCATTAAAATGGTTATTGTAATTTGTATGGCATACAATAAAGAATATTCTATCTATCTAACCGCTGTTATTCCTTTGCGTTGTAGGATATTTACGTAAAGATTTGCCACGTTTGGTTGCGCAGTACATTGATTTGCCAGCCACGCATTCTCTGACATTTTCATACAAAGTCAGTTCAGCAGACTAGGTTTTATTTTACGCTAAAAGTGATACGATGTGTCCTTAATTTTAAATACTTATACTAAATACTTATATATTTTTATGGAAAAGCGTTCCCTTGAGATAAAATGGGTAAGTAAGCGAAGCGTTCCTGCTCTGGGTATCAAGTTATGGGTTTGTGTTTATGAGTATGTACGTAAGCATGAAATAGATTGTTCGGTGTTTTCCACACTTACTAGAAGCAGTGTGCAGCGGAGAGCACCGCCGTAGAGGTGATCAGAGACCCTCCACATGACTGGCCCCACCAGAGGCCTGACGTGGATATCTGCACGTTTGACATGTAGGGGTAGGTTTCCACGTTGGTAACGGAGCCACCGACGATGCGGTTCGGGCTCCTTGGGACCGCTGTAAAAAGATTGAGAAAGGTCAAAATTTCACTTTTAAACGTCACTTTTTCGCCTATTTCTAGGACCCATAAGATAGCGTTTTGCATTATGGATGCATTTAGAATACCTTAATTACATGTATTAAGGTATTCTAAATTCATCCTTTATTCATCTATTTTCAAATGCTATCTTTTGTACAATGACTTGCAATTCTGTAGGTAAGTCACAGTTCATAAGCACATCTCCCATGCAATATCCTTATACCATAGGACACGGTCGAGTAATGTAAACCAGTACTATCAGTTAAGTTTATAAATTTCGAATATATTATATCTACTAATAAAAAAAATATGACAAGTCTCAAATAGTAACCTGAATAGGTCTTACCAAGGGCGGACCCCAAAAGGACTAAGAGGATAATGACACGCATTGTTCAACTTCAAGACCCGAGTACTGAGCTAGATGAAGGAAAGTTTTGTAATTTATACTAATACATTTATCGTGTATTATCAATATATATACCGAATTCAAAGATATCACTACTTTTGTATATTTTGGAAAACCCAAATCGTAAGATATTTCCTCCTATCTTTTGAAGTTTTAATATTAATTATTTATAATTGCCTGTTTCCTGTTGTAGTTAACAAACCATTAATAAACTCTAATCTCAAATACCGTGCATTATAACTAAATTGTAAGTAAATAACAGAATTAACTGGGGTCTGGGGAGGCTAATGCCCAGTATCGGATACACAAGGAAACAAACTTATAACACCCCTCTTTTTGGTCGGGGGTTAAAGAGCAAAAATTGCAATTGTTTCAATTGCAAATTGCAAGTATATGATGTAAAAAATTGTTTTTGCAAAAAAAAACCGACTTCACAAAACCCTAAACGCACTAAAAAGTTAAAAATAATACTAAAACCTACCGCTCTTAAGTTGACGTGCTTTCTCAAGCTAAGTACTCGTATCGCATACCACACGAACAAACAAACATATTACAGATAAGAAAGATATGGTCAAGCGAGGTTTTTTTGGTTTCAGAGTAAATTAATTTGGTAAATTTTAATAAAATCAATCATTATTATTATTGGTCGGTAACCACAAACAACTGTGTGAAGGATCAAGTTAACCATAAGGATCGGGTAATATGAGTATGGAGATACACATTCATTGCGTAAAAACTTTTATTCACAAATTATTTGGTAGTTTAGAATAGGTACATACATTGTCTTCAGTTTGCGTTTGCAACAATCCAGTTGCTAAAATGAGAAACACGAGCAGTGACACTAGGGTAGAATGGGTCGCCGCAATCGTAGCTCCAGGAAGTTACTCCGACGACGATATCGCTGAAGTGAACGAGGGGACCGCCAGAGTCTCCTGTGCAGGAGTCTTTTCCACCCTGGTCCAAGATACCGGCGCACATCATGCTACTATTGACGTCAGGCCAGTCCTCGTAATACGGGTCGGTCTCTTTTAGGTAGGCATAACGCTCAGCACACAGCTCCTGGTTGATGATATTGACGTCAACGTGCATGAGCTCATCAGAATGACGTGGATCATCTGGCTGAAAACAAAAAAAAAAAACATTGTTTGTGTGTGAAAGCTTTTGTCTTAAGTATTAGAATCTGTGGTATACTAGGTATCAATGACTCCGTAGTAGAGTCACAGTATTAGTTTAAATACAGAATTGATACGTACCGAGAGTCTTCCCCACCCTACGTACGTGACATTGGCGCCATCAGCAACAATATAGTTGGGTCCAGCAATTCTAGCGACCTGGACTCTACTGGAGAAAACAGCCGGGTTGACGAGGCGGACCATTGCCACGTCAGCGTTCAAGGTTTCGTGAACGTACTCCGGATGCATGATAATCTGTCTGATATGATGAACGGAACCACCGCTGTGTGAATACGAGCTGCCGAGTATTACAAGAAAATCCGACAGTTGGTCGCCACTGCAAACAATAAAAAAAATTGACGTCTGCATTGCTAGATGTTACTTGTATTTTTTTTTTTTTGTAAATCTTTACTTACTAAAAGCAGTGTGCGGCGGAGAGCACCGCGGTGGAGGTAAGCAGAGATCCCCCACATGAATGGCGCCACCAGAGTCCCTCATAGAGCATTTGCATGTTGGCCATGTACGGGTACGTCTCGATGGTAGTAGCGGAGCCCCCAACGATGCGGTTTACACTCCTGCCGCTACTGGCTCCAGCTTTAAAATAAACACATTTGTGTAACATTTAAAAAAAAAAACATGTTTCTTATCAATGCAATGATTGAATAATCAAAAATTATTTTTAAAATCAACTTTTAAATATAGGTGTGACGACACTATATAATTGATACGCATATCATGGGGGTGCATACAAAATAACTCATCCACCCCCTTTGGGAGTTCGTCATATTAGATTTAGAATAACTCCACTTAGCCAACAATGCATTGTCATCCAAACTAAATTTCTTCTACTTCAGCTCAATCAGTTGGAGATAACTGTTTTAAAATACAGTTGCAAGATTTGACTTAAAAATGTTTGTTTGGGTCAAATCTTTTCAAATTTGCATTATTTGTATGTTTACAAATAATGCAAAATAAATAAGAGCTTGTAACAAACATACAAACAGAAAGTTAAAAACAAACTTACCAAGGGCACAGCCCAAAAGGGCTAAGAGGACGATGATACGCATGATCCAAGTCTAATATACCCCAAGAACCTACTGAGGCCAGATTGAAGATGCTATGTATTTTATACTGAAATATTATTTTATCTATGTCATAATCTGTTGTAATTTATAAGACGTGGATAATCATATCATAAGCAAAAATATATTTTTCCGTCTACTAAGTACCTACTAATTATTATGCAAGATTATGGTAGATTCTGATATGTAGATCAAAATATTAAGAAGATTAATATTATGTGTCTCATATAATCTGCTTTTTAGATTTCCATTCCAAAACACAAATAGTAAAACGGAACCCAGGGGAGGTTCCGTTTTACCATTTGTACAACATAGTTCGACTTCATTTTATAGTATGGATCGTATGTTAACAGAACGAACAACGGAACAAATTTACAATGTCATATTTTTATCCAAAAATAATCTTTGTTTTATTTTAAAAATGTTGGTGTTTTTTTTTTTAATAACAATTACTTATTTAACTGTCTTTTGAATCTTTCAAAAACTAAAAGTGTATATTATTAAAATACATATTTTGTAATGATTTGAAAATCATACATAATGCAAACAGTATGCCTTGTTACAAAAAGTAATAATTTACAGTTAAAAAAAAACTCTTGATTCTTACTTCCTGCAACTTTTGATTCGCAGTCTGGCCGCAGTACCAGGCTACTGTATAATTCACTGACAATTAGTCTACAATAGAAGTTCTATCCTAATGCATGCTGTGAAAGTTGTCAAACAAATTAAGAATATGGTCCCATGTTGGGCTACAAACCCAAGCCATAGTGGCTCTACCAACGAGGAGACATGAGATGTATTACTATTTAGGCAATTTACTTGCACCCAGGATGAAGATGGAGAATAAGGAGAAGAAAAAGAACGAGAAGAACAAGAAGAAGGGGAAGCAGAAGTATTAGAGAATAATGAATAAGACTAATAAATTTCCCAATTTTTTTTTAATTTACACCTCTTTTATCATTTTCAATCCTTGCCTTAAATTATATTCAATAGTTTCAAATCAAACAGAATCACAAAAGATCTGAGGAATAGGCCTACGGGAAACCGCGTTAAAAAAACACGCTAAGTACACTACCTCAAAGGTAGCATGGAAACGTGCATATTATGACGATTAGAACTTGTTGAATCTATAAATTATATCTCGAAACGGTGGCTCTTAGGAAAAAAGTATTTAGATATTTTTTTATAGATAATTATCTGATCTACAATGTTTGTCTGAGCTAATTTTATGAAAAAAAAATCCGTTTGCTGAAAATCGCGAAAACCCGTTTTTGTGACCTTTGCCCCGAGATTTTCTTTTTCCAGGTACCGGATCGATGAGAACTTTTTAGATTTCATTTATGATAGTGTTTTGGACAAACCTAACAATTTTGAGCTGGGTGCAATTTATGTACCTTCACTCCTATTTTTTGGTCTAATTTGACCGGACTACTATCTATGTATATACTTATATTCAAACGAGTATGGAAAATCAAACAAATCTGAGGTGCGAACAGTTTTAAGTGGCTATTGCATTCTAGATTCTTAAAATAACTTTAGCTGCAAAACGTTCAATAACTAGTAAACTTACCCTTAACAATCCGTTTTTACTCGCTCACTACGCCCCCCCCCCCCGACTCAAAATCTGGGGACGGCCTTGAAGCTTTCACGGTTTCTAACTAAACTTACACCGTCACTTATCCCGTAAGTCTTCCGTGATTTTCAATTATTGTGACCTACCGATATTTCGACGCTGCCGCGCTGTTGCAAGCGCCATGATCGCGGGTTGACGGCTGAAAAAGGGCCCAGAAAATTGCATTGCCTAGGGGCCCCGATATGCTTAATCCGGCCCTGGCAGTTCATGCACGTTGAACGTCATCACCCAGCCTGGTACCACGACACTCCACAAATCATCGATGGCATGGTGTTCACCGGTATCTTTGAAGTCGGTGGCAAAGACGCTTGCGGAGGCGACTCGTGTGGTCCCCTCACTCACTTCGGCGACATCATCGTCGGTGTAGTGTCTTTGGACCACAAATCCGCTCATTCATTCTACCCTGGAGTCAGTGCTCGCGTTTCCTATTTTAGCAATTGGTTTGTTGACAATGCAAACTAAACGAAATGAAATTCAGTTTAATCTTGAATAAAGTTATTAATTTGCACAATGTAAACTCTGTGGTGCGGTGGGTACTTCCCTTTTGCAGACCGGGACTCCTTCTCATTAAAAATATCCATTGGTGGTGTCGAATCAGTGGAGTCCAACGATCTGCGGCGTTTCACAAACACACAATTACATATGAAGTGAAAATCAATTATTTTATGGTTGAGTTGAAGAATGTTGTAAGATTCTGAATCTACTTAATTCCGTATTCCTTAAGCTCTGAAATCAAAATCGTGAGATACATAGAGAAACAAATACATAAGAGAGAGTCTGCACGAATGTAGGAAATAGTCTCTGGCGTCGTAAAAGTACCTGTTTGTCTCCTTATAAAAAAGATGGATTTCATAGAATTAATGGCGATACAATACAATGAAATTATGATTAAGTACAACTCTTAGAAGACTACGTTAATGGCCGGAGATCTCACAGGCAGCGCATAGATAAAAAAAAAACAAAGGTTTCGGCGCTTTATAACTTTTTGAGGACACTGCCCTCATACTTTAATCTACCACATGGCATATATATGAGTAGCTTACTGTTTAAATAACCACGACAGAAAAGACCGGGGTAGATTTTAGAAAAGTATAATCGCAAGATGCGCAACGCTGCTGGCCACTTGGTGGCTAGTAGGAAATAAGCTGATGATCTTCAAACGCCTGAACCGAACCTCATTAGTTATAGCTGAGAAACCTTTCGAGCATGTCAGCATTCAAACAGAAAAAAATCGCTTCAATCGGTCCAATCGTTTGGGAGCTACGATTAGAAAGGCACAGAGGTACACACGTTAAACTTATATACAAGTATAACTCCCCTCTTTTTTTCGGGGATTAAAAAAATGTTGGTTGTAGATCTATTCCGAACATGCTCCTTCACATACAGCTTCTTTTTCGTATATCAATTCAAATAAAAAAAAACTTATTTTATCCAATAAGTCCATGACTTAGGTCTTAGCATTTTATGAATAGATACGATAGTGTTATCGTCAGTTTATTGTACAAAAGTTACACATTAGTCATTAAAAACGATAAAACAGATAGGTGACAATAACAAAATATGTACAATACGAATTGGGGAATCCTAAATACAATTGTACAAATATACAATTGATTATCATCGAATTATAGATATACTTGGCAAATATATAACTATTATCAGATATACTGCATAAAATACGAAGGTATCATCCAGATAGCTCAGTACTTTTGGTGTCTTGAACTTGAACAATGCGCGTTATCATTCTCTTAGCCCTTTTGGGAGCCGCTTTTGGTAAGACATGCAGTTTAGTTTTATGTTTGTAATATGCACCCTTTAACTTTAGAAGAAGTAGTACTCGTTGCCAAAGAATATTTTTGTAACTAAGCTTCAACAGTTTTCTGAACGAAAAATCAAGTATGTGTTCAGTTGAAATAAATGTATCACTATTATATTATACGTATAATATAATAAGGCTGGTGTTTTTTTGTTTGTACGAACGTGTTAATCTCAGGAACTCGAAGTCAGGAAAGTCGAAATATTATTTTTTTACATTTGTAAGCCTAATTTTACAGTGACTGTATAACTAAATCTAAGCTTCTAAAATCTTATTATAGCGGTCCCTAGAAATGCCAGCCGCATCGTCGGTGGCTCCACTACCACCATTGAGACCTATCCGTACATGTCCAACATGCAGTGGGCGCCGTCGCTGGTCGGCTTCTGGTCTCAGGCCTGTGGAGGATCTCTGATCACCTCCACCGCGGTGCTCTCCGCTGCACACTGCTTCTTGTAAGTAAGGAAACAACCAAAATAATATTCACAAATACTTACATCAGAAGGTTTTTGGAAGCAATATGTACAGACCGGTCCATACTGCGTAGAACCCAATTGTCGTAAGTAGAGGCGATCCTCAGCAGTAAGAGAACGACGGAGTAGAAATGGAAAATAACCTCATTGATCTCTTAATTTTAAACATATCGATTTTAAAATCTAATATTGTGTAAATTATTAATGAATTTCAGTGGCGACCCACAATGGCAATGGCGTGTAGTTCTGGGCAGCTCGCTGGCACAAAGCGGCGGCCGGGTTCACACTATCAGCAGTATTGTCTTGCACCCGCAGTACATACACGTTACCGTGAACAACGACGTCGCCGTCGTCCGCCTCAGCAACCCGGCCGTGTTCTCCAGCACCGTGCAGACCGCTAGCATCGCTAGTGCCAATTACAATGTTCCTGACGGAGCTACAGTCACACACATTGGATGGGGCGCACTCTGGGTACTTATTTTTTTGTATCTATTACCTGTACCCTGTATCGAAGCCAGTTGACCACTGAAATTGAACTAATTACATTGACCATTTTATTTTAATATTTATTGTTGTTTCAGTACGGTGGCCCCGGTTCAAACCAGCTCAGGCACGTTCACGTCAACGTCATCAACCAACAGCTGTGTGCCCAGCGTTACGCTTACCTGAAGACTCAGCCCGGTTACCAGAACTGGCCTGACATCAACGAAGGCATGATGTGCACGGGTATTTTGAACCAGGGCGGGAAGGACGCTTGCCAGGGAGACTCTGGTGGTCCTCTTGCTCAAACTGGAAATATCGTCATCGGTGTAACCTCCTGGGGCTTCGAATGCGCAGATTCTTACTACCCTGGAGTCAGTGCTCGCGTTTCTCAATATAGCAACTGGATTGTCGCAAATGTAAGATAAAGGCACCAATATTTTTATTTTAATATTAAAAATCTCATAAAATGTAAGGTTTAGGTGGTTGTTAATAATGTTATCGATTTTAGGAACGTAATAGTATAATAAAATGTATATAGTTATAAAAGTAGATAGGTAATCTTTGCACGAACAAAAAGCAAATTACGCCGAATATTTCATTCATAGCACGTGCACGTCATAAAAGAATAAGATCCGTTTTTCTGTGACATTTACTTAGATAATTTAAAAATCTTTTGATAATTTTAAACTTTCAATTTGCTAGGACTTGTTGTCAAAAGAGCTAAAACAATTACAAGATCGATTATACTAATACATATCTCATTACATTTATTTATTATATTTCTTTAAGATGCTAGTCGAAGGTTTACTCTATTAACGATACCTCCTCAGTAGATACTTCCTAAGTAGGTACATGTATATTTTTTTGTGTAAGTACTAATAAATAATCAAATGTTTTTTTTCCGGTAACTCTGCAGTTTTATTTTATTTGATAGTAGCTAAAGTAGCTTTTTTATCATTTTGATTTAGTGTTTTTTTAGTGTTTATATGTCCCCGAACGTAGGCAAAGCACCCACAATTTCGACAGCTGTTATGTTTAAATCCCATATAAAGTGGGGCGAAAAGATAGAAGAAAGAGCATATTTAGAGATATGGTAAAGTTGAATTTGGTAAGAGCCAGCTCAATTTTTTATCGTGATAACGTTCATGGTCCTATGGAGAAAGTTTTTCAGTTTGATGGTATAGGCAGATACATCACCAAATATGCTTAAATATGAATACACCACATCCTTAAATATGAAAACACTTTCCTCATACATACTTAGTACATATAAAACATAATGAAACATGGCACTTGTAAAAATGGAACGTACTTACAAATGCACTACTAGCTTAGTCGATGTGACAGTATTGATATCTTAACACGGTAAAAGAGAAAAAACCGGCCAAGTGCGAGTCGGACTGGCCCACGTAGGGTTCCGTACCATTATTTACTAAAAAAAAAACACTTTTTTGTATGGAAGCCCCCCTTAAATATTTACTTTATTCTGTTTTTAGTATTTGTTGTTATAGCATCAACAGAAATACATAATCTGTGAAAATTTCAACTGGCTAACTATCACGGTTCATGAAGATACAGCCTGGTGACAGACGGACGGACGGACGGACGGACGGACAGCGAAGTCTCAGTAATAGGGTCCCGTTTGACCGTTTGGGTACGGAACCCCTTAAAATCACTATGTATACTGGGATCAATGACCACAGGTAAACATCACAGACGTTTTGGGTAGGTATAAATATCTAAAGACAATAAAAACAAAATCATTGACCCCAAAAAATTATAAAAGAAACTTATTTGGTCATCAAGACATTCATTCATCATTCAATCTTTTTCCGGTATTGCTTATCCTGTATAGATATCGAAACCGATCCCGTCGACCAAGTTTCACTAGACAATTTAATTTCACACTGTGTATTATTGTGCATTAGAAACACCACTCTGCGCTCCATTACTCAAGTACCTGTTGGAGAAAAAACAGCCAGGCTAAAGTGGGAGTGGGTAGGCCACGTTGCACGGATGCACCCGGAAAGATGGGCTATGATCGTCACACACTGGACGCCTGAGGAAGGACAGCGCCATTGAGGTGGACCTCGCCGAAGGTGGCGAAACAATCTGATAATGTTTGTGAGTAGCCCCACATCAGGGATGGCTACACATGGCCAGGGATTGCACAAGAGGTACAGAAGAAGAAAAGGCACGCCTTTGCCCAGCCCGCAGCGTGTCCCACTGGACAGGATGTAGGCTAGTAATATACAAGGTGTTGTTTTGCATCCTCGTCAAAATTCAGGATGTCAGATGATGTCACTAAAGACATAAATAATCAATTTAAATTACGGTACCTTTATTTGTTTTTTTTTTTTTTTTTGTTAGGCTCTCATGTGTCCCACTGCTGGGCAAAGGCCTCCCCTTTCTTCTTCCAAATGTCTCTATCCTGTGCAATATCTGGCCATGATCGCCCGGCAAACAAGATTAGATCGTCACACCACCTTCGCCGCGGTCTACCTCGACGGCGATTTCCTCCGTCAGGCTTCCAGTGAGTGACGATCCTTTATTTGTTATTATTAATAAATTTATTAATAATTCGTTCATTATTAATAAACGCAGATTTTTTTGGTTGTTTAAGTTTGTCAATATATCAGAATAACCGCCTTAACGTGTTTTAGGGAACAGTAAATTATCGAATAAACGTTTGAGATTGTTTGTATGTGTGAACGCGGGTACAGGGTGAGGATCTGACGGGCCGCGTTTAAAACACGGGTGGTTCACACTTACCGATTTTTCGTAAATAAGAAAAAAAAATTAACTGCCCATTTTATCATTGATTCGGGTTGAGAATCATTAGCATAGTTACCGCCTTGAATTTGACGAGGATACAAAACAACACCTTGTACGAATATATGTATTTACAAGGTGTAACATAATAAATGCAAGACCTTCCGTGTGGTCTCTCGGACCATGAAACTGAGCCACTTTTGTTCTACGAGTTCTTGAAATTCACAAAACAAAAATTGGACTTTCCATAGACACTGACGCGATCAGCTGATCAACATGTATGGTAAAACTAAAAATAAAGGTATGTATTTCCAAAAGTCATAGAACAAAAGTTGTTCGGTTTCATGGTCCGACACCACATGACATTAATTGTGGGGATGTATGGTGGATATTTTTAACCGAAAAGAAGGAGGTTTTATGTTCGACTGTATGTATTTTCTTTTAATGTATGTTAACCGATTTCTCCGCCAATTGTGGACCGATTTCCAAAATTATTTTTTTATTCGAAAGCCTATACTTCTGACCACCAAGTCAGAATCTGATGGTGGGATCCCAGGGAAAAGGCAAGTTGAGGGTAACTTCCCAAATTTTATAGGCACATACCAATGTTTTACATATACCTACTTTCTAACGCAATTCAGGTATTCGTGCCTGGTAATCCTCATCTCCTGTTGCTGAGCAGGCTGATGATGGAAGGGATCTGATGATAGGATTCCAGAAAATTTAAAGGCAACCTTCAAATTTCATGGGCATTGTTTGAAACAAAATATTTCCCATGTGTGCATGGTCATCTGGTCGAAAGTTTTTTTTTTTATAAATTGTATTATACTTTATTAAAACAGTTTGGGCGAGGCCACAACACTGCGGTGCGGCGTCGTATCGCAAAAACGACGTCGCACGGCAATACGATGCGATGACGCAACGCAAAAGTTTCTTTGCAAACGACATCGTGCGACAGGAGGCTAAACCGTTAGTTCAGTTTCTAGTGAGAAATGGACCGCACTACACGGGTCCTACTTCTGCTTGCAATAGACGCATCAAGAAAAAGAAACCCATTGCACTCATTTCTATCAATTATGAATAATGTTGGATATGATGGACAATAACTGAGAGATAGCGCGTTGTCGCATTGCAGATTTGTACGTTGCATCAGTGCATCAGAAATTTCCACGATGCGTTGTGCGGTGTCGGAGATTTTTACGATGCAACGCCGCAACGCAGTGTTGTGGCCTCGCCCTTTCACATTACGATTAAAGTATGACAGTTTAAAAACTAAGTAAATGAGTAACCCACACCAATGTCTGCGAAATAATGGTTAGGGCGTTCATGTTAAAGAAAATTATGTAAAGTAAGTACTCATATTATTATGTATTTTATAGCGGGTAGCTACTTTATAAGGATCATAAGTAATAGACAGAAACTTAAAAGATTCAATAGCCATCCATTTGAACTTAAAATATTTAAACGCGAAAATATCCAGTTTGATAAAGTGTGCATTAACGTATTTTTCAGCTGAATGGTGATTTTGATTCCAGCAATAGGCACCTAAGCATAATTCAAACCGTAAAAAGTTCCGGCTTCTTACGATAAAAAAAAACCCAGTACTTGTTGGGTTTTACCATGCAAAATCGGATTTTTTTATAAAGCCACAACTTAAGTAGAATTATTTGCCCTGATAAGAATAATTTTATCACAGGTCTCCTTTCTATATATTAATTGAAATAGTACTAAAGGCCAACAAAGTGTTAATTAAGATTAGATATACAAGCTTAAGAGCTATAGGTCTACAGCAGACCACGAAAACAAGCCTCCACAACAGAGCCTGGTTTTCTAGAATTCTAGAGCATCTATACGTAGACATACATACAAATTTAGAACCCTCCGATACGTTGCACACCTTACAATTATTCGTACTGTTTATTTACCCTATGCTGCTCTATTATCTCATACTGTATCTCATGCTGGGGCGGTGCTGCCAAGACTATTTTGATGCCCCTGGAAGTTGCTCACAGGGACATTTTAAAGGTTGCAACCTTTCGACATTTTATGTTCCCTACCAATATATGGTCCGTCCAATATATGGTGTGTCATATTATAAGTGTAAAAAGGCTGTTTACTCATTCCTACAAGGTAATAGCTACATGAAAGCAGAGGCTGTAATTATCAAAGCGCACGTGTCATACGACTTTTTAGAACATATTTGCGAGGAAATAAATAAAACTCGGACTTTCTTAAACCAATAAATCATAATACACGTCCACAAATTAGTGATGCGCGCGCATCAGTGCAAGGCAAAGGCACAAAAACAGCCAGTATTACTAATAAAGTAAATTAATATCTTGTGTTTTGTTATAGATAAATGGTTGTAATTTATGGAGAAAATTAAATAAATTAAAGAATTAAATATTTATTATATTTAATTCTTTATTTATTTTATTTATTCTATTTTATTTATTATATTTTATCTCTCAAAGTTGATTTTATTCATAAAATGTTGAGCACTTTTCTGACATAAAAACTCTTTGATAAGATTTAAAAACCGGCCAAGTGCGAGTCTTACTCGCACACAGGTTTCCATAGCCCCAAACAATATTTTGAACTGTCATTCATTAGTAATTAATATTAGTTGGTAAACTTCCACTCAACCGCAAAACTAAATTGGTTTTTCATCGTATGTTAATGAAAAACAAAGTTACTGCTGCAGTTTGATGAAAAAGTCCCATATCTCAAAAACTGAACATCATATCTTATTGAAACCAATTGTCGTTGATAGTTTTTTTTACGTTCTACAATCCTAAATATTTTCAGAAATTTCCTCCTCTTACTTTAGAAATTAGAGGGGGGGGGACACACATTTCACCACTTTGGAAGTGGCTCTAGCGCAAACTATTCAGGTTAGAAAAAAATGATATTAGAAACCTCAATATCATTTTTGAAGACCTATCCATAGATAACCCACACGTAGGGGTATGATTAAAAAAAAAATTTGGTTTTCAGTTCTATGTATGGGGAACCCTTTTTTTTTCTATTTTTGTGTGAGAATCTGAATGCGGTTCAAAGTATACATCTACTTACCAAGTTTCAACATTATAGTTCTTATAGTTTCGGAAAAAAGTGGCTGTGACATACGGACGGACGGACAGACAGACAGACAGACAGACATGACGAATCTATAAGGGTTCCGTTTTTTGCCATTTGGCTACGGAACCCTAAAAAGTACCGTTCCTTTTAGATCTCGGAGCATCTTGATAAACCGTGCGTTTTACTTTATTAAAAAGAAACTCGTGCGTTTTACATTACAATTACGCACAAGTACGTGATGAGATACAATACGATATTGAAATTAGCGAAGTAAGAGACCCTTTACGAGCAAATGTGTTATAAAAACCGGCCAAGTGCAAGTCGGACTCGCGCACGAAGGGTTCCGTACCATTATTTATAAAAACGAGCAAAAAAATCACTTCATTGTATGGGAGCACCCCTTAAATATTTTTTTATTGTTTTTAGTATTTGTTGTTATAGCAGCAACAGTAATACATAATCTGTAGAAATTTCAACTGGCTAACTATCACAGTTCATGAGATACAGCCCGGTGACAGACGGACGGATGGACAGCGAAGTCTCAGTAATAGGGTCCCGTTTGACCCTTTGGGTACGGAACCCTAAAAATTATGACGAAACAGTAAATTCATAACTGATTTTTCTTGATTTTTCCCCATAATTTACTTAAAAAATATTTGAAATATACAATAAATAGAATAAATTAAGATCACTATAAAAATGCACATCAAAATCTCACTAAAATTAGCTACGGTCGTACATTTTAATCTCCTTACTCGTACAACATACACATCACAACAAATACTCGCCTACCCACTAGTTACATGATTTACTTTTAGTTTATACTTTTCTACTTTTACTAATATTATTCTATTTTCTTAACATTTTACTTTTTTCGTTCTAAGCCATAATAGGAAAAAATAAATGTTATAGGCAAATATCAAAATTTGTTTGTAGTTTGCACATCATAATGTACTATACAATAGTGCATATTGTGTACGATTTTATTATTTCTTTCCAAGGGGACCGGCACTGTACTCCTCACCTCACCTCACCCACCATTTAATTGTAGTCTTTGTGCACTAATATAACCATTCTGTAAATTGTCATCGTGTAGGTGCCATAACCGCGCAAACATACATATTTTTCCTCAAAAACTATGTGCTTAACAAGTTAACATATAAAAACCATTATCAATTAAAGCCTGATAAATAAACTTTAAGTTAATATAATTCTCGTAAAAAATATTCAGTAATTAATGCTCATTTGTGAAAGCAATTTAAATAGAATGTTTTGTTTTAATGTTTTTTTTTATATATAAATGTTGTTCTTCACAGTGACGAGGAGAGAATTCCATATTGGCGTGTAATTCTCGGCAGCTCGTTCGCACACAGCGGCAGCACCGTCCATACTATCAGACGAATTATCATGCACCCGCAGTACATTGACGCCATATCTAATAACGACGTCGCAATCGTCCGCCTCAACAACCCGGCAGTGTTCTCCGACAGAATCCAAGTCGCTAGCATAGCTGGTTCCAACTACAATCTTGCTGACGGCGCCACTGTCACACACGTTGGATGGGGTCGTACCCGGGTAAATATACAACTTTCTATTTTATCACACCCTTCAAACATACATACACTACGAGATTATCAGATTGAGATTTACCTGTTATTTTAAATGATATGATTATTTTTTCTAAATAACATCGACCAAATTAACAATTGTTTTTTGTTACTTTCATTATCTGGGCCAATCTTCTGAGCAGCTCATGCACGTTCACGTCAACGTCATCAACCAACAGGTGTGTGCCCAGCGTTACGCTTACCTGAAGACTCAGCCCGGTTTCCAGAACTGGCCTAACATCAACGATGGCATGGTGTGCGCCGGTATCTTGGACCAAGGCGGGAAGGACGCTTGCCAGGGAGACTCTGGTGGTCCCCTCGCTCACTTCGGGAATATCACCGTCGGTGTAACCTCGTGGGGCTTCGAATGCGCTCATTCATTCTACCCTGGAGTCAGTGCTCGCGTTTCTCACTACACCAACTGGATTGTCGCCAACGTTAACAGCTAAAGACATGCTTTGTTTATTTTATTTAAAAATGTACCTGTACCTACTTATACATATACCTAATTAATTGTAACGTAAATAAATAAGTGTATATTTTCTCCCATTTCTTTCTTTTTTTCACGAGTTCACCTACTAGCTTGATGCTATTCTAGCGATTCCGAATACTTAACACTCATTCAATATTAGTGTTGATTATCTTCTGGGAGAACAGCCAGTCATAAAATAACTCGTTGCAAAAATACGCAACAAGCTATTTGTTTCGAAACTTATCGCCCAGTCAAATTAGACATAAAATAGTAATTAAATAACAAAAACTCGAATCGAGCTGAATTTTGATAGAGACCTTGGGTAGTGGTGTAGGTAGTCAACCCTTCCCAAGATTAGATTACTCCCATGGAGCACCACGCGCCATTATGAAGGGATAATGTTCGTGCACTTATATACATCGCATCGCAATTGCTAATTATATTTCAGTTTGTTCTGCAGCTGAAATGTAAGACTTAGAGTTTATCGTAACCATATTTATCAGCGCTTTAAAAAATATTACTGAGGCAACTCAAGTGACGTTGACAACTCAATAATGTTAGAACGCCGTTAAACCCAATAAGATTTACCAAAGCCACAATTAAATTCCCACCTGATAAGACAAATTTAATAATTTAAATAACTATACAAGTAAAAAAAGTGTCGACTTTGTTTATTGACTAAATATTGGTAACATACGGAAGCCTTGTCAGCAAAACTCAATCATCTGCAATGAAGTTTTGAAATGTGGCTTTGAAAGGTATGCCGCAGATCACAATCTGGTCTACAACGTCAAAATAACGGAGCTGGTGGTTTTCAGATCCGGGTTAGGGAATGGACCTGGAAATTTACCTAACATCTCTATTCGAAGGCAACATGAGGACATCTTGCATTGGGCAGGTATTGCAAAATAATGATTCATACAAAGCTTCGGTTTTCCACGATAAAAACCCAACAAGATTTACCAAAGCCTCGACTAGAAGAATTCCCACCTGATTATATAAATTAAATCAGATGTGCTTTTCCCTTTTGTTATCAATTATATATGTTACCGACAATCTGTATAATCCGGTATTCTATACAATACCTAGGCAATGTATAGAATGCCTAAAACATTAAGGTAATGTATGAAATATTAGTCATTTTATACTTTGCCTAGGTATTCTATCTATACAATACCGAATGCGCAGCCGGCAATGTGTGTTAAAGACGATATTACCTGATTACTTATGATCAAATTAGATAATGTTAACCTAGAAGAATTTTAAGTATAAAGGAATTTAATTGTGATTTTAATATAAATACAACTAAAGCTCAGTCGACGTAGCCCCACTACGCGGGGCTCCTATTAGTATAGGATCCCGATATACAACGACCTTCACCGAGCTGGTTAATGGATGAAACTTATTTTATATTCAATTTAATATGTCAATAAATATATTGCTTATGGGTTGTCTAAAAAAATTCCATCAGTTTTTTTTTTTAACATTTCTCTGGTTTGGTTGATAGACAAACTCCATACCAATCGAAAGTATAAAGCCCATAGAATATGCAAACGTCAGGTTCCCTTTTCTTTTCACGTCACAACGCTCGGGTAGGCAGGTATAAACTGGTAAATCGATACTAGTAACTTGCACCGGTCTGTTTAATGAATAAAAAAGGCAACCTAACTTTTGCATATTATATGGGCTTTATACTTTGAATTGGTATGGAATTTGTTTATTAACCAAACCGGTGAAAAGTTTCAAAAAATTTTTTTTTTAATTATTATTTAATCATATCCTGGACTGCATTTTTTTAGACAACCCATATGCAATATATTTATTGACATATTAAATTTAATATAAAATTAGTTTCATCCATTAACCAGCTCGGTGAAGGTCGTTGTATACTGGGATCTTAGGCTATATTTCTGTCTGCAAGGTTTGAAGTACCATAACATGAAGGGGATGGCGGGGTCTAGAGAGTGAGCGAAGCGACCGAACTAGGACCCCGCTATCCACTTTGAACCTAACCTGTCCGAGTCGGGGTGCCCAATGTCACGTGCTCGCTTCGCTCGCTCTTGCATTCTAAGTTCTCCGTAATGTGTTTCATCACAACCCTGCTAAATTCTTTGCTCTCCACTGGTATGTAGTTTGCTTTGTAAGTGACGAGGATAATGTATACTAATACAGTAATAATGTCTGTGGTGAAATACATTTTGCTCTTTCGTGTAACGAGCACCAAGCGGTCCAGCACAGACCATGAATGTATATATAGGCCGAAATCTATTTATTTTACACATTGCCGATGGACCAGCAGGTATTCTATACAATCCCTAGGTATTGTATATATTACCTAGGTAAAGTGAATAATGGACAATAATATACATAATATTTCATACATTGCGTAGACGCCCCAGGGATTCTACACAATACCTAGGTATTGTATAGAGTACCTGAATTATAGAGATTGCCGGTGACATATACAAGTGAATAAAATGTTATCTTTCTATTTTATCAATGGAATAGTGGTACAGAAAATAATCGTCATTCATTAACACAGCTTAATCCATATCTTTCATGTTTCAGTGAAGATAATGTCATTTGTTGCAGCTAATCATAAAACATAAAAACAAATCCGAAGCAAATCAGGAATACACTTTGAATGCCAAATTAAAGTTGCTCATGCTATTGTAGGATTACTGTGCAAAACCATGCAAAACAAAGAAATGAAGCACTCAGCAGGTTATATTGTTGTTGCTGTTGGTTGTTTTGTATGGCATCTAGTGAAAAATTATAAACCTGAGAAAATTTGATCAGGAAAATCTGCTGCCATAATAGGCATTCTGTGTCTTTTGGCCATGTCAGGAATTACTTTTAATGTCAAATTAAGCTACGAGTATTTTTATGATTGTATTTCTCCTGCCAATCAATGTCATATCATTTGCTGGTCTTCTTGGCTGGCACAAAAATCAACAGCTTTGATACCACGAACCAAGTAGCGATTTTAATTTACGTACCAAGGGCTTGTACACAAAAATGCGATACAACGTCGCATCGTAAAAATCTACGAGCTCAAACATTACAAACAGCCTAGTAACAGTTTCTTCTGCGTTGCGAATTCGCATCGCACCAATTCGCAGTTTTGTGTACAAGCCCAAAAGGTAGGTACAAGTACAACTTACCTTGTGTTTTAATTCACGCCAGACAAAGCCGTGAGTCCAGCTAGTTTGTTCATATAGTTTAATTGGGTTATAATTAGAAATATCGGAAGGACTGAAATGATTATATGGCGTTTTCTTAACAACAAATTGAGATTTTCTTTGTAGACTTTGTACACATTGTGATATTGAAATGAAATACGAAGATATCGTCCGTCTATCATAGTCTGCACAGAACTGGGGTACCTTGAACTTAAAACATTTGCACCTTCATCCTCTTATCGCTTCTGGGCTCCGCTCTTGGTAAGTCAGGCATATGTTTTGTTATTTTGAGCCTCTGTTCATATAATTCTTGCCAAATCTTAAGCAGTAAGCAAAGAATCGGCAGGAGGATGATAATGAAGCTTGCTTTCGGTTCCGTGGCTGGAGTAAAACTGTTTCCACTTCGTTTTTACTCCGTGACAAAATAAAAATCGATTCGATCTTTTTTTTTTTCGATGGAAACCAAAATGTTGAATTTTATAACGCTTGAAAACCTCTAAAACATTCTTTCTAACATTCAACATCATTTTTTTAAACGGAACCCTTAGAGATTCGTCCTGTCCGTCTGTCTCTCTGTCCGTCTGTTTGTCATAGAATTTTACTCCAGACTATTGACACCACACAGTTGAAATTTGGAGAATATGTGCCTTCTATAAAATGCTACACAAATATGATGCAAAAAGGCCCTCCATACATGTAAAAAAACTACCTTCTTCGTAATTTGGGTTGAAAAAATCTACGTACTTATGTAACTGTAAATCTTGAAAAATTATATCGCTGTTCCTGAAATACTTTTAGTCAATAGTCTTCTTCTTAACGTGACGATCGATGGCAATCTAAATTGTAATAACCTAGACCAGAGACACTAGTTTGGTGCCCTCTGCAGCATCCATCAATTCCTGAAATGAACAGAACACGCAAGACACGATATTAAGTGCCCCATCGTTTGTGGAACGGACACACATTTACACTCCGGAGTCATTAATGAATCTCCACTTGAACAGGTTTTCCTTGCTGCAATGCAACCAACCTGGGTCCGACGTCTATTTAAAGACTTCCAGGTCAGCCATGGCAACTCATGTCCTGGTGGGAGACTTTCAGCAGGTGGAACGAATGGGTTAGGTAAGTATGCACTACCTCACCACAGCGTAGTCTCTCCGTAAGCCGCTCGCCAGTGAGTGGGGTGACACACTTCAAAAAACAGTTTCGGCTTTTCAGCTTTAACTATAAAAACCCAATAAGATTTCCCAAAGCCACGATTAAAAGCATTCCCACCTGATTAGACTAATTTTATCAGAGGTGCTTTACCTTAAGTGCTTGTTATTAATTTTATACACAAGCGAAATAAAGTGTCTTTCCTACTCTCTTTTTAGGGGGTTAAAAGGAAAAAACGGAACCCTTATAGAATCACTTTGTTGTCTGTCCGTCTGTCTGTCTGTCAAGACCCTTTTTCTCAGAAACGCGTGGAGGTATCAATAGACTTTATATCAAATACTCCTAATCTAAATCTTATGAGAACAAACAAGATAGACCAAATAAGGTCATAGCCAAAAATCTACACTCATCATGTTTGCCAAACAGAATAGTTGAAGAACTAACTGCTAACGGCTTCAAAATCCAGGAAGCGGTAAACAAATTAAGTTGGAGGACTAAGGAACCTCTAAACATGTTTATGCTTTCCTTTCAAAAAGACTAAGACATAAATAAAATCTATAGTATTAAGACCATATTAGGTTGTAAAGTAGAAGTGCAGCCTTTAAAAACATCCAAGCTAATACCACAGTGTAAGAGATGTCAAGCATATGGCCATACACAGAAATATTGCTCCAAGGAACCTAGATGTGTAAAGTGCACTGGTAAACACCTTACTAGAGATTGCACAAAATCGATAGCAGATAAACCCAAATGTGTTCACTGTGGTGAGCCACACCCCGCCAACTACAGAGGATGTATGGTAGCCAAAGAACTGCAACAGCTAAAAAATAAAGCCTTAAAGAAAAAGGTTACTACACCTGTTACTCAGGCTCCTAGTGCTAAAAAAAATCTCAAAGAGTATCAAAGGGTATCAAACAATGTGTCTTATGCGCAAGCAACGAAATCTCGTGAACCTCAACCACCAGTACACGGTCCACAACCCTCCAAGTCAATAGACGACGATACAAATGAAAATATAAATAAAATTTTAAATATTTTAACCTCATTTGATTTAAGGTTGAAAAATCTAGAAAGTAGTGCTACACAGCTACCACATAAAATTCAAAAATGAAGAACACTCTTAAAATTATGGCGTGGAATGCAAATGGACTCCTAAATCATCAAAACGAGCTAGAGGTGGTCCTTGCAACAGAAGAAATTGATGTGTGCCTCATATCGGAGTCTCATTTCACAAGAGAATCGTATATTCACCTTAACGGGTATAAAATCTATCATGCGTTTCACCCTGTGAATACTGCGAGAGTGGGAAGTACCCTTATAATAAGAGAGAACATCTACCATTACCTAGAATTTAAATATGAAGAAGAATTCATACAAACTGTAGCCGTTAGGGTAAAAACTAAACTTCATTACATTACCGTAGCAGCTATATACTGTCCACCAAAGCATGCTCTGAAAATAGAGCAGTACAGAAACCTACTAAAACTTCTTGGCAACACGTTTATATTGGGAGGTGACTTCAATGCAAAAAACATACGTTGGGGATCTAGGCTAACCAACACTAAAGGAAAGGAATTGCTTAGTGCTATGCGAGAAATCAAGTGCAATGCAATATCAACAGGAAAACCTACTTACTGGCCTACTGATACTCAAAGAATTCCAGATCTGATCGACTTTTTCATTTATAAGAATCTGTCAGCCACATATCTTCACATACAGGAGGGATTTGATATGGACTCTGATCACTCCCCCATTATCTTAACCTTAAGTGAGACCATAATTCAGAAAGAAAGCAATCCAGTTTTTAGTAAATAAGAATACGGATTGGGATAGCTTCAAATTCGATTTAGACAACATCATTGACCTTAAAGTACCACTCAAAAACATTCAGCAGTTGGATGAAGAAATGACAAAATTTGTGAAAAACATTCAAAGCTGCGCTTGGGTAAATACACCTCTCTTGAAAAGAAAAGTCGCAAGTCACAGATACCCGTTAGAAATAAGAAACCTCATAGCCATAAAGAGAGCTTAGAGACAAAAGTGGCAACAATCAAGATATCCACCTGACAAAACAATGCTGAACAGACTTACAAAAAGATTAAGCAAAGCAATACAGAACTATCATGATGATGCAACAAAAGATTACCTTAGCCAATTAACAAGTAGTGGAAATACAGAACACTCACTATGGAAAACATCTAAACGTTTAAATAAGCCCATCGTCCATGCTTCACCCATTAAAAAAGTAGATGGCACATGGGCCTTGAGTAATGAACAGAAAGCAAATATATTTGCAGAACATTTAGAACAAACTTTTCAAACCAGCGGTGAGGAAAGCTCTGAAAACATAACACTGGATGTCACTCACCATGATGACCTCAATATAAAACTAGTTACGCCGAAAGAAGTGAAAAATATGATAAATAACTTAGCCAAAAAGAAATCGCCTGGATACGACCTTATCACTGGTGAACTCCCTCAAAATCTGCCACGCAAAGCAATAGTAAAACTTTCAACCCTTATAAATGCAACATTCAGATTGAAACACGTGCCTGATATCTGGAAAGTTGCTGAAGTCATAATGATACCCAAACCTGGAAAACCACCCCAGGAAGTAACATCATACAGGCCTATATCACTTTTACCAATCATTTCAAAATTATTTGAAAAACTACTCTTAAGACGCTTAAAACCTATAATAGAAGACAGAAAACTGATTCCAAATTACCAATTCGGCTTCAGAGAAAAACACTCCACGATAGACCAAGTACATAGAATTACCAACATTATAGAAAAAACTCTTGAAGAAAAAAAAGTCTGTTCTGCAGTATTTCTAGATGTAGCACAGGCATTTGATAAGGTTTGGCATAAGGGTCTTATTTATAAGGTAAGGAAAATGCTGCCAAAACAATTTGCAGACATTTTAGAATCCTACCTAACAGAGAGGACGTTTAGAGTCAGACATGAAGATGCTTATTCCGATCTAAAGCAAATAAAAGCTGGTGTACCACAAGGAAGTGTTCTTGGCCCAATCTTGTACCTATTGTACACCTGTGATATCCCAGAAATGGAAAATAACTTCATTGCAACCTTCGCAGATGACACAGCCATCATGGCTATAGGTGTCACTCACAAAGAAGCCGTAGATAAAGTACAAATTGCTGTCAACTCCATCACCAACTGGACAAAAAAATGGCGAATTAAGTTAAATGAATCCAAATCGACTCATATAGACTTCACAAACCGAAGACCTAATTATACACCGGTATACATTAACGGTTGCGTTAATACCTTACGAAAATACAGCCAAATACCTGGGCATGACGCTTGACGCAAAACTTCGCTGGAAGGCTCATGTCAAAAAGAAACGCCTGGAGTTAGATCTACGCTACAGGAATATGTACTGGCTACTTGGCAGACATTCATCATTGTCAGTGTACAACAAAGTACTTCTGTACAAACAAGTACTTATGCCTGTATACGGTATACAGCTTTGGGGCTGTACAAAACGCACCAATTTTGAAATAATCCAAAGATTTCAAAATAAGGTACTTCGGAGCATAGTCAACGCTCCCTGGTACATTAGAAACGAGGACATCCACCGGGACTTAGCAGTGGACCTTGTCGCTAAAGTTATAAAAAATTACGCTGAAGCTCATGAACAAAGACTTCATAAACATGTGAATGTCGAGGCTATTCAGCTCCTTGACACCACGGACATAGTAAGGAGACTGAAAAGGACTAAGCCTTTTGAATTAGTTTAGTGATTGTTACGGAGTGCAGTGAGTGCTACCTTTTAAGAACACAAGAACTAAGTGTCTTTCCGTCATAATAGAGACAATAAGAAAAGTGCCAATGGACACATTCTTTAGTATAAATTGACTAGGAAATTAAGATAAATTTAAATTACTTATTAGCCTCAAGGCTAGATTGTAATTGTTATGAGGTAACCATTCGGTTACAACATAATGAAAAAAAAAATATATATATATCAAATACTCAGGTCTACTATCCCTTAGACCTGTGAAAAAATCAAACTTCTAAACCAACGCAATAAAAAGATACAGCCGTTTATGCCGCAAATTTTCGACACTCGCAAGGGAATCAAAATCTACAGGGTCATCATCATCATTTCAGCCCTAAAGACGTCCACTGCTGGACATAGGCCTCCCCCAAGTGTCGCCACATTGACATTTTGGGGGGTTTTGCCATAATCGCCACGCTTGGCAGGCGAGTTGGCGATCGCAGTACGGTTGTTACAAAAGCACAGAGAACGCTGCTGCCCATTCTCTGACAAGTCTCTTAGTCGCCTCTTACGACACCCACGGGAAGATATGGGATGGTGCTATTCTTTACGTCCGACACCATACAGAGCACAGGGTATCTACAGGGTACTTCCCGTGAACTCAGGATCTTGAAATTTGGCACGAACCAACGTCTTATAAGCACAGATAAAGAAAAAATTGCGAAAACCGTAAGTTTTTAGTTACATCATATATTAAAAATATTTTTAATAATTTTTGTACGGAACTCTCGGTGTGCGAGTCTGACTCGCACTTGGCCGGTTTTTTATTTTATTTTTGATTGTTGATGTACAACAACCTAATCATCAGCTAAGCATATTCCATGTCATTCATCTTTCACAGTAAAAAACGTCTGGGTGCAGCTGATATTTTTATTTTAATGGCAATAAACATACTTTTCTTTCTTTCCTTCAAATTATAAGGCAAAAAACAAATCCATTGCAAGTCGGGAACGAATGCCAAATTAAAGTTAACGTAATGCTATTTTTGTGATTTCCGAGGATACCTCTTGCCAAACAATGCCATATAATATGCTGCTGTAATAAATAGGCATTCTGTGTCCTTTGGACGTCTTGGTGTTCTTTGGTGGCAAAAAAATAAACGGCTTTGTAAAGTTAGGAACAAAATAATCATTTTTATTTAGTTCATTAGGTAAAACTTAATGTCGGACTTGAGGTATTTTGTCCAACCTCAATGTTAAGAGTTTTTTTTTTGTTTTAATGAACGCCAGGAGAAACCGTGTGTCTGGCTAGTCTGTTAATATGGTTTAATTGGATTATAAATAGAAATATCGGAAGGACTGATATGATAACATGGGGTTTTCTTAACAACAAATTAAGATTATCATCGTACACATTTGATAAGTGATATTGGTATAAAATGCGAAGCTATCGTCCATCTAGCATAGTCTCCACAGAACTTGGGTACCTTGACTTCAACCATGCGCACCATCATTCTCTTGGCATTTCTTGGATCCGCTCTTGGTAAGTTACATGAAATAAGTACCTATCTACTTAACTACCATATCATTTTGTATGTTCTTGTAAGCTTGCTTTCGATTCTTTGGCTGAAATTTGACTACCAATTTAAATTTCGCTTTTGCTCGGTGACAAAACAAAAACCGATTAAAGAAGGCTCCGAAAGCTGAAGCGATGACAACCAAAATGTTGTTTTTTTTAGCGCTTGTAAAACTCTAGATACATGTCTAACGTCTTATTCTGAAATCATGATGCCAATTTCTAACACTAAGTATAATGAACCACATACAAAACCTGCTAATTCTTTGTATTATTTTTAGCGGTCCCTAGGATCCCGAACCGCATCATCGGTGGCTCCGCTATCAACGTGGAGACGTACCCCTACATGTCCAACATGCAGGGATCCTATTGGGGTATCTGGTGGAATCAGGAATGCGGCGGATCTCTGATCACCTCCACTGCTGTGCTCTCCGCTGCACACTGCTTCTAGTAAGAACAACATACATTCAAAATTACATACTCAACCTAATTTTACAGGAATGGTTTTTTATATAAATTTTTTTCTTCACAGTGACGAGGAGATAATTCCATATTGGCGTGTAGTTCTCGGCAGCTCGCTTGCACACAGCGGCGGCACCGTCCACACTATCAGCCGGATTATCATGCACCCGCAGTACATTCACTCCATCCTGAACAACGACGTCGCAATTGTTCGCCTCAACAACCCGGCAGTGTTCTCCAACAGAATCCAACTGGCTAGAATCCCTGGTTCCAACTACAATCTTGCTGATGGCGCCTCCGTCACACATGTTGGATGGGGCCGCAC
This sequence comes from Cerastis rubricosa, assembly GCA_949152445.1. Lineage (NCBI taxonomy): Eukaryota > Metazoa > Arthropoda > Insecta > Lepidoptera > Noctuidae > Cerastis > Cerastis rubricosa. Next base: position 11,000,332 of record OX424536.1, read on the forward strand.
CCAGGTACCTATTCAACTTTGTAACACTTTTTACAGAAACGCTCCAATATTCAAATACACAGCATTTCACCATCAGTGTAAAATACCAGAATGAATTTATTTTATTAGGTTCATTTTTAAGATATACATCGGCCAAATCGACTATCAACCAAAAATTGTTTTTGTTACTTTCAGCACCAGGGCCAATCTTCTGAGCAGCTCTTGCACGTTCACGTCAACGTCATCAACCAACAGGTGTGTGCTCAGCGTTACGCTTACCTGAAGACTCAGCCCGGTTACCAGAATTGGCCTGACATCAACGATGGCATGGTGTGCGCCGGTATTTTGGACCAGGGCGGGAAGGACGCTTGCCAGGGAGACTCGGGTGGTCCCCTCGCTCACTTCGGGGATATCATCGTCGGTGTAACCTCCTGGGGCTTCCAATGCGCTCATTCATTCTATCCTGGAGTCAGTGCTCGCGTTTCTCACTATAGTGACTGGATTGTTGCCGTTGCGAGCAGTTAATAACGAAAGTCTTGTGATCTGAACATTTTTGGAGTCTAGAGACATACCTATCCAAAAAATAGGTTCATTGTTGTAAATAACATTTTTATTTGTATAGCTTAGAATCTAAGCCTTAGATATTAGTTATTTCTACGATTGTGGCAGTTTATAATTATAAACCTCAAAGTGAATATTGATCCAATATTCTAAATAGAATATCTATAATGAAGTATGTAAAACATCGTAAGGAAACGAAAGAAAGGAAAGGTGAGATATTTTTTTGAGTCCGAGGCCAATGGGCCGCATAAAAAGTCTGACACCAGGTTAGGCATTAACCACAGGAAGAGAAGAAGAAGAAGTACCTTCTACATAATTTCCGTCATTGCAATAATATTAACTTAAAAAGATTTAATCTCTACATACCTATTTAAAAAATGTGCCAAGATACAAGTATTTTTTATTGTACGGTTCTGGCGAATCCTTGAATTGGTCTCAATTGACCGTTCCACTCACCCATGACGAACAAAAATAGAAAGGCCTACTTAGCGCATTGCCAAGGAGTGAACCATGTATACTACCCGTAGCACCATCTGAAAACTAGTTCCTAAGTGTTTGAATATACATTACTAAGTACACATCAACAATTTATTTACTGTATTCTATCTATACTTTACACCATTTTTCCGCCTTATTCAATACAGTGTTATTGATTTAAAAAAAATATTTTATTCACCCCGTTTATTAATGTAATTAGTACTTGTGGTTTTTTTGTACCATGGAACACCGACATTTATCCAGACAAAGAACCAGTGCAATGTTGCTGATGAGACTGCCATCAGTCAAAGCGTAATTTCAAGTTTGTGGTCTGGCTACCGGGATACAGATGGGGTGTCTCTGCAGCACACTGGGAATATTCTGGTAGTCACCGCCAGACAAGACCCATTTTTACAAATAAAGGCGAAAAGACCGTCAAACACTACAGTTAGGCAATTGGTTTTAAAATTACAGTCTTTTTGAGCGACAAAACTGGCGAGACTGCCCGAAATCATCCTTCATGCTTGTACACCACTTCAGATTCCCGCGCTATGACAAGGCAATCGCGGACAAGGATAGACACAATTTTGAAACTAACTAAAAATTGAGGAGTTTTGTGTTCGCATTTTACATGCTTTTATCTCTGGCAACGATAATGGAAAAGGTATTTTGAAAGTGACTCTTTTCAGCTATTATAAACAAACATCACACAACCACAGTAGGCCTTTATGTTGTTGTTACATTTCGGTATGTTGTTTCGTTTTGAGTCGTGCTTTTGACACATTCAATCATGATTTACTGCGGAGACAGCCATGTGACAGAAGTGTTCCCGCTAAGGTTGTTGGTCTACTTGAGTACTGGTACCAAAATCAGACCAACAACGTTATATGGGGCGCCGAGTTATCTGAAAGTTACCATCTTCCATCTGGCGTAGCACAAGGAGGCTTCACTTATCCTGATCTTTTCGACATTACATGAATGTTTGGTGACTGTCGAGTTGAGCAAAGAAGGGGCAAATGATTTTGTTCGACCAAAAAGTCGACTTGCCAGAGAACTGCAATCGGAAACCCGCCTGCCAAGCGTGGCGATTATGGCAAAACCCCCCTTGGGGGAGGCCTATTTCCAGCAGTTGACGTCTTTCGGCTGAAATTATGATGAATAATGTTGACCAAAAAGTCGAGTGACGAAACCAAAAACGTCGTACAACAAATTAAACACCCTGATCAAATTAAGCTGCATGTACGTGGAATCCGCAAAACTAAAGATGGAGGTGTTATAATCAGCACTGACACCAAACAGGATGCTGGTAAACTAAAGCAAGCAGTCCACTTGTCAACATCTGGAATTACAGCCGATGATCCTAAAAAGCGCAAACCGCGGATCACGGTCGTAGGAGTGCCGACTTCTTTGGCTGATACCAATGTTCTAAGGTGCATTTACGAGCAAAATGTAGCCGATAAGTTTCCGGAGATGTCATTGGAGTCATTTTTGACCGTGGTTAAGTTCAGCCACAAATCCGGAAAGAAAGATGCGATGACCCTGTAACAACCTGCATTATCCGGGAAAGATTCGTAAAGCCCTAATATCTCAAGAAAGGCTTTTTTATAAGTTGGACTTCCTGCCCTGTCAGAAATTTCACTCTGGTTATCAGTTGTTACAAATGTCAACAGTATCGTCAGGCAGCAAAATCATGCAGAGAGGTCAACTCTACTTGCAGTCACTGCGGAAAAGCAGGACACTCGTTTTCGGAGTGCGAGAAAAATTAAAAGTGATTATGGTAATTTGGTTAACTATATCAAATAATTCTAATTTTATCACTATATTACGATGTTAAATATTGTTTTAAAAATCTGTTGTCCTGTAAGTGGTATATTGTTAGAGCTCCTTCCGCCTGTGGTACAGGATTATCCTAGTACAGGCATCGAACTTGTGAGATCTGCATTAAGATGATTTTTTGTATTTGAGCCATTTTTAGTCCTGAATAAAGATTTTATTATTATTATTTTAAACCTCGAAACGGATAAGCGGATTCCGATGTTTGACACACAGGCAGGCTTTTTACCCTGGGACTTATTTTATCCCAGTTAGAAACTCCCGTTGGATGATTCAAAGTCAAAGTCAAAATTATTTATTTGCGTAAATGTGGTATAAAAGATGGAAAAAATAATAGTATAAAAATGACATGCAAACATTAATGAATAAGCTGCTAATTTTAACACGTGACTACAATTAAGTGAACAACTGAACACATTAAATTAGGTAATCAAGTAATGTACGTTTTAAGTTTAGTAAACTCAACACAAAACCAAAACTTCAAACGAAGAAATAGTTAACATTATATTAAAATATTTTTAAATATACAGATATCATCAGATATGGCTCTGTATGGTGTCGGACGTAAAGAATAGCACCATCCCATATCTTCCCGTGGGTGTCGTAAGAGGCGACTAAGGGATTTGCCAGAGAATGGGCAGCAGCGTTCTCTGTGCTTTTGTAACAACCGTACTGCGATCGCCAACCCGCCTGCCAAGCGTGGTGATTATGGCAAAACCCCCCAAAATGTCAATGTGGCGACACTTGGGGGAGGCCTATGTCCAGCAGTGGACGTCTTTTGGGCTGAAATGATGAATGAATGATGACAATCATAAATTATAAAATAAATATTAACATAATGATAATAAAATATTTTTATAAACTTGTTGAATCTGCGGTACCGTACCAAAAGTATGTGCCCGACCCACTTCTCGAGAAAGACCATATCAAGCTGCACTGGGATCATCGGTCTATCATAAGGTGTGGAATGTGGACTCGGCTATCATTGTGCCGTTTGTCGTAACGGCTAACCAATGGCCTTATGGCCAAGAGCCTCGACAAACATCTATCGAAGCTTTGACTTGGTGGTAGGATCAAGGGCCTGATTTAGAAGGCAGTACTCCTCGATACAGCCCGCATTGTGAGGAGGTTCCTGTCTCTGCAGCCCTAACCACCGGTAGATTGGACCCTGATCAACCTACTTTTTATATTTTTAAATGTTTTATCTACGTTTTCTGTTTTTATTAAAGAAATATTTTAAAATGTATGAAATAAGATATTAAAATGAATAAAGGAGTTAGAAATATTTTTAATTATACAGACATCACGACCATAAATTATTATAATTTATATAATTCTCTATAATGCATTCCGGTAATGACAAAGGTATGATTAAAAATTCGTTTTTTTTTTTGAGAAATTTAGCTTCGGATTAAAAGCTATGCGAAATAAGCCAATTCTTCAGAACTATGCAGAATTATCTGTACGGAAGATCAGTAATAAAGTTTGGTAGATAGTTAAAAATAGGTGGAGCCAAGCCACATATACAGAATTATGTCTGAATAGTTCAATCCCAGGTACTGGCATTGTTAATAGATAATGTGTAACTGTACGTTTATTAATATTGTTTTTAAGTTCAAAAAGTGAAGAGTTAGGTTTGACACGTTTTGCGATTTCATTTATATAAATACAAGGAACAGTGGAAGGTTGTGTGATTTACACACTGCTTTGAAAGACCAGTCCAGTCCATGTTGAAAATAGAGCTTATGCATTTTTTGTGCTAACAGAACCCTAGTAATTTTAGAAGAGTTTCCCCAGACGATGATATCATACCTGATGATGGAGCAAACATAGGCGTGATATAGTTACCATTGACGCAGTTTGTCTGGAGGTCTCATCTTTTATTTTAAAGCGAAATCAAATGTTTTTATTTAAATACATATTTCATCAAGATTTTTCCAGGGGAAATGTTAATCAATTGTAATCCCAAGAAATTTTGTTTTGTGAATTTGCTCAACTGTTTAATCTTTATGTGAAATTTTTAGGTGTAGGTTAAATACCTACACCTAAAAATTTTGTTCTGTGTTTTAAAATGGAATATTGTATTTCTAGGTTAATTTATAAAGCGTTCATTTCGCACCAAGTAATTATTCTATTCAAACTGTTGTTTAATATTAGACTCATGCGATTCACCATTTTTACAATCAAAAATAACTGTTGTGTCATTAGCAAACAGAACGCAATCTTGGTCTATCGCTTGCGGAAGATATAAGGAATAACGGAGGGCCTAAAATGCTTCCCTGTGGAACACCAGACGCAGACGAAGTCGCGGTTAAAAGCTAGTATTATAGCTTATAAATTATAGTTACAGTTCAAGTTAACGAGCTAAAGTTTATGTCTCGTAACGCAACCTGCGTCATTAATGTATTATTTCATAATGCAAGGGAAGCGTTGCGGGTTCGGCAACATTCCGCAACCGAAGCTTTATATGAATCTAACAATGCAAAACTACTTTATTATGATTCACGTAAAGCTTCGGTTTTTCACGATAAAAACCCAATAAGATTTACCAAAGCCACGACTAACGAACGTAGAATTCCCATCTGATTAGATAAATTTTATCAGAGGTGCTTTTCCCTTTTCGTTATTAATTTTAGATAAGTGAATAAAATATTGTCTTACTTTACTACTCTCCTTTTTATTAATTGAATAGCGGTGCACTTAAAACTAATCATCAGTTCACCTCATTCCATGACATTCGTCTTTCACAGTGAAGATTAAATAACTTCTAGATTCAGCAGTTTGTTTTAGTTTTAATGGGTTTTCTTTTCTTTCTTTCTGTCTTTCCTGTATAAGGCGTTAAGCCAGGAACTATTTTGTATGTCAAATTAAAGTTAATCTAATGACATCTTTGTAATTTCTGAGTGGATTCCTGCCAATCAATGCCATCCAATGCTATGTGCTGCCATAATAGGCATTCTGTCTGTTTCTTTGCTGAGAAAAAAACATAAATTATGGCTTTGTTAAATTTGGAACAAAATAATCATTTTTATTTAGTTTATTAAGTAAAACTTATCTTCGGGTTAAGGTATTGTTTTTTCCTACCTTAAACAGTTTCAGAGTGTCCTACTTCAAGGTAAGACACTCTGAAACTGTAATCACCTTTGTTATAATTAATGCCAAGCAAAGCTAGTCTGTTAAAATAGTTTAATTGGATTATAATTAGAAATATCGGAAGGACCGATATGATAACGTGGGGTTTTCTTAACAACAAATTAAGATTGTCATCGTACACATTTTGATAAGCGATATTGGTATAAAATGCGAAGCTATCGTCCATCTAGCATAGTCTCCACAGAACTTGGGTACCTTGACTTCAACCATGCGCACCATCATTCTCTTGGCACTTCTTGGATCCGCTCTTGGTAAGTTACATGAAATAAGTACCTATCTACTTAACTACCATATCATTTTGTATGTTCTTGTAAGCTCGCTTTCGATTCTTTGGCTGAAATTTGACTACCAATTTACATTTCGCTTTTGCTCGGTGACAAAACAAAAACCGATTAAAGAAGGCTCCGAAAGCTGAAGCGATGACAACCAAAATGTTGTTTTTTTAGCGCTTGTAAAACTCTAGATACATTTCTAACGTCTTATTCTGAAATCGTGATGCCAACTTCTCACACTAAGTATTATGGACGAATATACACATACAAAACCTGTTAATTCTTTGTATTATGTTTAGCGGTCCCTAGGAGTCCGAACCGCATCATCGGTGGCTCCGCTACCAACGTGGAGACGTACCCCTATATGTCCAACATGCAGGGATCCTATTGGGGCGGCATCTGGTGGAATCAGGAATGTGGTGGATCTCTGATCACCTCCACTGCTGTGCTTTCCGCTGCACACTGCTTCTAGTAAGTAAACAACACCAAAACAGTATAGATACCTATTACTTTACCTACTAACAACTTTAATTAAAAAAAAAGCAATAGTTGGTTTATGTCTTATGATTCCCATGGATTAAACCTAATCTTGTTGTTTGCAGTGGAGACCGGATTCCATATTGGCGCGTAGTTCTCGGCAGCTCGCTTGCACACAGTGGCGGTACCGTCCACACTATCAGCCGGATTATCATGCACCCGCAGTACATTCACTCCATCCTGAACAATGACGTAGCAATCGTTCGCCTCAACAACCCGGCAGTGTTATCCAACAGAATCCAACTGGCTAGAATTCCTGGTTCCAACTATAATCTTGCTGATGGCGCCTCTGTCACACATGTTGGATGGGGTCACACCCAGGTACCTATTCAACTTTGTAACACTTTGTACAGAAACGCTCCAATATTTAAATACAGAGCATTTCACCATCAGTGTAAAATACCAGAATGAATTTATTTTAATAGGTTCATTTTTAAGATATACATCGGCCAAATGGACCATCGACCAAAAATTGTTTTTGTTACTTTCAGCACCAGGGCCAATCTTCTGAGCAGCTCTTGCACGTTCACGTCAACGTCATCAACCAACAGCTGTGTGCCCAGCGTTACGCTTACCTGAAGACTCAGCCCGGTTTCCAGAACTGGCCTGACATCAACGATGGCATGGTGTGCGCCGGTATTTTGGACCAGGGCGGGAAGGACGCTTGCCAGGGAGACTCTGGTGGTCCCCTCGCTCACTTTGGGGATATCATCGTCGGTGTAACCTCCTGGGGCTTCCAATGCGCTCATTCATTCTATCCTGGAGTCAGTGCTCGCGTTTCTCATTATAGCAACTGGATTGTGGCCAACGCAAATAGCTAAAGACAAAAGTGTTGGGTATCTTAATAATTTGAAAGTTAAGTTCATAAATAACACTTTGATTATAGAGTTTTTGTTTGTATTTATATTCACTAATTATATTGTGAACGATCGCGATCTTTAGAAGTATCCTTGAGGTATATTTAATACCTCGAGGATAGTATTTTGAAGCATTGAAGTAAGAATGTTTCACTATGTACGAATAACTATGAATTGTGTTGTTTTAAGTACCTACTACATAGGTCTAGTCCGTACTAATTTTAGTATTTGTAATAATATTAGGTTTAAAACTTTTTCTGTACTTAATTAAAAAATAAGTATAGTATTTACCAAAAGTTTTTAATGTTGTTTTCCGGCGTTTCCTTTCATAGTTTTCAAGCAAGCGAACTCACCCATTCGGGAGCGGAAATATTAAGGCCTAGGAGTACATACATACACGTTATACCGGTTGTTTTTTTTTTGCTTCGTTCTTAATTAAAAAACAAACCAAGGATAAGTTATAATCGGTTCTTGATAATAATATATCTCTACTGGAAAGTATTTTGTCAGCTAAATAAATATGGATCAAATGCTTCTAATATTTTAATTCAATCTACATGTTTTAGAACTAGTGAGGAGCTCGTGGCTTAGGTAAGGTTAGCTGGGCTGTTTCCGCACTTAGCCTCTTTATTAGGCCATTGTACGTATGAAAATCCTCTAGTTACTCCAACCATGCCAGGGCCTCCCAGAAAGCTAGCAGCCTTTTCAGGCTGCTGCAGGCTTCCGGGAGCTAAGCCGGCGATTGAAGAGTCCGTGCCCGTTTATCTGCCTCGCTTCTGCACTCCATGAGCACGTGCTGTGGTGTTTCTTCGGCCTCCATGCGTCATCTGCACAGAGGGCTGCAAGTAGAGGATTCGATGTTATCAAGAAATAAGTAAAAAATACTTTTAAAATCCCTTTTTTTATTTATAAGTATTTGCTGTGAATTTGTGGCTTGGCGCGGAGGGCACGCACGTGCGTTTATCCTCTGGCGTACAAATGGTAAAAAAAAGTATCAATCCTGAAAATCCCGGGATACATTAAATTTAATCCCGAATCCCGGAAAAGACCGGGATTAAATTCAATGTATCCCGGGATTTGGAGTTCTGTCCATGAGTGCATCCAGGAGTGGTATTTCCTTTAGAATCCCTTGCAGAATTTTTAAGTGTGTTGTCTCAGCGTTTAGTTTCCACAGTCCGTTCGATCTTAATCTTAATGCGGCTATCTTTGCCTCTTCCTGTATGGTATGATCTAAAGGTCGCAAGTTTAAGAGGTACTCTAAAGCGGCTGATCGAGTGGTTTTCATACATTGACTAGCTGCTACGCTCGCTAGGCGTTGTAGCCTCTAGAGTTTCGTTTTTACTGTGTTCAGTTGTGTTCTGGGCCACCATACAACTGATCCATAGGTTAGAGAAGGTCTGATAACTAATGTGTACAACCAAGCTGTGATCTTTGGATTGAGACCCGATTTTACCAACAAATCTTATGCACTGAACGAGCTCGTGGCTTAATAGTAACAGCCGCTCAGATCGATCTTTAGGTAAAGCCGTGCTAGCCTAGATTGGTCCGGGCCGGGGGTGGGTGACCACCCATTATATACCGAGTTTCCGCTGTGCCTCGGAAAGCACGTTAAGCCATTGGCTATGACACTTCAGGAACTGTTGCCACCTTGGATTGTGGGGCACCCTGAGCACTTGCCCAGAATACCCAAATAGAACAGATAGCCCTGGACAAACCTAATCATCTGAAATAATTTATTCACAATCTATGCTGCATGTTTAAAATAAATATCTACTTCTACACTAAAATGTGTAGGTAAGTGGATATTTTAAACTCTACATCATAAGCGATGTGGGATTTTCTGACCAAATTATAATCATTATCTTTGCATGGCATTTATGGCCAAACAATACGTTGTAAAGATAATATAAGATTGTAGTATAAAACGAAGCTATCAATCATTTGGCTCAGTAGATTCTCGGATTTCTGGAGCTCGAACGATGCGTATCATCATCCTCTTAACGCTTCTGGGCTCCGCCCTTGGTAAGTGTTATTTTAAACGTCGTTTAAATATTATTTTACTAATGAGAAATATACAGGGTTACTGTAAACTCGACGTATTCCTTGCAGGGCGTCGTAGTAAGGTTAAAATGCAAGAATATAGCCACAAAATGTTCTACCGAATTGCTTTTTAACCCTACTATGAGGTTTTGCAAGGAACACGTCGAGTTACCAGTAAGCCTGTATGTAATACTTACAGATAAATATGTACCTATATAGAAGCAGTGCCTTTTTCCTCTGCTACCTTTATGTACAGTTTTCTGTTTTACGTGTTTTGTGTAATGCTTTTTGCAGCTGTGCCCAAAACCAATAACCGCATCGTTGGTGGTTCCACTACCACCATCGAGACTTACCCGTATATGTCCAACATGCAGTACCTGTGGAATCTCTTGTGGTACCAGTCTTGTGGAGGGTCTCTGCTCACTCCAAAGTCCGTGCTTTCAGCTGCACACTGTTTCTAGTAAGTAAAACAACATGCAATGCAATGATAAACACCTGCGTAACAATCATGATCGCAAGGTTATTTATTTATGTTTCCAGCGGGGACCAGGCCTCCGAGTGGCGTGCCGTTCTGGGCAGCTCGTTAGCACATAGTGGTGGGTCCGTGCACGCTGTTAGCCGGCTAATCTTGCACCCGCAATACGATCACTCCATCCTTAAAAACGACATCGCAATGGTCCGCCTTAACAACGCGGCCGTTTACTCCAAGAGAGTCCAGCCTGCAACTATCGCCGGAGCCAATTACTACCTCCCTGACGGCACCAGTGTCACTCATATTGGATGGGGCACACTCTCGGTAACTGTAAAAAAAATAGTCCAGTAAAATTCTGATTACCATAATAATCAGCTGAATTAACAAAATAATCGTTTATTGCTACTATGACTATTTATTTATAGCCATATAATTCTCGATAAGTACCGATTTATCGACAATTAATATGAAGCGCTATTTCCAGCAATGGACGCTAGTTCTGACTTTTGCAACCTATTTATTTCAGTCTGCCGGACCCTCCTCCGAGCAACTGATGCATGTTGACATCAACATCATCAACCAGCAACTGTGTGCTGAGCGATACGCTTACCTGAAGACTCAGCCCGGTTACCAGAACTGGCCTGACATAACAAGTGACATGCTGTGCGCCGGTATCTTGGACGTCGGCGGCAAAGACGCCTGCCAGGGAGATCCTCTGATGAGAGAGAGCCTCTGGTGGTCCCCTCGCTCACTCCGGCAACATCATCGTTGGTATCACCTCTTGGGGCTACGAATGCGCCGATTCTTTCTACCCGGGTGTTAATGCTCGCGTGTCTCATTTCACCGACTGGATCGTCACCAACGCCTAATTATAAACTAAAGATTAAAGTTAAATTATACTAACAAACGGAGTTTAAATTTAAAAAGTTGTAACATTAAAGGACCATGGTATAGCTACTGTTCGATAAAGAGTTAAGTTTCACACCACAACTCGACAGTATTAGGTAGGTACCTATAAAAAAAGGTTCGCATTTGTAAAACGTTTCGTCACAATAGAAACAAAAATACTACTGGTTAACAGTCTCATTACTCATTACAGGAATATGTAAGGCAGTGAATGTGAAAGTTTTACTACCCTACACTGTATCCCACTGGTGGGCAAAAGCCTCGCCTTTCTCCTTCCATACCGAATAAAGAATAATAAAAAAAACCAGAGGCAGTCTAACGTTTGCCTACAGAAGAGAAAACTCAAAACAATGGAATTACTGTGTTCTTTTTTTGAATGTTTAAATCAATTACAGCCGCTATACTACGCGTCGCTAATCTGACGCAATACATCACGAGCATGTCGAGGTCATCGGTGACGCGAACTCATAAGTTTTCCCCTACCAAAAATCGTTCAACGCGGCTAAGGAAGTTTATACATGAAAAAGGTACGGTAATTCTTTAGAAAAATAACTTTATTAAAACTCACTCGATAGCTTTAGTTATTATTCCAAGCGTAATTCGATTCGCACAGGCGTAGGCGACAACGCCCGGTTGAAGAACTATAGGCCCATCTCACTTCTAAGCCATATCTACAAGTTGTTTTCAAGAGTCATCACGAATCGTCTCGCGCGCAGGTTTGACGATTTTCAGCCTCCTGAACAAGCCGGATTCCGAAAAGGTTTTAGCACCGTAGACCACATACATACGCTGCGACAGGTTATACAGAAGACCGAAGAGTACAACCTGCCTCTCTGTTTAGCGTTTGTGGACTACGAGAAAGCCTTCGATTCGATCGAGACTTGGGCTGTACTGCAGTCTCTCCAACGGTGCCAAATTGATTATCGGTACATCGAGGTGTTGAAGTGTTTGTACAAAAACGCCACCATGTCAGTCCGACTTCAGGACCAGACCTCGGAACCTATCCTTCTGCAGCGAGGTGTGAGACAGGGAGACGTTATATCTCCGAAACTGTTCACCGCTGCACTGGAAGATATCTTCAAGGTTCTGGACTAGAGAGGGCTAGGCATCAACATCAATGGCGAGTACATCTCTCACCTTCGATTTGCCGACGATATAGTGGTCATGGCTGAGACCATGGAGGACCTCAGTACAATGCTCGATGACCTCAGTAGAGCTTCCGAAAGAGTGGGTCTTAAAATGAACCTGGACAAAACCAAGGTCATGTTGTATGCCCATGTAACACCCACTCCTATCAAGATCGGAGACTCTACTATCGAAGTTGTAGACGATTATGTCTACCTGGGACAAACGGTCCAGTTGGGTAGGTCTAACTTCGAGAAAGAGGTCAATCGTCGAATCCGACTCGGCTGGGCAGCGTTCGGGAAGCTGCGTGGTATCTTCTCGTCCAACTTACCGCAGTGTCTCAAGACGAAAGTCTATGACCAGTGTGTGTTGCCAGTGATTACATACGGGACCGAAACGTGGCCGCTCACAATGGGCCTCATCAGAAGGCTCAAAGTCACCCAAAGGGCAATGGAGAGAGCTATGCTCGGAGTTTTTTGTTTTTTTGTTTTTTTTTTTGCTCGATCAAATCAGAAATGAGAACATCCGCAAGAGAACCAAGGTTACCGACGTAGCCCGAAGAATTGCCAAACTTAAGTGGCAGTGGGCAGGGCACATTGCTCGCAGAACAGATGGCCGATGGGGCCGAAAAGTTCTGGAATGGCGACCGCGAACCGGGAGACGATGCGTTGGAAGGCCTCCCACTAGGTGGACCGATGACCTGGTGAAGGTTTCGGGGATCCGCTGGATGCGAGTCGCACGGGACCGAACAATGTGGCGATACTTGGGGGAGGCCTATGTCCAGCAGTGGACGTCTTTCGGCTGAAATGATGATGATGAATGATGAGGCGTAGGCGATTTCAATAGGTAAGTCGATTTCAAGCGATTGTCAGTGTCACATGTCAGACAGATAATGTCGTCACAGCGTTCGGAACCGTACGATAATTATCGTACACATACGATAATTTTGTGCCTATGTACGATGTACGATAGCAAATTATTATCGTACGCAGATTGTACTATAATTTTCATCATGATGCAAAATTTGAGAATTAATATGATTTCACTCATTGCATGCATGATTTTATTTTGTCCAATAAAATCTTGGGAAAATACCGGGAAAAACAGTTCTCTATTCTTATTGGTTCTTAGGATCCGCTCTGATAAGTTACACCACTGCCGAGACTGTAACTTTATCCAGCGCCTGTTGTACACACTTTCTTATTGGTTAGCATCTACCAAAGCGAACAAGAGAATACAAGTTCGATATTTCGATTATGTTCACACTTCATATGTATCGTATATTTTGTGTAGAAAAGTTGGCAGTCATTTCGTTGTATTATTATGGTTATATGTCTGTATTCGCTCTAACAAAGGGAATTATTCAAATTTTGGCGTGTTTCATACCGAACATGCATGGGAACAGTGAAATTTTGTCCGAGTGAATTGGCGAACTTGGCGCGTTTATTGAACTTAAAGTGGAAAGGGAACAGGTCTGGACCACGCAGTGTTCTGTTGATTTGAAAACGGTGGTTTAAAAAAGATAAACTATAAATTACTTGCATACATATGAATATTACAATTAATATGATTTATTTATTTAAAATAGACATTATCCTAAAAAATACGATAATTTTGATCCATGTATGATAATTTTACGCCGAATTACACCCCTGGTACGATAGTCTAGGGTTTTTAGGGTTTTTCGCAAGTGAAAAAAATATATCGATATTTATCGTATCAATATTTTTAAACAGTATTGATAACTATCGAGTGAAAAATATCGATATATCGCCAGTTTTCGCATGATTATTCATACATATTCCCAAAGCATTCAAAACTTGTAAAAAAGAACATAGAAGAACTTACGTTACGTACGAAAATATAACTATACGCGAGCATTATGCAAGGAGCATCTAATAACATTAAACACGAAATCAAATATGCGTTAAAAAAATCGAAATTGATACGAATTCGATACTCTAAAATAAACATCGAATAACGATATATCGCGATTAAAAATATCGACGATATACAGAGTGTTTGGTGCATCGTGTGCCAAATTAAAATGGTCGACTGGAGGAGTCATCTGCTATCCTTTCGGACCCATAAACACTTCTCATGCCCTGTGGATTTTATTTCATCGACTTTTTCGGAATAGTTCGGACGCTCCGTTCGGATGCTCCCACTCGCACTCACTGGCGTCTGCATTTGGCTTCTCGGACCTCTCAGTTTTTCCTCGTAAAATGTCTCTGTTTTGATAAAAATGTAAAGTAGTTATTTGGAAATTTGTATGAAGTTAAAAGCTGGGCTTTTCTTTGAATGTGTGCGTGAATGTCCGTGTAAGGTTGACAGAGAATGTGTGTTCGATTTCGAATTGATTTCAAATTAGTTCATATTTGTTTTGAGCGATAACTGGTGCATTTTTGTGATATTTTTTATTCAATTTCATTTGTTTTAACACTAAAATAAATTTGAAAACGCATTCAAATTGTTCCTTGTGAAGAATTTTGGTGTGTGGAATCGTAACTGTGCAAGGTAAATGTGTGAGAGTGTCTGTGTGACCTTTATTGTTTGTCATCTGTTCGTGTTAAAGAAGTGAAAAATGAAAAAATAAAGCTGTTTACATTGAGAGTAATCTTTACAGAGTCTAAAACAAAGTCGCTTCGCGCCGTCTGTACGCTTACGGGTAAGTCTATCCCTTGGGAGAAGCAAGCCAAGTACTTAGGAGTCTTACTTGACAACCGCCTGTCTTTCGCGGCGCACATCAAAGCAGCTCGCGACCGAGCTGCCTTTGCTATGGGCAGGCTTCATTTCATGATTTCGGCAAAAAGCAAGTTGTGACGTACGCTTGCGTCGTGTACGCTCACACTAAGCCTAAGTACATCCATAGGATACAAACCTTGCAGAACCGGTTCTTACGTAGAGTTACGGGAGCCCCTTTTTATGTCCGTAATGACCGTCTACACGTAGACCTTAGAATACCCACCGTCCTTCAGTTTATGAAACGTCTTTCGAAGCGTTTTTTCGATAACGCCATTAAACACCGTAATCCCCTGATCGCAGCGGCCGCCCATTACGAACCCTCGCGCATTAGTACGGTACGCCGTCCTAGGCATACCCTCGTCACCCCCGATGATACTATCACCCTCCTCCAGGAGAGTAGCAAAGAGACTAGCACTCTTAAAAAGTTCAGACACAAACCGCCGTCTTTCCGACCTCGCCGTCGAGGTCCGTCGCGACGTCCCGTTCCATGCCCTCCCCGACCCTCGCTCGAGCCAGCCCGCGATGCTGTGCCAGTAGTTCTAAATCCGCCCCTAAATAATGATATCATTCAGATCTTTTATGCTTGCTTGCATGCAACATGCAAGCAAGCATAAAAGCAAGCGTAAATAAATTTATGATTTAGGATATTATGCTTAAAAAAGTTATGCTTTAGAACTTTATGCTTAATAAATTTATGCTTTAGAATATTATGCTTAATCATTATTATGGTTAGAGAAATTATGCTTAAAAAAATTATGCGTAAGCTGTTATGCGTAAATATATTATGCGAATATATAATTATGCCAAACAAAATTATGCTAAGTTATATTAGGTCTTAAAATTTTATGCAAATGGATAGGGAACCGAATTGTGATCAGTTGTGTAATTGTGATTAAATTATAAGTGTTTGTGTGTTGTTTAGTGTTAATTAAAGATTTTTAGTGTTTAGTTGTTAGTGTGTTAATTTATCATATACCCAGCTCGTAACATTATGATTAAAAAAATATTTTTGATACCTGAGAAATTTATTAAATCTGTTATCTTACTCTTATAAGGTAAAATCTGTCTCATGTCTCTCTTTTAGGGGGTTTACTAGAAATAAAAAAACGCATTTTTAACATTTATCGTTACAATGCGTTGAAGTAGTACCTCCCTAGTAGGAACCTCTGTGGCGTATAACAGATTTCATAAGTTTTTCAGGTATCATTTAAGCAAAAATATTTTTTTAAATCATAATTTGGAATTTAGTATTTTGTGACTCGATTCACAATTCTAGCGAATTCACAAAGTTGTAAAAAGGTTTTTATGGCATGTAGTACATCACTAGCAAGAGGATAGATTAGACTATTTTTGAGGGAGTTGGAAGATCCAGGTCGCTTTTGGTTCTTTTTTTATAGCCATGTAAATAGCTGTAACATGGACAGCTTTAATTGAAGTGCGAACTTAGCGAGTAAATTTAAAAAAAAACTAGGTGTCTAATGTCACTAATTTTGAATTTAAAAGAACTGGTGTTATCCTTCTCGCTATGCGGAAGCGTTTCACAAAATAAAGTCGATTATTTCCGATTTCAAAATCCTTTATTTCAAATTCACAACAAAATAATGATAAGCGACAATAATTAACACTCGCGATGGACCAGCACAACTTGCTTGCTCGACGACCATTTGACAACTAACTAATAATCAACAACGGTGAATATTCTAACACTACTCCGGACGTGACGTCACATCCCCCTTCTTTGATAGGAGTGGAGTTAGTTGTCAAATGATCGTTTTATGTTTCTTTTACAAACTATTAATAATATACTTTTAACAATAAGAAATATGTATAAATTGATTGAATTTGTACAAATAAATAAAATAAACTTAAAATTGCTTACAATCGGCCTTCCTGATATTTTCACGTCTCGGGAAACATAGAAATAATAATTTTAAATAATACTGAAAAACTTTGCATCAACATATCCTCATTTTTTTTTAATTTGTATTAAAAGAAATTAAGTATTCATCATCACACGAATACATTTTTCACAACCACACTTACACTAAAATATTAGTACTGAGGTCTCCTTCATATCCTCATATACTTAACAACAATTATGATAAAGTATTGAGGTCTCATTCACATCCTCATATACTAAACAAAATGTAGTATTGAGGCCTCCTCATCATATCCTCATATACTAAACAAAATGCAGTATTGAGGCCTCCTCATCATATCCTCATATACTTAACAATAATTATGATATAGTATTGAGGTCTCATTCACATCCTCATATACTAAACAAAATGTGGTATTGAGGCCTCCTCATCATATCCCCATATACCTACCTAAACATAAAATATAGTATTGAGGCCTCCTTATCATATCCTCATATACTAAACAAAATGTGGTATTGAGGCCTCCTCATCATATCCCCATATACCTACCTAAACATAAAATATAGTATTGAGGCCTCCTTATCATATCCTCATATACTAAACAAAATGTGGTATTGAGGCCTCCTCATCATATCCCCATATACCTACCTAAACATAAAATATAGTATTGAGGCCTCCTTATCATATCCTCATATACTAAATGATGTTCACACTCTCATAAACCAGGATCAAAATAACAATAAAGATGAAGGTATTACAGTCTAATCGGCGGTCACGGTTTTCTCATCAGAAATGTTGGTGTTGGATATATTATCCTCATCAGAGTCGTTGCTGTTGGACCTATTATAAACTAACCACGGATAAATTTTATCTACGGAGAACACACTTTTTAAAGGTCTATTATTCTTTCGTGATTTTGCTGTATTTTGAACTTCGTACCTATAATTCCCTTGGAGTTTTATTATTCGATATGGACCTCTTAACTTAGGGACTAGTTTTTTTTTACTTTGCCCGGTAGATGGCACATCACTTTCTATCCTTACTAAATCTCCTACTTTATAATGTACAATCTTTTTGTTTTTGTCATATCTTTCTTTTTGCTTTTGCTGACTTTTGTTTATATGTTTAGTTATTTGTTCTCTCATGATTTCTGTGTTTTGAGCATCTACATCTCCATTAGAGATTTTTGACATTCTTTATTTAGTAAAGAATCTAATGAACTCGTTAATCCGATACCAAACAGTGCTTCGGCTGGTGTTTTCCCTATACCCTTGTTAATGGTATTATTAAGTCCCCATTGAATCTCAGAAATATTTACGTCCCAAACATTTTCAGATTTACCTAAATTGCTAGCAGAGAGAGCGGCTAATACTGTTCGGTTGTATCTTTCGATTTGCCCATTGGCTCTAGGTGTTGCAAAAGCATTGAGAATGTGTTTTATTTATTTATTTATTTATTCAGTAATACATTTCAAGCTAACAGTAATATACCAAAACGCTTAAAAGTTAACAATAATCAAACTAGAATTTATTTAATTTTTTTTTTTAGGCCTCTTTTTAATGTAAAATTTTTACAGATATCTACTAATTTATTAGATTCTTTGTTGAAGAATTTGTATAATACGCTGTATTTCTGAATCATTTTGTTGAACTGTTAAAATCCAATCTGATATTATATGCCTAACCTTAATAAAATTTTCATTTATCGGTATCCTACTTAAAGCGTCGACATGTGACATGGTGTTACCCGGGTGATATATAATATTAAAATCGTACTCTTGGAAGATGTTCCACCAAGCCACCCTTGGGAGTATGTCGCGTTTTTCAAAAGTAGATCTCAACGAATTACAATCTGTTACTATTGTAAAAGATATGCCTAAAAGATAAACTCTAAATCGCTGAAGAGAAGCTATTACTGCTAACGTCTCCAAGTCATACGATGTGAAGTATGCTTCTTCAGGAGAAGTTTGTGGTCTAAAATATGCAACGGCATGAAATTTGAATCTGGCCGTTTCAATAAGATACCTGCAACACCAATTTTTGAAGCATCTGTATGTAACTGTGTCTCATTAGATGGATTATAAAACATCAATATTGGCCTTTTTACAAGTTCCTGTTTAAAGGAATTAAAAGCTGTTTCTTGAGGAGAGCCCCAACAAAACTTGGAATCTTTCTTTAATAATTGTGTTAAAGGTCTAGCTATAATCAAGATTTTTTTTAACGAAACGTCGAAAGAAACTAGCTAACCCTATGAACTGTCCGACAGTAAGCTGATCTTTCGGTTTTGGAAAATGTTCGACAGCATGAATTTTCTTTTTACCAGGTTTAATGCTAGTCGTGTCAACCTCAAAGCCAAGATAATCTATGGATTTCATGAAAAATTACATTTATCTAATTTCAGAGTTAAGCCTGCATTACTTAATAAATCCAACGTTTCAGCTAGTTTTGAAAAACTTTCATCTATGTTTTTGGAAGGTATAATTATGTCATCCCTATAAGCAAACGCGTGTTTAAATCTAGCATTACCTAAAATTTGATTGATGGTTTGTTGAAAATTTGCTGGAGCATTCGACAAGCCAAATGCATTCTATTAAACTCATAATGCCCATCAGGTGTTATGAATGCTGTTAAATATTTAGATCGTTCCTCAAGAGGTATTTGATAATACCCTGATGCTAGATCAAGGGTCGTGTAATAAGTGAATCCTGACAAACTATCTAATTGGTCATCGATTCTGGGCAAGGGATAATGTCCCTTTACAGTCTTCTTATTTAAAGCTCTAAAATCTACGCACAGGCGATAATCACTAGTCTTTTTCTTTACTAGCAAGATTGGTGATGCGTATTCTGATGAAGAATCTCTAACTATTCCAGACTGTTCTAACTCGTCTATCATATTATGAACTAGACTTCTTTCCGAATACGATAACCTATAGGGGCGGTAATATACCGGTGTATTATCGGTCAAGGTAATTTTCATTTCTGAATTTTGACAACTGCCTATTTCCGAAACACCAAAAGCGAAACATTTACGGTATTAAACAACTCCAGCAACTTTTCTTTAACATGGGGAGTCAAATCGTTGTCCATGTGCAACTGAGACATTGTAATTTGATCAAGATTGGAACATTTATTATTCTCGACACGATTTATATGAAATTATTTTGATTCGAAGACTCAGACGAAGTTTTATGTAAAATTATATGATCTTGCTCCGTAAAGGAATGCCCAACTAGTAAAGGAATGCTTAAACAATTGTCTGGTACTACATAAACGCAAACATAAGCCGATAGATCATCAATCTCAATTTTTAAATTACATTTACCAACTGCAGAGACAACAGAGTTACCAAAGCCTCTTAAAACTGGTAGATCATCTGTAAACCATGCTGGAGTGATATTTTGGGCATTTGATAATGTAGGTAATCATTGTAGATTGGCTACCAAAATCTACCAGGCCCCTCAGAAAGTATTGCGAAAAAAAGTTTTTATATATGGGAGACTGGCCAGTTATTATGTTTTTCGAAAATATGATTATTTATAAGTAAAAATAAGTAAGTTCCAATTTCAAAATTTCCCTCCACATTTTTTGCGAGTTAATTCAAAGTATTGTGTCTCACTGAAATATGGATCTGCGCCGGGAACATTTTAGAGCTATGATTTTATACGATTTCAAGTGTCGCCTGAAACCGGATGAATCGTACGATAGACTTCAAATGGCATTCATGGATGAAGACCCTTCCAAGGCAACCGTGTATCGTTGGTATAACGAATTCAAGCGCGGTCGACCAACTTTGGGGGATGACGAAAGAAGCGGTCGCCCTTTGACGGCTGTTACCGAAGAAAACGTGCTAGCAGTGAAAAATTTAATCCAAGACAATAGGCGAATTACATATCAGGAGATTCAACACATATTGAAGATTGGATCGGGAAGCGTTCACGAGATTCTACACAGCCATCTTCGCGTGAGGAGGATAGTATCACGCTGGGTGCCGCACAACCTCACCGATGCTCAGAAGCAGGCCCGGGTGGAATGGTGCCGTGATATGCTTAACAAATTTGAAGCAGGCTCGTCTCGGCGTGTTTACGACATCGTTACAGGTGATGAGTCCTGGATTTATCAATACGACCCAGAAACCAAGCGCCAGTCGACTGTTTGGGTGTTTCAAAATGAGCCAACGCCTACCAAAGTGAAGCGATCTAGAAGCGGGGGTAAGATTTTGATCGCTAGCTTTTTTAATTTGACTGGCCACTTGGTATCAATTCCCTTACGGGATCAAAGAAGCATTAATGCCGAATGGTATACTTCCAAATGTTTGCCAGAAGTTTTCTCTGTTATAAGCAACAAGCGACCAAACACAGGGCTCCGCGGGCTACTGCTCCACCACGACAATGCACCTGCGCACACCGCACTCAAAACGAGGGACTTCCTGGACAGCACGCCAGTCAAACTCCTGGGTCACCCTCCTTACAGCCCTGATCTAGCACCGTGTGACTTCTTTTTATTCCCAAAAATAAAAAATCAGCTCAAAGGGATACAATTTTCGTCGCCGGAAGATGCGCTGGCTGGGTTCGAGCAGGCTGTAAACGAGGTGTCTGCGGCGGACTGGAAAAAGTGTTTTGAAAACTGGTTTAGGCGCATGAATCTTTGTATAGAGGCTGGTGGAAAGTACTTTGAAAAGATTTAATAAAAATATATGTACGTATAGAACAATTTTTTTTAGTTTCGCAAAACTTTCTGAGTGTCCCACGTAAATAACATCGTAATTTAACGCCATTAACAATAGCTTCTTTGAAATTTTTCGAATCGTTATTTATACCAATAGATAGTCATAATGCAGTCTTATTATCTTTCTTTAGCCTACATTCAGACGTGTCATGACGTAATTTTGTACAGTTCTTGCATTTCTTTGTACACTTATAAACTGGATGCCCTACCTCTCCGCATTTAAAGCATTTTATTGTCAAAGTTTGTTTTTGACCTAAATAATTTTTAGTGTCTTTAGTATTATTTGAACGTCTAACGTCACTGAATACTTTTGAAGTGGAGTCTAGCATATCTGACAATAATACTCAGTAGTTTTAATCACTAGGAAAGGCGGTTTTTAATTTTATTAGCCATTTTGACCACGTAAATAAAAGTGTGGGTAAACCCTGATACCACCTTTGGGCTAGCCCTACTAGTTTTGGTAAGACATAGTGTGTGGTTTGTCGGTCGGACCAACCGTAGATAGCACATTTATCTACTTTAGCTAACCACATATCTACAGATTGATTCCGCTTCGCCGGATCAAACTCAGGGATAATATTCATAACTGGGTATCTTTCTACATTATTGCCGGGAATATCTGATTTGACTGCTTGAATTAATTCCCTAAAGTATTGAGCATATCAGTGGACTCACGTGGTGAAGCTGCCTCTGATGGCAAGAATTGAGCCGTTCCAAACGGCCACGGCTGTGAGACGCCGGTTGTCTTTCACGGCTACTTCTGCGAGAAGCCGTCACATCAGCACGGCCACGGCTGCGAGAGGCCGGCTGTCTATTACGGCGGTGGCTGCGAGAGGCCGGCGAACCAGCCCGGCTACGGCCGCGAGAAGCCGGCAGATCGCACGGCTACGGCTGCGAGAGGCCGGCTGTCTAGCACGGCGGCGGCTGCGAGTGCCGGCGAACCAGCACGACTACAGCCGCGAGACGCCGGCAGATCAGCACGGCTACGGCTGCGAGAGGCCGGTGTTTTTTTTTTTTTTTTTGCCGTAATCGTTTATTTTCGCTGGAGTTGGTAGGAGCGGGCTACTACTGCGGCTGGAGCGAGCCTCACTATTTCTTTAATCCATTATCCTGGAAGGTAATGATAACTTCGGACAAAAATGTTGCTAAGACTGCGTAGGTTATAGGTATTTTAAATGGCAATTATAATTGAATATGGCTAAGTATTATATTTTATCAAGCATGAAGGTCTTCAATCATATATTAACTCTTCAACGATCAGACCGCACACCAGAGTGCGACGGCAATAGATTTTACTATTGTGTTTGTTTGTTGTTTGATCGTCGATGAACCAAAATTCACAAAATACAAAACAAACCAAATACACAAATAAAGTTCTACTGATACTTAATGCCCTCAAACATGGTAAAAGGACAAAATTTTATCACCAGCAACGGTATAGGAGAAGAAAGAGAAAAAAAAATGTCTAGTATTATATAGTCAATATTTAGCTGGCTAAATATTTTGGACTGATATTGAATCGTGCTCATAACAGTACACATTATTTTTACAGCCTCATCTAGGAATCGAATCCAAGTTCCATCTCAGCTCTTTGTCCCTATTACTCAAAGAACAAAGGAATTTACCTGTTGAGTTAATGTTTCTCTTGTAAATGTGTCTTTTCCACACAAAGTAAAAAGAACTAAGAATAATTGTTATAAAACATGCAGTTTCAGCAATTAAATCGAATGTAATTTATAAATAAATATTTTACCTGGAGCGTGCAATATCCCACTTCTGATTTGTTATCCTTCTCGCTATGCGGAAGCGTTTCACAAAATAAAGTCGATTATTTCCGATTTCAAAATCCTTTATTTCAAATTCACAACAAAATAATGATAAGCGACAATAATTAACACTCGCGATGGACCAGCACAACTTGCTTGCTCGACGACCATTTGACAACTAACTAATAATCAACAACGGTGAATATTCTAACACTACTCCGGACGTGACGTCACATCCCCCTTCTTTGATAGGAGTGGAGTTAGTTGTCAAATGATCGTTTTATGTTTCTTTTACAAACTATTAATAATATACTTTTAACAATAAGAAATATGTATAAATTGATTGAATTTGTACAAATAAATAAAATAAACTTAAAATTGCTTACACTGGAATATAATAAACATCTGAATAAAATTAAAATTCGGAGGCTACGACTCATACTTTTTTTTTAATTTGTTTTTGAATGTAATTTTTGTTTTAATAAAATAATAAAAAGTCGATGAAAAAACATCCACAGGGCATGAGAAGTGTTTAGGGGTCCGAAAAGATAGCAAGTGACCCCCCAGTCGACCATTTCAATTTGGCACACGATGCACCAAACACCCTGTATATCGATAATTGTATGGAAATGTTTTGATATTTTGATATCTCGATATTTTTTGCCCATGCCTACGATAGTCAATCCACTTCAAGTTGCTAATAGTGATGGGCAAGTGAAAAAAATATATCATTATTTTAAATCATTTTCGATAATTATCGAGTGAAAAATAACGATTTAACATCAGTTTTCTCATGATTATTCATACATATACCCAAAGCATTCAAACTTCGTAAAAAAGAATAGTAGAAAATAGTATTATTTATTAATGCTCGAGCCTTATCAATTACTAGCTGTCCGGCGCAACTTCGTTTGCGTCACATTTTCCCCGTTTTCGCAACATTCTTCATTACTGCTCCACTCCTATTGGTCATAGCGTGTTGATATGTAGCCTATAGCCTTCCTCGATAAATGGGCTATCTAACACTGAAAGATTTTTTCAAATCGGACCAGTAGTTTCGGAGCCTATTCAACGCAAACAAACAAACAAACAATGAAATCTTTCCTCTTTATAATATTATAGTTTAGATTTAGATATACAACTAGCTGTGCCCGCGATTTCGTCCGCGTGCACTTTAACAAAAAAGTTATTACATTTTTATTATTTTATAATTTTACTAAAATTAAAGTAGCCTAAGTTACTCCTTATCACATCAACTTATCTGCCAGTAAAAGTCCCGTCATAATCGATCCGGCTGTGCCAGAGATTAGCCGGAACAAACAGACAGACAGATAGACATACAGACAAAATGTGTAAAAAATGTTATTTTGGTATATGTAGGTACCGTATATCCATTAATATGCATGTAGTAAAAAGCGGTTATTTTAATATTACAAACAGACATTTCAATTTTATTTATGTGTATGTATAGTTAAATGAAACGAATTTTAATCAAAAGATAACGATACGCGAGGAACATGCTAGAAGTATCTAATAACATTAAACACGAAACCAAAGTTTTGTTACAAAAAACATAGAAATTGATACGAATTCGATACTCTAAAATAAATATCGAAAATTGATAGATCGCAATTAAAAATATCGACGATATATATCGATAATTGTATGGAAAACTATCGATATTTTGAAATATCGATATTTTTTGCCCATTCTTAGTTGCTAACGCTGCGTCCATTTGACGTCTATGACAGCAGTAAAAACTAAAAACAAAAACGACCATCGATTTGTTCAACTGTTTATTTTAGTTAATAGCTCATATAATAAATTAATAAGTTTAATTGGCATCAGTTATCATAAATGAATACATATTTTGTATTCAAATACATAACTTTTGTCTTCTTACTCAGAATGTAATTTTTTTTTCCGTATTTACAGAAAAATCACTGATTTTAACTCACAACACAAGTAAGAAACAAGTGAGTTTATATATTTTTTTAATATCCTTCATTTTCGATCGTTTTAGCACAAGACATCATTTACATGCAGTAAAGTAACTAAGTTTCTTTAAAATGGTCTTTTTTGTATGTTTCAGAATGAACCATACAAATCCTCAGATGCAAAATTGCCCAACACTCCTTTATTTACTCCAAATGGATTCCAGCATTAATTTAAGTTCAAATGAACAAGTACTTCCTCTCCACTTGTTGGATAACGTAAGCAAACATATGTTTTAAGATTTGTATTTACTAATAATCATAATTATACCGGTTTTCTTATTCGCCATTGTTTAATAATACTACATGATTTCTTTTAGAGCCTAGAGTATGGTCGCAAGCAGTACTTATTACCGATTCCCTTAAAACAAAAAGAAGGACAGGATCACCTACAAGCTCTTATTGGTAATTATTTATGTGTTTACATTTATTTTAGTACTTTTTGACTAATAAGTAATGCAAGTTCTAAAGGTCACTAAGGCACCACAAGTCACTTAACATAGTAAGTAACACAAACATATTTTAATACATTATTCTATTTCTGCATTTTGAACAGAAAAAAACTGATGTTCAAAGTATGCTTACATTTAGTAATTCATGTAACCAGGCCTACTTGTTTCAAATTATGAATTGAATTACTACTCATCTTCAAATATATTTCAATATTTGTAATTTACGTACTAAGTAAGATAGTTTTGCCTGTTGTGCACCCTCCAGGACTCGAAATGAGGCAAACAACAGCTATCCAAGTTGCAATAAACTGGTCCAACGAAATTTTAGTCATAGATTAGTTAGAATAAGATACTGACAGAATGAAATAAAATGTTTACAGATTCAAGTCAAGGTCCAGCCAAAATTATGAGCTTAGTAGCAGTAGATAAAAAGAAACAAGACATACAAAATGTATTGCCAGACTTAAATGTTCAACAACAAACGTCTTCAATGGAGTGTAGTAACACTAAACAACTACCAATCAAGAACATTAGGAACATACGAGACTTGCATCAACCTCAAATGATGCAGAATGAACACATAGAAGATAGTACTAAACTATGTGATGCTGGTACACAGGAGGTTAAAAATTATGGTAAGAGATAATGTCTACAGTTCATCCTACGGCTTCCACTTATAGCCCTATGCACTTCCTTCATAATTATAGCTCCAATCCTATGACTAGTAATATTGTGACTCCAGTACCACATTTTTTGCATTGAAATTTCAAATCATGTGATCCTTGCACTCATCAGTTGTCCGTTCCTCCTTCCTGTCTACTTCACACAAGTGGCCAAATGGATAGTGCGGACAGTTCGGAACTTTGGAAACTGGCTCACATAAATGTTATGTATATGCAGATATGGTAAGAAAAAAAGGGGAGAATAATAATATCCATGCATCATTTACAGTTCAAATACCAGATCGTATTGTTCCTGTGCGCGCCGTTGCTGTTTTGCCGCCAGTACTTCAAATACAGCGACGTCACATCGTAACAACACGACGCACTTTGCCAGAGAGAGCGCGCTTTGGTCCCGTAGAAGGTATGTAATAGACAATAGAAAACGACACGACAACATCACACCAATCCCATAAGGGATGAGCAGGTAATGTTGAAAGTATTAATTTGTCTTACTTTATACAAAACCTGAATTTTACTTACTCCTCACAATATTATTGACTACAAAATCCACAAATTGTTTCAGGGATAAAACGTAAAATATCTCAGTCAGAAGCAGTTGAACTGGTCCTGAATGCAACTTCAAATAAAATACCATTATTCCTCTTGAAAGATATGGACGAAGTTATAACACACATTGATACTTCCGATAAAGGTATTTTTGTCAACATGACTTTCAAAGCAAGAATAAAATCTAAATTCTGCAATATCTTACAAAATAGACAAATAAAAGTATAAAATAAATATTTTCAGACAAATCCAACTGGTTCTGTTTACTGAATCTAGGCGATCAGAACTCTGCAAATGTATGGATTTATGAAGAAAATCAGGAATTATATGCCATCACTGCAGATATTATACCGTCCAGAAAGCCTTTAATGCTTGGTTACAGTAAAAAATATGCTGATGCCTATGGACTAATAGGACCTACAAAGGACTTGGAAAAAGGTGAATGATAATAATTTAGTAGAAAAAAGACAATGAGACTAATAGTAATGTGAAACTAATACAATTTGCGTTGGTTATGAGTCCTGCGCCTGATCTCTATCCGGTTATATCTGGTTTCCAGTGATAGACTGAAGACAAAGATAGTGAGGCGAGAGAGAGCCTTTCGCGCACACAATTATGCTCTCGATGACTAGTTTTCGTCAAAAGTGATCGCGCCAGGATCAAAATTCGGTTAAAAGTAACCAGTAGAGCCATTTTTGTAGCTTTGTTTAAGTCTACCTCATGTGGTCTGCAACTGGCACAATCATAATGTTTTTTCCTGTATTCACAGAACCTCAAGTACAAAAGTCATGGTGGTGCCACGAATGTCATCAAACAATGCGATCTGCCAAACATCTCGAAACTCATACATATTTTTGTCATAAGGTAAAACAGTGTAACACCTGGAATTTAACATATTTCTATCTCAGTTTTATTCGTAAGAGGACGTGCGTATAAAACCCCTTGGACCGCCTACGAAACCAGAGTTTCGAAACCAGTTTCGATCGAGGCTTTTGTTGTACTTGTACGTAACAACATGGGAGTCCCGCAAAGTTAAGGAAGCAAAACATCATCCAGCTGTAGATATTTGTATTTATAACGGGCTGTGGATTAAAGACTAATAATGATGATTAAAGAGATTTCGGTCAATGCCGGACATTCCTCCTGCTACTTAAAAAAACCGGCCAAGTGTCGAAACATGCATAGTAACATAGATTTTGGTTTGCGAGTTATGGAACCGACAAAAACAAAAACTGCATTGGAGATTATGGTTGGCGCTTGTCTTTAAAGCTTACAGATTTTTCTACTAAAATTATTTCCGTTATAGGACGACAATGAAACCCCTAAGCGACGGTATCGCTGTCGGCATTGCAAGCGAACGTTTACAAAAATATTTGCGTAAGTCCTTTATACTAATGTTTATCGGTTATTAAATAAGGTTCGTTGTTTTATTGCTATTTTTTATTATTCCAGGTTAAGGCGACATACGGCTTATCATTGTCCTGTAAAATTGGAAAAAAAGTAAGTCAGTACACAGTATCATTTAATTTGTGGGATAGGCGTACACTACCTGTAATATGAATTGTACTACCGAGTTCGCTGACAGTCGACCAAGTTTCAATCTTATTACTTAGGACATAAGGGTGAAAGTGGCAGACCGTCAGTGAACTCGGTAGCACCTACTTATATTTTCTAGTGAACTAGTTAAATCAGTGGTAGGAATCAGTTGTAAGGACTTCGAGCTGTGTTAAATCGTGTGATTCCCAAAAAGTTGTTTTTTTTTAAAAAAAGAGTTCTTACCTTTTTTTTCAGGAACTTGGAAACCAGTAACAACGAATTTTTGGAGGTGGAAGTGCCCCCATTGAAAGTTAATGTATCGATGTGCTCAGAAGACAATAAACTACCCTCAGACGAAAGCTTTCAAAACTATACAAACGGATTAGACTTCTCCACAAATCTCTTTGATACCGATCGCATATCCAGTCTTGATATTTCCGGGAACTCTAGATGTGAAAATGATTTTAATCCATACGGCATTGGATATAAGGATGACAATGTGTTAACAAGCGATTTAGATTTTTCAATTAATAATGAAAACCTTTCCAAAGAGGTATGTAAGCAATTTGTGTCAATTGTAAATACAAACTTGATAAAAGTGCTTTGTCTTAGAGAATTAATGCATGATCGCCTCACAAACGTTACAATAGAACATAGTAAACAGGAAATAGATAATTTTGGCATCTCTTAATTATGCTCATATAAACAAAAACAACAAACAAAACTGAGACAGCTAGACGAGGTCGCGGCAGACCGAGGAGAAGATGGTGGGACGCCTTGGACGGCTTTCTCGTTAATTTGCGAGAAGAGGCACAAAATAGAGAAGAGTGGAAGGAATGGGGGGAGGCCTTTGCCCAGGCGTGGGAAAATTCAGGCTAACAAAAACATTTTTTTTTTTTTTTTTGTTAAATAATCTGCAATCAGTCGCAAGACTATAAGCAGGTTAGTTGTGTGAAAATGACGTTAAGGCGAGAAGACCAGTGTCTTGTCTGCCTTTTCAGAACACATCCTTCCTTTTCAGTCTTTTCGTCGTAAGAGAAGGATTTAAGAGGTCATAGGCCAAGGCATTTGGATGAGTCAATAGCCTTTCAGCATATTTCTTCTTGAAGTTGTCGATTTCGGACTGAACAGTCGGAACATTAAGATATTCGTGGATCTCATCATTTCTGGAGAACCACGGGGCACTGGTAATCGTACGCAGGATGTTGTTTTGAACTCGTTGTACTCGTTGTACCATAATGTTACTCTTGCTGGCAGCGCCCCACAGTGGGTTTCCGTAGGTCCAGAGTTTCTACCCATAAGCCAGTATAAGCTTCGGACCTTATGGTTAATTTCATCTCGTTTCTTCTTGATGTGGTGGGTCCAAGTGAGCCTTCTGTCTAGGTTAAAGCCAAGGTATTTAATATGCTCGCTATCCGGCAGTACATCATTGCCAAATTTGACAGGCGGGCAGTTTCCCCTTCTCAAGGTGAACGTGATGTGGTTTGATTTTTGAGTACTTGCTCGGATGCGCCACTTTCTCATCCATGCATGAGTCTCATCAAGTAGGTGTTGGAGCTTGTTACTAGCCACTATTGGGCAACCATCACTAGCGAGATAGGCTACATCATCCGCGTATGTCGCTACTGTTACGTCTCCAGTTACCGGCAAGTCAGAGGTAAATATATTATATAACACAGGGCCCAGAACGGAACCCTGCGGAACACCGGCATTAATTTGTCGAAGTGTGGATCTAGCATCTCTCTGTTTCACTTGAAAACGCCTGTCTTCAAGGAAAGACTTGATAATTGGGTAAAAAGAATGTGGAAGCTTGTCCTTCACCTTGCACAGTAGCCCTTTGTGCCAGACTCTGTCGAAGGCTTGTTGGACATCTAGGAATGCCGCCGAACAATAAAATTTCATTTCAAAGGAGCGTCTGATCTCCTGATGGACCCGGTGCATTTGCTCTATTGTAGAGTGCTTTTTCCGAAACCCGAATTGGTGCGCTGGGATAATGTCACAGTGGTCCATATGTTCTTTTAGGCGGGTTAAAAAGATCTTCTCCCATAATTTCGACAGAACTGGTGTGAGGCTAATAGGACGATATGACGAAGGTTCATAGGGAGATTTGCCAGATTTATGAATCATAAGGATTTCCGACACTTTCCATATTTGAGGAAAATATGACAGTCTTAGTGTTGCATTGAAGAGAGAGGCAAGAAAGGTTATGCACTTTCTAGGCAGGTTCTTCAGAACGACGGGAGTGATTAAATCGAAGCCAGGAGCCTTGTTGGAATTTAGTCGTTTAATTTCACATGCGATTTCCTTTGGCGATGTGGGTTTCAGAGGCAGGCAGAGCTGAAGATCCTGACTGAGTATGTCATCGACGTCAGGTTCATCACTGCCATTGTTCGGCCTGAATACGTTCTCCAGATGATTTGCAAATACTTCCGCAGAAACAAAAATTGAAATCAAAAACTGTTTCAGAAAAAACCGGAACAAGTCGAAAAACATCCTGTTCCATGTCCTCATTGCAATCAAACTGTGCCTAAAGGAAAGGGTCGTCAACACGTAAGGTAAGATAAAAGAGGGTTCTTCGCGGCATAACAAAAAATAAAACTTTAAAAACGTCCACTGCTGGATAGAAGCTCTCCCTGAGCTCCTCCAAGCATGGCAACAGTCTTCCTTCACGATGACTGCCCTACCCACATTGCGCTTTCCGTATGTGGTCGTCAGTAAAATTTCCGGCCCCATGGGCCATCCGCTGCGAGCTATGGGCTCCGCCCACTGACACTTTCGAGCCGTTCTTGGTTGATGCTACAATATCAATTTTGTGCACTTATGTAAGTGTGATGGAAGGAAATGGGAAATAAACTTGTTTTTTTTTGTCATAAGAGGTTTATCGCTTACATCTGGATATTTCTGTTATTTGCAGTAAAAATGATTTGATAACGAGTAGTTAATGTTACCCTACTAGTGAGAATGAGAGTGAGAGCTATGATTGGAAATCATAATAAGCTTGCTAATTTTTTTTTTAAATACTGCTGTATTTTAAATAAAGATCTTTTAAGGTGATAACTTCTGAAATTTGTTGGCTTCGTACATTCCATTTTGTCATGTCAGTATTCAATCCCTGACACTCTCTGTGTGTTTAATCAATCAACTGCCATTGCACATGTCAAAACAACTGCCTTCTTCTGAATCATTCCTATCCGAAAACTCCATTTCTTCAACCCTGAACTGGTATGAACCTAGGACGCAACCTTGAACGGCTTTGCAAGGCTTTCCATTATTGAGAGCTTCGGTGCCCCAGTGGTGGCAGCCCCCGACTTACGAGCAGTAAGCCGTGGATTCGAACCCAGGCAGGCGCATTACTTTGTGTCATTTATTTCATCACCGCTGCCCTCAAAAACGGTGAAGGAAAACATCGTGCGGAAACCGGCAATTCCTAGAACTAAAAATTCTAAGACGTGTGACATCTACCAACCCGCACTGGGCCCGCGTGGTGGATTACAGCCCACTCCCATCTCATAGAGAGGAGGCCTGTGTCCCAGCAGTGGGAACATTATAGGCTGATGATGATGATGAATATATAATTATCGTTAGAACAAATAATGTGTCGATAGCATAAGACTGTAGGCACAAGTGAACATACACAAATTTGGCGAGATATGTTAAAGTCCCGTGTAGTATGGGGCGAGCATATCTCCACTAACTCTTTGTAAATCCAGACTTAGCACTTCTTGGACCGCTCAATGCTTCCATAACACAATTGAGACAATTAATTATTTTTTTATGTATTCACAGTAAATGTCCTGGCCGTCAATTTAAATGTGAATGTGACAAGGTTTTCACCAACATGAAACAACTGACGAAACACATTTGGGCTCATCCTTCAAACGAAAGCCCGGTGCCAGAAGTGAGTAGAAAGTAAAATTACAAAACAAACATTTTACAAGTTGTTGTTTTGCATCCTCGTCAAAATACGGGTTGTCACAATAGTCCGGTCAATTTAAACCAAAAAATGAGAGTGAAGTTGCAAAAAATCCCAACAAGCTGAAAATCAGTAAAATTGTTCAAAACATAATTATAAATAAAATATGTAAGTTCCCCATCATTCCCGTGTATGGACAAAAAAATTACACGGGGTCAAAGGTCACAAAAAAGGGATTTTCGCGATTTTCAGCAAAACAGCAAGTTTTATCATAAAATTTGTTCAGATATAGTTTGTAGATCAGATAATTGTCTATAAGAATGTCTAACCACTTTTTTTCCTAACAGCCACCGTTTCAGAGATATAACGATTAAAAAAGTTGTAAAAGTCATCTTCATTCTGGGTGTAAGTAAATTGCGTCAATAGCGATGTATTGCATGAGACTTTCTTTGGAATCAAACGAATCCTCCACTGTTGGTGATTCAACATTAGAGCACGACCGGCCTTGATAATTTGTACATGCCAGAGAACAAAACAGTCTGACTTTTTTGCAACCACATTTAGCACTGCATCTCTTTTTGCAGTTGCAAAAAATTGCGTACAGCAGTTTTTCCGGAGCAGATGGGAGTAAAGTCTGAACTGGTTCCAATGTATTGTCGATCAACTTCCCCCCCCAGTGTTTTGGGAAAAGCTGATAACCAAGCCACACTTGAACTTGGTAATATACCCGTAAAAGATTTTGATGAGCAGCCGCTGAGGTTGCAGGAAGACAAGCTAATGGCACTTGTTTTTTATTTCGAGTATTTTAAACGAAACATGCATATCGAAACTTATGCACGTTGTTTTCTTAGGAGCTCCATACATTGAGAGAAGAAAGCGAATTCCATTGATTATAACTTCTTGTGGACTTGAATTCCTATTTTTTAAAAAATTAGCACATTGAACTAAATCTCTCGCTTTGCACAAGTAAATAAACTTTTCGATGAATATATTTCCGATTGATGTTGAGCGTTTCCAGGTAAAAAAAAAAACGATTGGAGTTCGAGCTGTGAGTAACACGAGTAAGTCTACATCTTCACCTACAATACAGCAATACGTGGTTTTACAAAAATACGTGGCGAACTTATACATATTATGAAAATTACAACTATTCCAACTTTTTGAATCATTATATCTCTGAAACGTTGGCTCTTAGGAAAAAAAGTGTCTAGCCATTCTTACAGATAATTATCTGATCTACAAACTTTGTCTGAACAAATTTTATGATAAAACTTACCGTTTTGCTGAAAATCCCGAAAAACCCGTTTTTGTGACATTTGACCCCGTGTATATTTTTCCATACATGGGAATGATGGGGAACTAAAAAAAAAATATTTTTAATTATGGTTTGAACAATTTTACTGATTTTCAGCTTGTTGGGAATTTATGCACCTTCGAATGTCTATCTTGACCGGACTACAAAATAGACGAATAATCAATTTAAATTACGGTACCTAATTAATTATTAATAAACGCAGATTTTTTAGGGTTCCGTACCCAAAGGGTCAAACGGGACCCTATTACTGAGACTTCGCTGTCCGTCCGTCCGTCTGTCACCAGGCTGTATCTCATGAACCGTGATAGCTAGCCAGTTGAAATTTCTACAGATTATGTATTACTGTTGCTGCTATAACAACAAATACTAAAAACAGAATAAAATAAATATTTAGGAGGGGCTCCCATACAACGAAGTGAGGTTTTTTCTCGTTTTTTTCGTGCGCGAATCCGACTCGCACTTGGCCAGTTTTTTTGGTTGTTTATGTCAGTAAGTATTTCAGAATAACCCCCTAAACGTGGTTTAGGGAATAAGTAATTATCAAATAAATTTTGAGTTGTTTGTATGTGTGGAAGCGCGGTTATAGGGCGAGAATCAGACGGTCCGCGTTTAAAACCCACTTACCGATTTCAGTAAATAAGAAAAAAAAAACAAAATTACCTACCCATTTTATTATTGATTCGGGTCGAGAATCAATAACATAGTTACCTCCTTGAATTTGACGAGGATGCAAAACAACACCTTGCATATACATATAGTTATTTGAGTTTATTCTTCTTTGACTTTGTTAGCAGGATAATGATGATGATGATAACAATAAGCCTGATGACCCTGCTGTAACCACTAGTACACCTTCTACTGCCCCAGCCACTGTCCCTGCTCCGTACAAATGTGAACAATGTCAACATTCTTTTAAGGTTAGTTAGATAATGATTACTGTGACCCTGTTATCAAGGGCTCAGTTACGGAGACGCGGTGCGTTGTGCGGCGCGGCCCGCTTTCAATTCAAACATACATTCATATGGCAATGTATGAGAGAGTTTACGGAGAAACGCGGCATCACACGTGCAAATATATGTTGGATTTTAATCGAATCAG
Source organism: Cerastis rubricosa (assembly GCA_949152445.1). NCBI lineage: Eukaryota > Metazoa > Arthropoda > Insecta > Lepidoptera > Noctuidae > Cerastis > Cerastis rubricosa. Next base: position 11,035,198 of record OX424536.1, read on the forward strand.
AGATCGTTTTTTTTATAAATCGACATGCCTTTGTTGCGGGGTGCTGCACGTATTGCTTTCCTCCTCCTGCAACGCCGCGTGCGCAACGTTGCCCCCCGCGGCGGCCACCGCTGCTCCCCGCACACCGCGTCTTCGTACACAACATAGCCGTACTCTGCCATATGTTTGTTTGGGCGTGCGATAACGCGGTCCGCTGCACAAACCGCCTCTCCGTAAATGAACACTAACCTCGCTGTCTATCGCAGGGCTGTATATTTTATGCCGCAAAATAGGTAGTCAGTTATTTCAAACATTTTGGACGTGTAAGTATCAGTTTTGTATGATTTTTTTTTGTCCGCCTAAGTTTTGCGTTGTCATCTATACAGACTATAAAACATATTACTGTGGCCATACCACAGCAAATAATAATAACGATAGAACAGACAGACGTATTGATGATTATTTTTCCACATCAGCGTCGAGGTATGCTGGTGAATCATTTATGGCGCGTTCACAACACGGAGCCCGCGGGAGTGCCGCTGGAGCGACGTGTGCGCCACTTCCCGTGCGGTTCGTGTCCCAAGATATACAGGACTGCGGCGAAGCGCGACCGGCATGTGCAGAGGCATCATCCAGGTAAAGTTTCGTCAAAATGACATAAGAAAGTCTCACCGTCCTTTGCCACTTCCTAGTATTTTAACAGATAATTATTATGTTTTTGCTTGGAATGGGTATTAACTTCTTTAAAAATAAACACAATTAGACTTGCAATAACCCCAGCTAACTTCATAGATACTTCGACATAATTACAATAGACCCATTTAGACGCAAAAATAGGTACGCTATAAAATTCGGTCTCATTTGACAGAATACAAGGTTATGGTATGACTTGTGTGCAGGCGCAGCCAAAGTCCGTGGTCAAACGTTAGAGGGCGGCACGCGCGTGTGCGAGCCGGCCAAGTGTCCCGCCTGCCCGCGCCAGTACGCTACGAGAGCCAAGCTGCTGCAGCACCAAAGGGCCCATCACCCCTTCTTGGTAAAACACCGCATTTCGTTAAAAACCTATCAATATAATGGTAATGCCCGAGGGCACAACATACCTACCTTCGTGGTAAAACAATCAGTGGTACCATTATGTTAAGAACTTGTCAAGATGATTTCATGTTACTGGTTGTGAGAGCTGGGTCACTGCACGACAAAATCAAATTAGGTTTAGAGTCAGCAGTTTTGGAACGTCAAAAATTACATGACAGTCCATCAAAACAGCCGCCCTTCACCACTCTTGTGAAGTAATTACCAGAGGTCGGAATTAGGTAGAGTTATTTTTGTACTTGCATCGAAATGTTGATATTAATATGGATCTTCCCTTGCGTGTGTGCATTGGAATTTTGCAACTTCGGACATCCGATATCGGATGGTTTAAATTGTGTAAAAGTAAATAACTTTTTTATTTAATAAATCACGGGATTTTTCTGCTCTTTAAAATTAATCTCGGGATTTGAGGCATATCCACTTTATTCTTCCGCTGTATGTAATCAGTATAAGTACACAAATAACTCTACCTAATTCCGAACTTTGGTAATTACTTTAACTTGACTATAGATACCAGGTTAGTATTTAAGCTAGGAAGAAGGAATGGAGTACCCTAAACTTGCCAACAACACAGCTGTTGATTAAGACCAACTTGGTTCTGTCGATATTTTTTCTGGGATGACGAAAACAATCCAACCCAGTAATAAAAAAAATATTTAATAAGTATCCCAGCATGTGTCGTTAGCGAGATAAACATCGTGAGAAAACTTGAATTATCGCGTGTTGATCTTTATGGAGCAAATAGTTGCGTTCTAGTAATTGGGTATTACAGGTACAAAAAATATTAATGCCACAATTTCACCGGTTGGTTTCCGTTTTGAAATATATCAGTGTCTTCCAAATACACTTAATTTACTTTTTCTGGAACTGTGGGGGCATTTCCGCTGTTATCCGCCCATTCACGCCCTGCCGTTATTGTTCCATCGAGAAAATTAGATATTGTCCTCTCAAAAAGCGAACTTCTAGTAAGTACTAACTATATATTTTTTAATTTATTTCTAGATCACGCTACCAACAACCAAAAACTCTCCGAAAAAAGCAGTAGGTAAGTTAAGTTAAATATAAAATGGTATATTATTATCATTTACTATTCTAATTTACGATAAATAAATCATCCATTGTAATGAAGTAGTCTATGTGTGATTTTAATTTAAGTATTTGTATTGTGTACCTACAAATATTTTTAAACAAGTATTTCAAATAAATTATTGAATCTCTCTGTGCGTTTTTATTTTATGTAAGTCTACTGATACGACATCGTAATTAACGGGTACTTAGTCTGAACGGCCCAAATCGAATGGCACGCGGGCCATTCGACCGTAAACAAAAATTGTCTACGTTCGAATGGCCCGGTGGTCAAATGAATTTAAAAATAATTCAAAAGTACAGTCGCAAACATTCTATTAATCACATAGTTTATGAATTTTAACTAAATAAATATTTAATTATTTGAAATAGTCTAAATAAACGGAATACATCTTCATAACCGGTCGGCACGATTTCAGGTAGCTAGATAAACAATGACCCTTCTTGTCATCCAATCACAGGTAGGATGCTTATCTGTGACGTCAGAGGACTATGGAGAAATATGTTTAATAGTGCAACTTAGTAACACCACTGTTAATTTTGCAATTGTCCATTAATGTTGTGCATTGAACTTTTACTTTCGAGAGTTTTGTGTTTTGTTTACTGTTGGATCCTGGTAAGTTTTTTTGATATATTATAAAGCCAATTGCATATAATGCAATATTTTTCTCAAAATGTTTCTTCAGTTAAAGGCGTTTCATATGTATTCTATATTTTTGGGTCCAAGAACATAATATGATCGAATTTAATATAAGTACTTACATCTCTTTCAACTCGTATGTAAACAACATCAATATTCGGGCTAAAGACTAAGCTACCATATTTTATTTAGAACATAAATAATATATGACAGGGACTAGATTTTAGACCATACACATACAAATCTGTATTATATACTTTCACACTTCTAAGGCCCATATTGTATTTTCTAGGTTTAAATAATCATAGAAATGGATGACGCACATCCCTCTACATCACAATCTGCAAGTGAGGGTATATCAAGAAAAGGTGCTCGCCTTCTACGTAAAGGTGGTTATGAATATAATTGGAAAAGGCTGAACAAAGACGGAACAGAACTTTGGCGTTGTGCAAAAAAAAGTACGTGCAGTGCTTCTATTAAAACCAAAAGTAACCCTTTAACAGTTGTACGTGAAACATCACATAATCATGGACCTAAAGACTTAGAAACGAGGGAAATTAAAGAGCAAATGGAAAAATGTATAAACGCTGTTCAACACGACGTATCTATTCCGATTCCTCAAATATTTAATGAGCACATGCAAATACTTACACAAAAAGGAGTACAAATTTTACCTAAGTTTGAAAATATAAGCAAACATCTATACCAAAAACGAAATAGCTCAATTGGAGCCAAGAGACTTTGCTTTAGAAAAGGAGCTGACGTTATTATCCCTCAAAAATATTTATTTATGTTATTTTCGGATTATCAATGCAGACAAAAAAGAATATTGATATTTGGACATAAGGATTTCACTGTTTATTTGCGGCAGTCAAGAAGTTTTTTCTTTGATGGGACATTTAAGATCTGCCCGAATGGATTTTATCAAGTTTTTACAGTTCATGCAGATATAGGAAGCACTCAAGAATTTGTTAACGTGATTCCTATTTTGTATGCTTTACTACCTGATAAGAAGCTTGACACATATCAGTTACTATTCCAATTAATAAAAAGTCAAGAACCAGAATGGAAACCAACTTATGCCACTATGGATTTTGAAGCAGCTACCATAGTTGCATTACAAAATATTTTTCCAAATGTTAAAATAACAGGGTGCAATTTTCATTTTAGTCAATGCTTGTGGCGTAAAGCAAATAAATTAAATCTACACAAGACCCATTCAGGCAAGGCACATATAAAATTATGTACAGCATTATCACACATTCCTCCACAATTCGTTGACGATGGTTGGCTTTATATTATGGCAGAAAGTCCGTGCAGTGATAATTTTACAAAATTCAACGATTATTTTGTTAGCACATGGCTAGACGATAAGGTGAATTCAAGTATCTGGTGTACATATAATAAATATCATAAAACAAATAACATTGTAGAGTCATGGAACAATAGAATTAGAAAATTCATAAAAGTCAAACCAAATATTGGTCAACTTCTGCAAGGGTTGCATAACGACTTCAAATATTATTCAAATCAGATAAGGAAACCTGATGGCATCAAAATTTCAAAAAGGAAACCTGAAACTTTATCAAGAAACTGGAAAATTCAAAGTATTGTAGAAGAATTATTGACTGGACAGATAAGCGTGGGGCATTGCTTAGAAAAATTAAAGTTTTAATCAATTATATCGTTCAGACGTATTTTCTTTTTATTTTGTTGGTTTTTTATTTTAAAATAAGCCCGATTGTTACTAAATCTTATTGATTAATATTGTATTTTTATATTTTGTTGATTTGTTTTTCTAGAATAAGACTTATTTTAGGTAAATCTTATAGTAAATTCTCATATTTTGTTGATATGTTTCCTTACAATTGCTGGTTGGTTTTGACTAAACATTGTTGTATAATAATATTTTTATGTTTGTTCATTTGTTTCTCTAAAATAAGACTGATTTTCACTAAATCTTATTGTGTAATAGTAAATTCCCACGAATTGAGGATTTTTATTCTTTAAAATTAGGCTGCTTTTGACTAACTTTTTAATTGTATTTTTTTACATTTTGTTGATTGGCTTGTTGTTTTATTTTATCTTATTGTATATTTTGTTGATTGTTTTAATGAAGATAATACAAATCTAAGAAAAAATCATCTTTTATTTAAACTTTTTACTTTTGCACCCGAATGTACATAATGTAGTTTATCCATTGAATTAAGATAGATTGTGTCACCAACGGGCCATTTGTACGTAGACGATTTTTGTTTACGTTCGAATGACCCACGTGCCATTCGATTTGGGCCGTTCAGACTAAGTACCCTAATTAACGTGCCACACGGATTGTTGATACTCATTCCCTTTTTTTTAATGTAAAGTCAAAACAATCAGAAACAGTTTCTCAATCAATTCTATTCCAATATTTGTATTTTTTGTAGCCTGAGTATCGCCTACAAATCTAAGTACTTACCAATTTTTATTTGGAAGTTTCATAATAATTTAATGAAAACAACTATCGAGAATGTGAGATCATTGACTTCAGTTTAATCTCATATATTTTTACTGCTCATTATAGTTAGACGATATAGGTACCTAGCCCTAGCCATAGCTATCACTTCATATGATGGCCGTCGGAAATTGAGATTTATCACATTAAAATTCGGTTTGATTATTCTTTATTCAAACAACCTGATAAAGCTTGACATGGGTTCAGATCATCTCAGTTATCTCTCTCCCTCGCAGATATTTCGTACCAAGAGTGAAAGAGAACAACTGATCATTGTCGTATACAAAAGGTTTCATTAGGTACGGCAAAAGTATCTTGTTTATTTTCATTCGGCAACGGGCAATCCAGTGAACAGCAGAGGTTCCGTTACTTAACTGTCCAATTAATATTCGTCCACTGGGGCCTTAATTTATTTACAACTGACATCCTGCGCTCTGCGGTAATTCTGTGTTATTGATTTTATGTAGAACAAAACAATGTTGACAGTTCACAGTACCTAGGTACTAAGTGTAGTCCTAACAAGAAGCTGTGAAGTGCCTGTATGCCCGTTGAAGTTATGACATGTGTGAACTGTGTTAAAATGGATTATGACGTAGAAGAAGGGACGATACCAAGAGATTTCATTGAATACGACTTTGCTGAAGATGCGCTGGACTTTGAGGTTAGTTTTACCGCTACTTTCTTAACATTCACCGTAACTATCAAGTTTTACATAACTAACTTACTGTAGGTGTTGTGTAAGGTTTCATTAAAGTGCCCTCAAAAAAGTTGGGACTGCCAACAGTATGAAATAACAGGGATATAAATAATTTGCTTTGACACTCTTCCCATTTTATTGAAGTTAATTAATGCTTAACCCTAGAAAGATAATCATATTAAGTTATACGTAAAAGATAATCATACGTAAAATTGACTCCTTAGTTTTGAGTGGCTGATAAATGAAGATTTTTTTACTGATTTGAGTAAAACTAAAAAAATAAGTTTTCTACTGCTGTAATCAATAAAATATAATAACATTTACATAATTATATTTATTCTTTTAATAATAATAAACAAGAAAATTACAAACTGCTTAATAATCAACAAAACTTAGGAACTTCTTTTTTCTTCTAATTTTTTTTCATAATCATACCATAAATTAGTATATTTATGTTATATTCTAAGTAGTAAAAATACTATAATTGAACAATAACATGAAAATTATATAAAAATCCGTCATAATAGCTAAGGCTGTTATTCGACGAGAAGCCGTTGAGCGAGTCCCTTGTTGAGAGCTTTCTTCCTCCATGGGGTCAATTTCACAGGGAGTTGCTGCCTCGCCTTCCCTCACTTCATCCACAACACCTTTTTCCTCATTGCTCTGGGCGTCATCCTCACTCTTGTGATCTTCAACTTCGCTTTCGGTGTCAGCACAGGGCGGCTCCCTTCACCCTCTAAAAGAGCAGTCAGGATGTGGTCTTCATACAAATCTCAAATCCCCATTATGCTGTAGCAATATCAGGATAATTAAACAATATGAAAAATAACTAATACAATAAATAAACCACGCAAATAACAATTTCACCAAATATCGTAAAAGTCACGTAAAAGATAATCATACGTAATTTTGACTCCTGTGACTATGGTTTCTCAAAATTTCGGGCACTTACCTCAATGAAGCGATGGCACACGCTAGGTCCCAGCCTCGAATGTGATGTCTGAAATACACGACGCCGGATTCGCAATAGTTAAAAAGATACGGCAATATTTCGTTCGCGTGGGAGTCATTTTGACGTAGATTATCTTTCTAGGGTTAATTGACATACCTAGTTACTAACTTTCCTATTAGTTAACGTCACCAACAGTTATCGGTAGGTAATTAAAATAATTCAATTAGGCAGTCTATACCCAAAGAATAGTCTTCACTATTACTTTATAATATACAGCACAATCATTCCAATTGTATCTGAAGCCTTCCATAGCATAAGAATCTGCGTAACATACCGACCTCAATCTAAACGAAAAATCAACTGACCTAAACGGGTCAGTAGTCCTTCAACAACTGTTAGCCCTAAGTTAAACCCACGACCTGTGCCACTACAACATAAACCAAAACAAAACAAACTAAGTGTGAAGTCGAAGTGTCATAGTAATCTAATCACAGTCCACTTCGCTCCTCGAGTCGAGATGATTCATGATTGTCTATGGTGTTAGAGCGAAAAGGCAGAACATTATCGTCTCTTTCAGCCATATCATTAGGTATAGAGTTATATACTCTGTGTACCTGATATAGGTAAAAAAACAACAAACAAACTTACAACATATAGGTATGCTTCACTACTCACTAGCTTCATGACGACTGACGAGTTTTGCCGTAGGTAGTTGGCGAGACGCGCTCGGCTAATCGTAGCACCGCGATTGAGCACAGCTGGAGCGCATATTTTCGGAAGATGCGGTGGTCGCGCGAAATCCGTAATTTGTAATCTCACTGATTAGTGTGGTGTCGCGCTGTAGAGTCGTCTAGTGTGTGTTGTGGAATAAATGAACGTCAATTATGGTGTGTTTCGGCGATAGATGTGGCTGCGGCGCGTTTTGCCGCCGTTTGTTTTGTCGAGCTCGACCACCGGAGGCAGAGGAAAATGAAGAAAACTTACCGGTTACTTTGGTAATTTTGTAAAAAATATTTAAATTAAAACTTAGAGTGTATGCTTAGTGACCATACGTCCCGTTTTGAACAGGACTGTCCCTTTTCTCGGGCACATGTCCCGTTGACTCCAGATAAAGCTCTGGGACGCAAAATAGTCCTGTTTTCAATGTCTTTAAAGACAGAAACAATTTTCTTATATAAAATCATCACCAGCTTTATCAAAGCAAATCCTCTGACAATAAACATAATAAATATTTAAAAAAAAATGTCAGAGGAACTTTGCCTAAGTACCTAATAAAGCTGGTGAATTGTTAATTGATTGAATTTTTCACAATTTGTTATAATGAAAATAATTAATCTGACCATAATTATCGTGAATACTAGTTATATTAATCTACACTTACTATAAATAAAAAAAAAATTGAGTTTATTTTCGTCGTTAGGTCCTGATAACCATATTTAAACCGTTGTCCCGTTGTAAGTTAAAAAAAGAATGGTCAGTTTAGCTTAGCATACAGTATGCTTAGTGTTTATTTATGTGAATGTTAAGTATTTGTTTTAGACTTATACATAAATTAATTTATAATAAAGTCGCGCACTTTTCACTGCTTGGCACCGGATTGAAGGCTATTTAGTTCCCACCAACACTTTAATTACAATTGCTGTGAAAATCCTTGTTAACAAACCAAACGTAAAGTGTTTTTTACTCCACCTTGAGTGACGCACTGTAACATGACTCACTAAGTTTATGTAAATACTTTCTGCCACCAGAGAGTGAACTTTAAACAGGCCATTATTTGTTGACATCCTTAAAAAGATTATTATTATTATTTTATCATAATTTAGCATAATGTAACTTATAAAATATAACTTATCATAGGTAAGTACTTAAATCAGTAAATTACAGCACAGGTTCGCAGCTTTGCACTATGAGGAAATTCGGATCTTCTATAAATTATTAATCTCTAATGAATGAATGAGTCACAAGTTTGAGTTGTCTTTTAGATAGATTAGGTAGGTACTTACCTAACCGGTAGTTACTTACATCGATAAATTTTAGCACTTACTTATTAAAATGATTTCAATAAGTAGGTGCTAAAATTTATCGAACGTCAGCAATTCCATGAAAATATTGTTATCTTTGAGGAAAATACAATGCAATCTTCGTTCATCGATGCAATCTACTTAAATCTTTTGAAGGTAGGTACCAACTGCGGCTTGTTCTTATCGTCAATTTTATTAATGCACTTATCAGCTTAACTGAAAGGGTAGGCTAGGGTAGGTACCTTACCTACCTATCCACCCTACCCTCCTTACCTTTTAAACCTTCCTTGGACTCTACAAATATTCTAAAACAATAATTAGCCAAATCGATCCAGCCGTTCTGGAGTTTCAGTGAGACAAACGAACAGCAATTGATTTTTTTATGTATAGATATAGATAGATAGATCTACGACTCACACGAAGATCGCGGGCAACAGCTATTTTGACTAGGTAGAATGGGTCCCGCTTGCTTTTCAGTTTTTTCAGTCGGTGTTTTTAGTTTTTTATTGCCTTCTTTTTAGTAGTCTAGTAGGTAATGTGAAAGATTTACCCAGTACTAACTGCGTTGTGGAGGTCAGATAGGCAGTAGCTCCATGTAAAATGCTGGTATTCAGCTGCATCCAGCATCCGGTTAGACTGGAAGCCGACTCTAACAGAGTTGGGAAAAGGCTAGGCAGATAATGATGAATGTCGTAAAAGATTTCGTAAATGATTTAACTTTTTTAGGGTTCGGTACCCAAAGGGTCAAACGGGACCCTATTACTGAGACTTCGCTGTCCGTCCGTCCGTCCGTCCGTTATATTTTTCAACTAACAGTACCTACCTATAGCTCAGTGTCCTACCATTTATTATGTAACGTGCTCTTGAAATGTTGCAATTCCTGTTCCGATAAATTAAGGAAAAATCACCTTCCTTCATGTAACTCTAAATAGTCAGAAGTTAAAACCGTTTCATGGTCACAATAATCTTATCAATAATATTATTATCAAATGTAGGTAAATATCATAATATCGCAACAAAATTATCCAATGTTTATGTACCAAGTTACCTGACAACGACAGAAAGATGTTAGCGGCAGGATTAGCCGTCAGCGAGTGCGACTGTCCTAACAATGTTGTGAAAATAATTTTATTCTGATTCCGACCAAGCGAACAACACGGTATTTTATTTTCAGTGCGAAGGTTATCGAGTGAAGCTGAGCTCACTGCAATTTTTAAATAATGCTCGGTTAATCATTCATGAAATCATGACGTAACGACATTAATACATCCGCCTAAATAGTGACACTGGAATCTAAGAGGATAGTTGGAAAAGTTATGGCAAAGATTTTTAACGAAACCTTGAAACGTTTTTTCCAAGCTATAGGTGATGATAATTATGTCTTTTCATTGACCAATATCGTTGTTACTGATTGAAAGTGCACCTGCATCATGTTTTGGTACATATAAGTATATCTAATATTTAAGCACTATTTTTGTAGATTATTATAGGCACTTGGTATCTATTTATAAGAGGCAAAGAGGAAAATATCTCTTACTTACTTGTCACATCCTGTCTGACTATTACACAAAGTGTTTCTCGGGATCGCATTCTGAATCACGGATAAATGGAAAGTAAATAAACAAGTTGCTAATTTGCAAAAAACTATGACAGATTCTATAAACAAACGTCTTATCTTAGTAGTTTGTAGACCACAAACGAGAAAGAAAATCGATCGCTGAAATAGTACTGTTTATCGAGAACTGTCAGTAAATTCATGGACATAGCTTGAGCCTTTTATGAAATAGGTACCTAGCTAAACTGTCACAAGACAAGGGTTTCAAAAAAAAAACAAAAACAAAATCATTTTTTTTTATTTTACATAGGCCTACATGGGCACTTATAAAACGTCGACAGAAGAGGCACGGTTCGGGTTGGTCGTTTCCTATGGAGAAGAACCGGCAAGAAACTCCATGGTTACTCTTTTAAAATCATTTGGTTCTACAATATTTGGATGTTACAGCGTTAGTACCTAAGTATGAGAGGACAGCGTAGGCCCGACAATAAGTCATCGCTTACTACGAAAGGTAGAAAAAGATAATGGTGAAAAAAAAAAAATTACAAAGCCTACAATGTCCGCACATTCACAAAAAATATGAATGAAAAAGAATCTATACAAAAGTAAAAATAAAACTAAGAACAATTATTTAAACAATTGACACAAATGTAGTCATCAGTACTGTAACTATTCTGCACAATGAATAAACGGTGCAATGATTTGAAAACTATTGTAAAACATCTGAGAAAAAAAGAATAGAATAAATAAAATTCGGAATAGTTAGAGACATCCACACATTTGTGTCGTTTATGAGCTACCAGGGAAGCCGCATGAGCAGAAGGAACTACAGCCAAACTTCTTTATCTTCAACATAGTCCTTAATTTTGTAATATGCTTTTTTAATAAGGACACGTTTGATGCAATTTTTAAACTTTCCATCGGTCAGTTCTATAACTGACTTTGGCAACTTATTATAAAAGCGTATACTGTTTATAAGAAATGACTACTAGTTTTTGTTAATCTAAAGGGTATTACAATTTCGTGTTTACTGCGTGTGTTTATATTATGGAAGTCGCTTCTAATTTTGAAAAGCCCTCGGTTTTTGCGGACATATAAAATACATTCTAAGATATAAAGTGAAGGCAGAGTCAGTATATCGATCTCTTTAAATTTTTCTCTGAGGGACTCGCGAGGACTCATTTTATAGATCGTGCGGACTGCCCTCTTTTGCAATATAAAAATTGAATCAACGTCTGCTGCCGATCCCCACAGCAGAATTCCATAAGACATAATACTGTGGAAATACGCGTAGTATACTAACCTAGCTGTGGCTACATCAGTCAACTGCCTTATTTTCCTAACTGCATAGGCGGCTGAGCTTAACCTCCCCGAAAGAGTTCCAATGTGCGCGCCACACTGCAGTTTTGAATCGATAGTAATTCCTAAGAATACAGTTTCCGCGATAACATCAAGTTTTTTGCCGTCAAGATCTAAATTAAGGTCACGTTGAGTTACATTTGGTAAAGAGAACTTTAGACATTTTGTTTTGTTCGTATTCAGTAAAAGATTGTTAGCTGCAAACCATTTCGAGAGAACAGTTAGACTTCCGTTGACATGTATGACATCCGTATCTTTCCTATGAATTTTAAAAATTAGCGAAGTGTCATCAGCAAACAGAATTATATCCGATAATTTGGCCATCATATATGGGAGATCATTAATATAAACAAGAAATAGGAAAGGACCAAGAATTGAACCTTGGGGCACACCCATCCTGACTATAGACCCATTTCGTTTTAACAAACGTCGAAGTTATTTGGAAAGCACGTGGCGACAGGTTTTAAAGCTTCAAATAGGTACATGAATATTAAATACAAAACTATTAACGTTTACTATTTCTCAATGGAAACATGCACCCTAACACTGTCCTTTTATTTAGTTGTAACTATACAATACGAACAGAGAGCTTATGTATTGAACAATAACGCTATAGGTATATTCATGCTCCCACTAAAACTTATTGATTAAACACGAAACAGGGCACTGAAATTCGTACACCGACACAGTCGTACTGTACATATGTATAGGTACCTACTTTACTACATAGCCATCAAGTTAGGTGCATGTTGATTGTGTTTAAGCACGCGAACTTGCTCCTTGGCGTTAAATACGCCTGCTCCTAATTACTTACAACAGCCAAGTGTTTACGATAATTTCGCTAAGTAACAGTGATGGTCATTAGCTGTGAAGTACTAAATAGATGTTAACATTAACTTTATGCGCCGTAAAGTCGATCCTAATAGACCTCCTAGAACGTTTTCATGATTAGCGTTTGCTTGAAGTTTAATTCACACCCCATACAAAATGTAAACAGATCCTTCACGAAGCCGTCAACCAATTTGAATGTCTTTGCCATCAACCAAGCATTCTGTAGATAAAATAAAAAACTCTACGCAAAAAATATGCTGGGAAAAAAAGTTTTCATCAAACAAAACTTTAATAATAAACATGTTAAATATACCCGTTTCCACTGTTATTGATTATGCTGGGAAACTTTTTTTTTTGGGGTTGATATCATGGTTCATGACTCATTGTGACGCACTAAAAACATTGTGCCGATCGATGCTTTGATTAGTACCTATAGGTGTCATGGAGGGTATACTACATTTATAAATAACGTAACTTACAACATAAACACTAGTATTCAAAAAAAAACTTTTTCAAAGTTGGAACTTTGACCTTAAATATAAATCTTACTTATATCTAAAAACTAGAAGGTTTCTGTAGAGCCCAGAACAAAAAAAATATCGTTATGACGCGTTGCTAAGTTGTATGTTAATCGGTTATCGCAGTTTGGGCATGTGATACGGAGGAATGAGGAAAATGTTGTGAGGAAAGTTTTGAGTATGAATGTGGATGGGTATAAGAGTAGAGGAAGACCAAAGAAACAATGGATAGATTGTGTGAAGGATTAATATGGCAAAGGACGTACCTAACTGCTGAAATAACGAGTAATAAAACGGTATGGGAAAAGAAAACATCCTGCTCTGACCTCAATTAAATTTCGATAAGGGCACGAGAATGATGATAAAGGAAAAGTAATACATGTGCCCAGATAAAAAGTAACTTATACTCATACAGTATAACCTACTTTTGGGTTGCATAAATCAAATAGGCAATCGCTACAAGTAAAATACTGGATTTCAGCTGCTTCTGATTAAACTGGAAGCCGAATGCCGAACCCAATATACATAATTGAGAAAAGATTGGTAAAATGATGGTGATAGCCATACCATGTTTTCCTAATTTCATACAAATACAAGAAAATTAACAAACATACATTATGCAATGTAGATTTTATGAAAATATACTTATATGATTCTGGTTTATAAATAACTAGTGACCCGCCCCGGCTGCGTATTGCCAAACTGTATACTGACCCAGACCGGGGTTGCTCTGAGTATGATCGCAGTTTGCCTTTGTAGCTGAAGAGCAAACTGTATACCTATTCAGAGAGTGTCTGAATCAATATACATTTTGCTTTAAAATACTAGAGCAAAATACATACGAGTCCAGACGTCCATACTTTCCAGTGTCTGGTGTAGTATGTAATATGGCATCGATAATTTAGAGCAAAATGCATGCGAGTGCAGACATGTTTTATCTCTTTTATTCCCGCACGGCGCGCTATCATGCCTGCCTTGTCTTCTTAAACTTGCGCCGCTTGCGACCTTGACTCTTTTTTTTCGCCAGTGGCCGTTACTTCATTTGCAATTACGCACGTGTCAAGGTTATTCTTTCACAAATAAAACAATTACTTGCCAATCGAATATAAACCGAAATTACAAATAGGTACAATTTACTGTGTGTCAGTACATCTTTCTTATGAAAAATGTATAAATACTGGAATTGGAAATACTTATAGTTTTTTTAACACCCTGTGTAGTTGTTACAGTTCAAAATTATTTTTTGTCATACAACGGGTTTTCTTTAGTTAAAACTTAAATTAATTCACAATAGGTATGTTTTTAAGAAAAGTTGTTCAGCTTCGTTTTAAAGTTAGTTACAGATATTCGCGTGTCACAGTTTGCTTTACATACAAGCGAGCAAAATGCATACATTCTCAGATTGCTCTGAGCTCGTATGTACTTCGCTCCAATTTGTTGCAAGCAAAATGCATACATTCTCAGATTGCTCTGAGCTCGTATGCACTTTGCTCCAATTTATTTGTGATTTTAATGAGCACGATGTAGTTCAGTACAGACTACGGGTGTCTGAGTCAGTATACAGTTTGGCAATACGCGCCCCGGCTTCGCACGGGTGCAAAGCTGATACTAAATTATATGTCCTTACAACGTTCACAGCTTTTCAGCCAGTTTTTGCAATGTAAGCGCTTAAAAATGTGTTTATTTACGACAACACATTAGAAACATCTAAAATTATCATTGTTTCTCTCCTAGTTTATGCATATATTATACATTTAAACGTTTCTCTTGAATTACTCTATCTACTTATTAAAAAAACCGCATCAAAATCCGTTGAGATCTAAACATACTTAAGGACAGACAAACAGCGGGCGACTTTGTTTTATACTATGTAGTGATTTTATAGCGTAACCTCAGTCCAAAGTTATCGTAATCCAGTACTGAAAATAATTATTATTCCTAATGGCGCAGTCGTCAAGATAGCTTATCGGTGAAACGCGGAAATGATTTTATTTATTTACCAAAAATTATAGCTACATTAAAGACTCATGCAATACGATGCTACGAGCTCGTATAAGCCACAAACAAGTCATGAAACTTGAAAGTAGTTTGATGATGTAACATCATATTTCATTAATAACTAGACATACGAGGACTGTCCTCCACGAGGTCTGTCCCAAAAACTACGGTATAGCCAGCGTTCATTTCTACGAGCTGTACAGGGTGTTATTTTCCGCCACCCGTCCACGTCGCGTTTCCATCGATGCCTGCACTTCGTGAAGGACTACTGGAATTCAATTTCTAAATGGGGTTTTAGTATAAGTTACCTGTCGTATTAGCTCCAACGCAAGTCCTTGTCCTTGTGATTAACTGCTGTCCTTTGGTTGCTGTTTTCAAAAGGAAACAGTCAAAAGTCGCGGGAGGCTACCTGTGTCAGAACTATTTGAAGGTTTGCGAAGCTGTACGTTGAGAACTTTGGTTTTGTTAAAAAATGTCGCACAAGGTTCTGTGAATGTGCGTTGCATTATCGTTTTGAAGAAGCCAATCACCGCTTGCCCAAAAAATATTGTTCTTGGGTAAGTTTCCTTATAATCGTATCACGCATTTTTTTCAAAACTTTATCCTTATTCCGAGTTAAAAGCCAGATTTGATGCAACTTCTGATCTTTGACAATTTAAGCAATAAAAAATCCAACAAATGCAAACAAAAAACTCTGTTAAAGACTTAAAAAAATCACAACGTTCCTTCCTTTTGAGTTTGCCGTGGGTAGGTGAAAAAAACATCACCCTGCACGAGAGCTAGGGAGTCCCATCGGTAACTGTGGTAATCCAAGGACTTCATGAGGGATTACCGATTACCGCTAACGCTCATACTCGTCAGAGATCGTTTCTTATTTTTAACTTTATTTTCGAATTATTGATTTCGTCTTTTACTCTGGACGCTCTTAACTTGCCCGTATTTCTACATCGTTCTCACATACTAGTAATTCTCAACACGATTGATGTAACCAAGATTTTGTAACATATTTTGATTTAAAAGAGTGTCCATGGAGTTTCTTGCCCATTCTTCTCCATAGAGATCTACGCTTTGGAATGGGCAACTACAGTACTTTCACAAGTTATTATGTCTTGTGACTGGGACTGTAGCTTCGCGTTCTTCTTTTTTGTTCTTTGACTTTCAAAAGTGCCTGTAATGGTCTAATTGAAATAAATTCTTTGAGTTTGAGTTTGAGTTTGAGTTTCTTCAATCGTTCTAGCGCGCAGGCAAACCATGAAGGAGGTCGAATAGTTTTGTGACAGACCTCGTAGGTATTTAGTTCCTAGACGTATTATTGATAATCGTGATGACAGTATCTTCAGTCATATGTCGGTAATGTTACAATTCGCCCAACGTGCACATTTAAACAACGAACTAGCAGGTAAATTGCCTTCCATTCCCGCTAAGGGTATATTATGTTCTGTGCTTCCATCCCTTGCAATTCGTTAGTTGTTTATCTATCCAAGGAACAAGGATTTATTACGGTTCCCTTCGCACACGGTTGATATTCTAGGGGCACTCGTATTCCTAATAGATGGAGCAGAGACCTATGCATCTACACAGCGACGAAACCTCTGTTTATGTAGGCTACAGTATGAGAATTGAAGGTTTGTAAATTATTTGAAAAACAAGGCACACAACATTAAGTTTTGCATGATATTCAAGGCGTTCAGTTCATACATTAGGTATGTTTTGATCATTGTTTGTGTATGTTTGTAGCTTAGAAATGAGAATGTGTGTTACATGTCCTTAGTCCTTACTTATATGCAATTTCAATTACACACCCTACCGTTTTCCAATTGGGTGCTGCAGCTTAAATTGTTTTCCCTATTATAAATGCAATCAATGTACACCCAGTTCATATTTATCATCCTAAATCAAGCGGTGTCTTATTAAAAAAACCCTGACACCAATTAAGGAAAAGCCATGCCCAATGACCTCATCGTCGTAATTCTGTAGGTAGACGTTTTTGGTGAGCGAATTCGTGCATCGCTTGTTGATTACTTTGACTCACAAAGTAAGCGATTGAATCATAGAACTAAAATAATAAAGTGCACGACTAGCTCCTATATTGTATTTGAGTAGTTAAGGTGGAATCAAAAGGGTAGCCCGCAAAATTAAAATTTTCTTAGGTTTTTTTGTAATTTTCCAGTTAGTGTCAGGTAGCATTTTGAACAAAGTATGATACGCGGCCGTAATACTCATTTATTTACCGAACTATAATAATTAAAATCATCAATACAACAATTTTACTTTAATATAATCCCATTGAATGATTTTTTCATGAAATTGTCATTCAATGGGATTAAAGGAACGTAAAAGGGTTGTATTGACGATTTTATTTATTTATTTAACACTTCAAGTACAATGTACAGTGGCGGACTTAATGCCATAGGCATTTTCTACCAGTCAACCTTTGGGTAGAGACAAATAGTGGTAGGTGTCTATTTGTAAAAATATATAATTTAATAAGACATACTAAGGAAAATACAATAAATATACATCAAAATACTATAAATACATTTCAATATATAAATTCTTAAATATAAAAGGATAAAAAATGAGGAAAATATCAACGTTGTGACGTTACTGCTAGCTCCTTTGGAATGTATTTCGCGTACTTTAATTTTAAAAGATAGACGATTAGTTGCCATCCTGATTTCCTGGGGAAGCGCGTTCCACAGAGAAATAGACTGGACGAAGAATGATCGGTGAATGAAGTCTGTACGGTGAGAGAGATTTTAATGATAAGAACTGTATGCAACTATATTTGTTACGGCTGCGTATCATATTTTTATCAACATAAAACCCGTCACTGACCTGTCAATTGTAAAAAATGTAACAAATTTTGAATTTCGCGGGCTACATTGACGCATTCCACCTTAAGTGCTATAACGATTAGTTTCAACCTTGTCAAATGCTAAATAAAGTGCTAAGAACTAATAACTTTGGCATCGATTTACATCTTTAAATAACAGCCAGTTATCGTCGGGCCTGTTTGCTTTTCAAACCTGACTTGAGATTATGATAATTAATAACAAATAAACTAAACTCAAACATAACTGGCCTTCGAAACATTTAACGAATGGTTCATGATCAAAAGATTAATTGAAATAAATAGCACTTGAACTTATCAGGGGTCTTGTTTATTTATAGACACAATACAATCCCTTTATTAAGATGACCGATATAGCCAAACTCTCCCGAGTATAATTGAAAAGTACCTTTCACCTGTTTGCATGAAAGCTTTTTGTCGAACTTGTGACTTTTCACAAGATTCAAGTTACTAGATTAGTAAGAACCTATGATCATATAGGCTTCGACTCAGTTGTCAAATTCTATGGGTGCGTTAACATCACTTGTCAAACGTATGAAGAAAGAGCGAGAGCTTTTTTCTCTGGGAGTTTCCGAGAAAACCGCAAACGTCATATTCTACGTAAAACAATTTTCCCTCGGTGATGGAGTAAACATCTATAAAACAGGTTTATATATAGCCTATAAAAGCTTTGATTGTTTTATTTCAGTCTCAACTGGCGGAGGCGCGAGATGTTAAGTTTACGCAGACCCTGACAGAGCCCCTGAGCATAGGATCACTCATCATATGTACGGGGACGCCCAGCGAAGATCTACCTTGGTAACTTTACACATTAACTAGGTAGTAGGTATATTCTGTTCATGGTCTTTAATATTAAATGAGTTATTGTATCAAGTAGAATAATCCAGAGTGTGGAACTACTAGGTCTGTAGACTGTACTCATGTGCTGTCAGTCTGTATCTATTATAAATAAATAAAATTAAAGTATCTGTTTGTAATTTTAAAATAAAAGCTTTTTACTGAATGCATATGAAAGTACAGTATACAGACAAACAAAAAAACACTTGTTACAAAAAAAGTATTTTTATTAATTTTTGTCGGGTTGTTCTGGGCTAATCTCCGAGACGGCTGATCCGACCGGACTTTTACTAGCAGTAGGCTGATGTACTTTTATTTGAGAAAAAGGACTAGGGTTCCGTTCAAAAAAAAGTCTCGCGCTGTGTAATTCGGTTAATAGCTGCCAAAATTCGACAGTAAATATCAGCGCCCGCAGTATTCTCCACAATTCCACATGACCTTACTTACGTAGCATAGGTATTTATATTATTTGCGAACATGCAAATCCTGTCATAACGATGAAAGCACTGAAGTTGTAATCGCAGTTGAATTTATTAAGCGGCTTGGTTTGACGACCCGATATTTTATTATTTTGATGCAATGCAGTTAGTCCTGTTATAGGGACATAGACCAGCTTTTTGCTCAACCAATCAGTTTTAAAATAAATCAATTAATAGTCTGTCTTTATACTTCGGACCTTTCCCTGACCTGGCGGTCGTTTTGTTATAGTTTGATCAACCAAAACTTTATTATCTTATCTAAATAATATATGTAGGTACTTTATCAAAGACCTATCTGTACTAGGTTTGCAGTGAACATAGGAAGTGGAGAACCTGACTCGGCGCGATATGCCATCGCCGTACACTTTAACGTTCGACTTCCACAAAATTATGTGGTGCGAAATACGCAGCGACACGGGAAATGGGGATATGAAGAAACAACTTCGTTCAGGTAAGAAATTAAAACAATTTAAAAACTACCTGTGTGAATACTACCACCAGTAGATAGGTCTTTGTTATGACTTAGAGACCCATTTTCCATCTAATAATAAATCTTATCAACACAACAATACATCTTGTTTCTAAACAACAAACGATAAATGCAAATAATTACTACAGCACAGCAACCATGAGAGTTTGTTAACTTCACGCCCAAAATTATCGGTCAATTAGTGTTTACTAACGTAATTTACAAATTCAGTAGGTAGGTATTGTTAGTCAGTTCTCCAAATAAGCGTTATTAACGATAGTATTTTATTTCAGAGCATTTCCTTTTAAAATAGATCGTCCATTCACGATAGAGATTGTAGTGGATGAGAAGGAGACTTTTTGGGCAGTCGACGGGGTACCGTATTGCTCGTATGCTCATAAGAACCCGAGTCCATTGAATGCTGAGTGGGTACAAGTGACAGGCATTAGAGATGCGGCACTGAGAATTCAGAAGACTGATATATTTCCCACATTAGCTCAACCGCCTCAAGAAGTAAGTAGATTGAAGAAAAGTTGTCCTGTAATTACTTCTTCTGGTCCCAAAATTTTGATGATTAATTTTGATATTATGAAAATTTCAATTTTGATGTGAAAGAAGTCCAAGTTAAATCGCAAATTAAATTACACGAGCTTCGATCAATAATATTGATCGAAGTACACGAGTGACAATTTAATGCTCCTACTTTTGATACAAATTGGAGACCTACACTCCTTTTTTAGGGTTCCGACCGAATGGCAAAAAATTAAACCATTATAGATTCTTCATGTGTGTCGTATGTCACAGGCCACAGCCACTTTATTCTGAAACTATATTAGGACTAGACAGTTGAAACTTGGCAGGCACCTAGATGTATTCTGTATCCCCTGTAATTTCTAAAGTAAGACGAGGAAAATTCTGGAAAAAAATAGGTTTGTAGAACGTAAAGAAAACTTTCAACGAAAATTAGTTTGGATAAGATTTGATGTTTAGTTTTTGAGATATGCCTTTTTAACAAACTGCAGCAGTAACTTTGTTTTTCATTAACATACTATGAAAAACAATTTTAGTTTTGCTGGTGAGTGTAAAGGAGATTACCCAACCTCCATACATTTTTGGGCTAATTTCAAAAGTAAACAAACGTATTACTTGAATAGAGCATAACATAATACACATTATTTATTATAACATCTAACTCGTAAGTCAATTCACCGAGAAGTTATTCGACCACAAAATATCTGAAATCACCCAGATTGGGCAAATTTTTTTTTTGCCGGCCCTCTAAAGTATAC
Organism: Cerastis rubricosa; assembly: GCA_949152445.1. NCBI lineage: Eukaryota > Metazoa > Arthropoda > Insecta > Lepidoptera > Noctuidae > Cerastis > Cerastis rubricosa. The sequence continues at coordinate 11,056,348 of OX424536.1, forward strand.
TTATTAAATCAATAGTACATAACAGATTTTTTTTTTATTATTACACCTAATTCGTAAGTTAATTCACCAAGAAGTTATTCAACCACACAATAGCTGAGGTCTCCCAGATTGGGCTAATCCAATTCTTTTTTGGCAGCGTACTGAAATAAACGCAATAATTAAAAAGAGACTTAGTTGGCGTAATCAAAAATATTTAAATGTACAGAAATAAATAAATGATTACCATAAAAACAAAGACTCTCCACAATCGCCAGATATCCACTGCCAGGGAATATTTCCTAGAGGACGAATTGGTGGTGATACATCGAGATGTGGTCGATGACAAGGACCTCACACTCTGAACTGGTGCCAACCTGTAGTGCTTGACACTATAGGTTTGCACCAGGTTTGTCCCAGGGTTCAAGCTACCGGTGTTCAGGGATCCAGAGAAAAGAAAGTCCTAACAATACGAGCCGTATCCAGAAGTACCGCTTAATTTCTTGTTTTCTTTGATCTAGCTGCCTAAGATTCAATCACCACGACTATATTACTAATGAATGACCGTTCAAAATATTGTTATCAATTTTAAACTTAATTAAATTAAATTTAAAAAATATTATATTATAAAAATTTAAAAAAAAAAGTATTCCAGTGTCTTTTATAATAGTGTAATATTTGTAATTCCAGGTACCCATCAGACGTCTTATAGGTGCCTTACCAGAAATAAACGAGCCTAAATGGCAACCAAACGGCATGGCGTCGTTATCGAACGGCATCCCTGAAGGACACGCGCTTATTATCTACGGAAGGTAAGCACTTAGCGAAAAAAATAACAGCTGAGATCCGGCCTAAAACCAAAGAAGTGGGGGCCAAGAGGTCCCCTAACATAAGCATCAGTTATCCTTTAACTGCACTGGACCCGGGTGGTGGAATAAAGTCCACTTCTTCTTGCGGACAGGAAACCTCACTGTGGAAACATTAGGCTGATTATTTTGGATTCTATAAATGCGAACAATCGTGAAAACCGGAGATCAAACGATATTATCATGTAAAACACATTAGTCGTCAGCGCCACATATAAAAGCAAATATTTACATGTCTATAAAAAATGTGCGAAGATCGATAGCTTCCAGTTAACCTCATCTTAATGCCTTGCTGTTGGCTGACGGCCAATATCACTCGGCTGCTGATATACAGTTTCATTAACATTGTTTGCATTGGAATACATGCCTAAATACCATACATAAACATAATATTTATTTGGAATAAGTATATCGGCGCAACTACAACAATTCGTCTAGAAAAACCTAGAATAACTAAGTTTAATCATTTAATTGTCCTAAAAATTAGTTTAAAAACCATAAGTTGATTACTTTGAATTTATTACGATGTAAAATGAATGTCATCATTGTAATTTCAATACTTAACCTAAAATGAAACGTGCACGTACGTCGAGCCCTATAAATACGGCCGCACTGTAGGCGATCGAGGCAGTCTTGCTTGAGCCGCCGAACTGTACGGATCTATGTAAATAAGTCGTTACGCTGTCGGTTGAATAAACGAGTCATACAGTGTACTTGTGGTGTTTTACTTGGAAGATCGAAGATGAGTGATCACCCTGAACATAGTCAGTGACGTCAGCTATACTGACGTCACGCTTTTTAAAAACGGAACGGAGACATTTTCTCCGTCAAGTATAATACACTCAGCTGATTCTTATAAAATTAATAAACTATTGCTATCAAGTTCAATAACCAGTTTTCCGTCTATAATAAAAGTTTTCATTAATTGTTTGCTCTCATGCATGGTTCAGGACCTGCTGATCACAATTTTCAGACGAATTGAAGCATCGCAGAGCATTCGTGATCCTTCAATCCGTCTCAATTATAACAATTAATCTTCAGCTTAATTTACATTCAGTACCACCACCATCCTATTTCCAGACTTCGTCCTCTCCTCCACTCATTCACAATCGACCTGCTGGACGCGCCGCGGGAATGGCCGCACCCTAACATACTGGCTCACGTAAACCTGCGCGCGTTCTTCGAGGCTCAGCGCGAGGGACAGCTAGTCGTGCTGAACACGTGGTTCGGGGGCTGGGGGCTTGAGCGGCGCCAGCGGACGGCGAAGTTTGTACCTGGGACTTATGTAAGTAGACATTCAGGTCTCTGTCACCTTGTTAGAAACTCTATTTTGATGACATTTGCTGTTGATAATTTAATCAAGCAATCACAGCACTAAACGCGATTGGTGAAACCGGTCATACTTAACTCAAGACGGAGCCAAATATTTTTTTAAAGTCCAACTTCCTTGCGTAGGCCTCCCCAAATCGTTCCAGGTAGGCCTGAGCCAACTAGAACGAACCGACGTTAGCTTGTGATATTTTAACTGAGTAATGTTTGTGCTTTTGTACATAAGGAACTTTGGCCCTGTGTAGTTCAATCTCTTCCCCCTCTGTCATTGTAACAATGCATGGCTCGGTGGCTCTTACCTACCACAAAATAAATATACAGGATGTAATGGAAAGGGATGTGCTATAGTCTAAATTATATTTTAAAGGGTTAGGGTATGTGAATTACCTACATATTCGCGTGCAGCATGTAGAAACTCGAAAAAGTAATTCACACTATAATACAATAAAACAATGGTCTTCGATTTAATTATTTCTTTCTTTCGTATTAATATTATTAATGTCTTTACAGTAGTTGTAAAAAACCTGCCAAGTGCGAGTCGGACTCGCGCACGAAGGGTTCCGTACCATTATTTGTAAAAACTAGCAAATTTTTTTTTATGCGAGCCCCCTTAAATATTTATTTTATTCTGTTTTTAGTATTTGTTGTTATAGCATCAACAGAAATACATTATCTGTCGAAATTTCAACTGGCTAACTATCACGGTTCCTGAGATACAGCCTGGTGACAGACGGACGGACGGACGGACGGACGGACAGCGAAGTCTCAGTAATAGGGTCCCGTTTGACCCTTTGGGTACGGAACCCTAAAAAGCCTTAGGTAGCTTCGTCAATGGGTAGGAGTAAGTAACTGTAAGACAAAGCCAGTGCTTATGTCAGTAGGTAGGTAGATACCTCATACTTATGTGTCCGAAGTTATCTATGCATACGCTCTCAGGGCCCTCGCCCACTATACAGCCACGACTACGACTTTTGGTCTCAAAAGCTCCGACCCAGAATAAAGTTTGAAAGGTGCGACTCGATTATAGACACTAGAAAAAATTTCATTGAGGGAAATAGTAGCCAACTGGTCGAGAAGTCGTTTGCAAATTTCAAACTTAAAAGTTCCGATTCCTTGATATTCAAACTGAAAAACAGTTAATATAAAATAAAAAAAAGTTAATATTTCATATCATCACTCGATCATTAGTTAGCACTTTTTGCCGACTACAAAATATGGGTGGGTAGTCGGCTTGTTTTAACCAATAACATATTACAGCAGCAAATACTTTAGATGAGTAAATTAATCTATATAAATAAAAATGTATCTAAAACGTATAATAAAGGCAGTAAGTAGGCAGTAGGTAGGCAGTAGGTAGGCCGTAGGTAGGCCGTAGGTAGGCCGTAGGTAGGCCGTAGGTAGGCAGTAGGTACGCAGTAGGTAGGCAGTAGGTACGCAGTAGGTACGCAGTAGGTACGCAGTAGGTACGCAGTAGGTACGCAGTAGGTACGCAGTAGGCACGCAGTAGGTACGCAGTAGGCAGGCAGTAGGTACGCAGTAGGTACGCAGTAGGTACGCAGTAGGTACGCAGTAGGTACGCAGTAGGTACGCAGTAGGTACGCAGTAGGTACGCAGTAGGTACGCAGTAGGTACGCAGTAGGTACGCAGTAGGTACGCAGTAGGTACGCAGTAGGTACGCAGTAGGTACGCAGTAGGTACGCAGTAGGTACGCAGTAGGTACGCAGTACTAGTCGTAATAGAAATGCATGAGTTCATTTCAATTAATTAGAATATAAAATGCATGATTTAATTTTAATATTTATTTAATAGCTGAATAAAGGCAAGTGTGTAAGCATTCTTAAAAACTACTGAAATCCCTAATAATCCCTAGGACATTTTAAGCTTCCGTTCACGGTTTCGGTCGATGTCAAGATGTGTACGGACTGCACGTTCCTGTGTTACGCGTAGTCGGAATACGCAGTCCACGCATACATTGGATACGCGTACAGCTCCTGTACGGACCAGATCCAAAACCCTCCAGATTGTCGTCCAAACATAGCGTACCCAAGGCGTGCGAGTCCCCTTTGACATGAGACCAAAAACCGACTGACGGCGGCTCGCGGTGCAAGCTAGGCTCGCGCGGCACGCGTTTCTTATGAGTGTACGCGTAGCTGCAAGTATGGACATGCCGTTCCAGGACACGCTGTCCGTACACGCCTTTACGTGCGATTAGTTGCGTCGCGACTTGTGCAAAGCGCTTCACCTGTTTCCGTCTGTCACGCGACGGTCGCAAGTGGCTTGAATTTGTTTTTATCGCAGTAATTACAACATCACGCGTTTCACTAAAGCGTGTAGTTCGTGGCCACGGGGTTAGGTCATTGAGAGAAAGACGAGGAAAGAAGAGATTACTTCCACAGGTTATTTGTATCTCCACCCCAAGATACAAGCAAACTAAAGGAAAAAAAGCCGTTTCTGAATGCATTTTTTATATCTGTTCAGAGCCCGAGCTCGTCCGAGAGTCTTCACCACTTTCCTCTTCAGGTACGAGGTGAACATGGAGCTTAGAGTGCGAAGGTGTACCTGATTGGCTGTCTTTATCGTGTGCCAAAATACTCGTAGTGATACGGGCTGCTAACTTTTTGCGTTCCCTCATCGTCAAGGTACTACCGCTCAGCCTCATTGGTACGTCTTTGGTAGAACCGGCAGAGGTTGTCGAAGATATGGAGATACGGCTTGTGCGTCTGCTTGCTCCAGAAGTGACCGGTGAGCCCGTGGTGTGTAAGCTCACCAAGGAGTTAAAGTCAACTCTGGATAACTCGCCGGTCGGCTCAGAACGACGACGTTTGGGTGGTTTTACGACGTTAATTTTCGATATCTAAAACATTGTGAACAGGTTAATTATCGTTGTCTAATCATTTAGTTTAGAACGTAACTCAAAATGCCGTAACAACTTGCAAGATGTGTGCAAAAACACAAAACACAATAATTGTATTATGTACATACTTGGATTAGTCGGACATCTAGTGGCAAGTATGGAAAAAAAAATATGTAAGTTTAAAAATTTATTAAATTATTTACACACATATTTCTGAAATAAATAATTATTATTTTTCGGATGTAAAAAGTCATACACATGTCATAGCACCACATTGCTGTGTTTCGCTTTGAACGGTATGCATCCCGGTGTAAAATGGAATATTATGGTTTTGTACATATGTTACGGATCCAGTGAATTTTGGGAATTATTAGAAGTGGCCAATATGAGAGCAGGCGTCAATTTGATTTTGACTGTTGAAATAATTAAATTGACAGGATATTCTTTAATTGTTCAACATAAAATCGAAATATTTGAAAGGGAATCGGGCTAGGACTGATCATAATCACAAAAAGATGATTATAGGGCATCCCGAGTAAACGGGTAAGGTTAGATCAGAACTGTGGCCAACTACGCGCCTGTTGAGGTGGCGCGTAGCGAGCGGTACGGGCGCAAAGGCTAACGAGTACTAAAAACCAATATTTATAATGATCGAGAACTGTGTTAAATATTGACGTTTCGGAAATAATTAATCAATTTGCCTAATTTTATTTGTTATTCATAATGCCCGGGCATTAAAGAACCTCATTTATCACTTGGTCCATAACAGATGTACCTACATTCAAGTAAAGTCCACTCGGCTTAGCTCAAACTGTGCTATGCCGTTTGGAAAATTGTGTAACTTCCCAGAAATTTGGTGTATTATAATTATAAATAATATATGTACTTTGTGTGTACACTTTACAGAAAAACAACTGACCTCTTCCAAGTCCTTAGCTTTCAGGGCGCTTTGAACTTCTTGTTCAATACGTTCAGCTTCATCTCGTTCAAGTATTTGTGCTCTCAAAGCATCTATCGTGTTATCAACGATTTGATACAATTCATCCTCTGGCATGATGATACCGCAGTCTAGCAAAAAAAAAAGATTTTAAAGAGCACGAAACTTATTGAAAATAGTACAATTCATCGTCTCAGATAATAATGTGTGGCCGATTGGAGCCTTTTTTATATTGTTTATGCTTTTTATATTTTTACTTTTTCACGTTTTGTCTATTTTCGATATTCTTTTTGTTACGCACTTGTCATTATAATTTTGGACTGAAAGATTTCTTTTTCTTGTAAAACTAGAAAAATTATATCCTATTACTATTCAGCCAATCAGTAACATAAGTGGTCCTTCTACCGATCGAACTAGTGTCTAGTATAAAGACTAGTCCACAGGAATTTCTTCTTTCGTCTTCTTTTTCAGCAATTTTTTTTCAGTAAAAAAATGGTAGTGACGAGGTCACAGACAAAACTGCCACAAAATGACTCGAATATACCTACCCAGTCGAGTAGTGAGGCCGTTCCAGAACCCCCTACACATACTACCACAGGGAATTCACAGGTACATTCTTCTGAGTTAGAGCCTAGCTCGAGCGCTCATTCTGTCTGCACTCACACTAGCCGAACCAGTCGCACTTCCGTGATGGTTGCTGCCAGAAAATCAGCTGCGGAAGCGCAACACATTCGTCGCGTGGCTCAGTTAGAAATTGCCCAAATGGAGGCAGATGTAGTAAGTAGGCAAACTGAATTAGAGCGCAAAGCTGCTGAAGCGGAATATCGGGCTGAGCTAGCCGCTATTGAGGCAGATTGTAGTAACCACGGTTCTCACAGTGGGTGGAGCCGCGCCAGTGTCAAACAATGGTTAGATAGTACGGCCTTTCCTACTAAAATACCTTCGCATCAAGAGAGAGAGCCATCTATGAAAGGTTTTCAATCCAACAATGGATGTGAGGTAGGGGCTAATAATGCTACCGTTATCTTGTGTTCTCAGGATTTTCCACTACGTAACGATGTCGTCGTTTCGCAGAGTATCGCAGCACAGAGTCCTGCACTATTACCTCAGCACAGTTTTAGCGGGGGTAACAGGGCTGCTGCCACTGATATTCATCGAGAAGACAATTCAATTGGAGTTACGCAGTTAGTGGGGGCCCTAAAGGCACTTGCAAAGAGTAACGACCCCAACAATAATAAAAGCTTTATAAAACTTCCTTGTTTTGAGGGTAAATCTCCACTTGATTGGCTTATGTTCAAGCGGGCCTTTCAGGATACGGTAGGTGCTTTCACAGATACGGAAAACCTTGCACGCCTGAACCAAGCCCTAAAAGGTGCGGCGCGTGAAGCTGTCAGCATGCTGTTAGTGTTGGCACCTCACGCCAACGACGTTATGGAGGCCCTGGATCGTCGCTATGGTAGGCCTGAACAAATTGTCCTACAGGAGGTGAGCGCAATCAAGGCTTTGCCCAAGCTTGGGCCGGAGGTAAGAGATCTACATGTTTTCACCACCCGTGTGCACAATTGTGTCGAAGTTGCTAAGTTATTGCAGCACAGTGACTATTTACGTTCTCCTGAATTATTTGGAGCGCTGCTTAGCAAACTGTCTCCATTATTGCGCGCGCGATGGTTGGATTTCGCTGCTAATCACGACGACCTAAGCCTAGCTCGAGTGGAATTATTATCGCGTTTCTTAAACCGAGAGGTCGATTTGGTGATGAAATTCGGTGCCGTATTCGAGGTGACATCATCTACATCAACCCTTTCACAGAAACAGCGAGCACATGCCGTTTCAGAGTCTGGAGCGGGGGCTTCAGATTCACCTAAGAATTATAAATCAAAGCCTGCAAAAACATCCGAACAGGAAAATGTTTGTTTATTTTGCAAAGGTGAACATCAGTTGTCAAATTGCCCGACGTTCAAATCTTTGACAGTCGATGACAGATGGCGTTTCGTCAAAGACAGCAAAATCTGTTATCGTTGTCTTCAAAAAGTTCCACACAATTTTAGGTTTTGTAACAAAAATAAGGCTAGTTGCACAATAACTGATTGTAATCGTAGGCATCACACTATTTTGCATAATGAGAAGTTTGTAGCATTTGCTCATGTGAAGGAGGAGGACAAACTTGAACCTAGGACTAAAACTGATGCTGAACAAACTGACCAGGTTCTCGTAGCTGTCAACAACACTCAAATCGAACTTGCACCTCCACCACTATTAAAGGTAGCACCCGTCACAGTCTCCGGGCCGACTGGGAGCGTAGACACATACGCCCTTCTGGACGACGGGTCGACGGCTACTTTCATAGATGCTGACATCGCCTCCAAAATTGGCGCTGAGGGTCCCAAGGGCAGCCTACATTTGGATTGTGTGGGAGGGTTATCTAGGGATAGCAGTGTGCAGTTTGTAGACTTTCAGATAAAAGGCCGATCAGCCTCACAGAGTTTCTTAATCCAGCGGGCAAGGGCAATTAAAAACTTAGGGTTGCAAAGCCAATCGGCCACCCGCGATTCTTTACGTCGCTACCCCTACCTGTCTGGAATAGTTGAGGAGATGTGCTACCCCGAAGCAAAGCCTACACTTTTGATAGGTATCGACAACTGGCACCTAATAACAGCATCCGAGGTCCGGAAAGGCACGAAGACCCAGCCTGTCGCCATCAAAACATTGTTAGGGTGGGTGTTGTTTGGATTTACAAGCAGCCGGACAACTTTAGTGGAGACTGCCTGCCACGTATCCTTACGTGAGCGTCCGCAGCATGACCTGGAAGTCCTCATCAAGGATCAATATAGGTTAGACGCGATCGGTATCACGAAACATGAGCCTCGCAGTGCAGGCGATCAGCGCGCTCTCAGTATTCTAGAGGATACAGCCCAACGCCTACCGAATGGGCACTTCCAGGTCGGCTTATTGTGGAAGGCGAATAACCTTGCTGTTCCCGAGAGCTATCCATTGGCACTTTCTAGGTATAAAAGCCTTGAACTGAAAATGTCAAAGGATCTTAAATACGCCAAACATTACAAGGTTAATATTCAGGACATGCTAGCTAAGGGTTATGCTGAGGAGTGTGGAGAACAGTCGCCCACATCAGTTTGTTGGTACTTGCCGCATTTTGGTGTGGTAAATCCCAACAAACCGGCAAAAATTCGTATTGTTCACGACGCGGCTGCTAAAGTACAGGGTGTATCACTCAATTCTATGCTTCTGTCGGGTCCTGATTTTTTACAACCGCTACTAGGAATTTTGATGCGTTTTAGGGAGGGAAAAATTGCTTTGACCGCCGATATCAAGGAGATGTTCCCGCAGGTGAAAATACAAGAGTGCGACCGAGATGCTCAGCGATTTCTTTGGCGCGATGATCCTGCGGGACCAATAAAGACCTATCGTATGTCTTCTATGATTTTTGGGGCGTGCTCCAGCCCATCAACGGCTATCTACATTGTCAACCGAAACGCATCGGAATTCATAAGCGAGTTCCCACAAGCTGTGGAAGCTATTACATCCGATACATACATGGATGACTTCATCGGAAGTGTAGATATCCCCACAGAGGACGCGGCTCGTTTGGCAGTCGATATTGTACAGATTCATAAGCGTGGAGGATTCGAGATGCGCGGTTGGGTATCAAATGAGCCTGGCGCACTCAATCGATTGCCAAACGAGCTGTTGTCTGACGTTTCACTAACCAATCGTTCTAGTGTAGAGTTGGGTAGTTTACCACTCTCAGCTACCTCAACACGGACTTTAGGTTTAATCTGGAAACCAGCTCAAGACATCATAGGTTTCAACCCGGGCCTCAAAGATACTTCAGGCAATTTCACAAAACGCGTAGTCTTAGCCCAGGTCATGCGAATCTACGATCCACTAGGTATCTTAGCACCCATTGTAGTGAGAGGTAGAATTATGTTTCAAAATTTATGGCGTAAGAATCTTGACTGGGACGAGAGGCTATCACAGGCTGACCAGGAAACTTGGCTCGAATGGTTCGAATGCCTTAAATCGATTTCGGAACTGAAAGTTCCAAGATGCTACAATTTATGCGGTTTTTCAGAACTGGAGCTACACGTTTTTTGTGATGCTAGCGAGCTGGCACACGCCGCCGTTGCCTACTGGAGATTCGTGCTTCCCAACGGTGACGTGAAACTTGCACTTATAGCTAGCAAGGCACGTGTGTCTCCTTTGAAGCCAGTTTCGATCCCACGCCTGGAGCTCCAAGGTGCCTTGATAGCCACTCGACTTGCCGCTAGGATTTGCGAGGCCCACCGCTTTAAGCCTAACCGACGAGTTTTCTGGAGTGATTCCATGACCGTGTTGGGGTGGCTACGCAGCGATGCGAGAAACTATAAACCTTTTGTGGCTCATCGCGTGGGAGAGATTTTAGAATGCACTAATGTAGTTGAATGGCATTGGGTTCCTACCGAACTTAACGTAGCTGACGATGCGACGCGGGGGAAAGCCAGTATTGAACCACGCTGGGTATCTGGCCCAAATTTCCTCCTAGCTTCCGCTTCTGAGTGGCCATTAGAGCCCAAACTCGCAACGCCAGTAATTCTTGTAGAGGAAGAACTCAAGCCATCTCTTCGTCATTCAAAATCATTAAATCATTTATCACGTGTCGCAGAGTTCATTAATGTTATCAATTCACATCGGTTACCTTTACCAGTTGTAGCTGACATCACTCATTTTAGTTCTTGGATTAGGCTGGTAAGGGCAACAGCCAGGACTCATCAATTCATTGCCTCTATTTTCAAACATCGGGGTCATAATTTTCAAAATTTTTGGGTTCGGGGAATTTGTGAGTCTGTAAACGCGCCGGAGCGCGATTTGCGGTCTGATGCTTCTTCTGCTCCAGCGCCATTAGTCTCAGAGGACATCATCCGCGCGGAAAAGCACATTTTGGGGAGGAGTCAGATTAGCGCCTTCGGAGAGGAAATTCTTAGTCTGACACGTGGACAGCCCGTTCCCAAGAAAAGTCGTTTAGCCATTTTATCCCCAAAACTCAGAGACGGACTTTTACATCTCGCAGGAAGAACTTCTGCTGTTTCTGATGAGCAGCCCATTATTCTAAGTGGCAAGGAGCCAGCTGTACGTCTTCTGATCAGCCATTATCACGTCAAGTTTGCCCACGCCAATACAGAAACTGTAATTAATGAACTGCGGCAGTCGTACTGGATTCTCGGATTGAGGAACGCCGTGCGGTCAGTGGTCCATAGATGTCAATTGTGCAAGCTGCTGAAAAGCACAACCTTACAACCACCCATGGGAAATTTGCCAGAGGCGAGACTCGCCCATCATCGACGTGCCTTCACCTATACAGGTGTGGACTATTTCGGCCCCATATTAATTTCTATTGGACGCAGGCGGGAGAAGCGATGGGTCGCCCTATTTACGTGCATGGTAACCAGAGCTATCCACCTAGAGATCGTAGTCAGCTTATCCGCAGACTCTGCCATTATGTGCTTGCGACGCTTCATCGCTCGTCGTGGTACGCCCAGCGAAATATTCTCCGACAACGGGACGTCGTTTGTGGGAGCAAACCGACAACTAAGAGCTCTTTACGATGCCGCCGTTCCACAGTTTGCAGCAAATGAAAAAATAAAATGGCGTTTTATTCCCCCATCGGCGCCCTTCATGGGAGGGGCCTGGGAAAGGCTGATTCGGTCAGTGAAGTCAGCATTGAAGGTGACACTGAGAGAGCAGGCTCCAAGAGAAGAAGTTCTGGCAACTTTACTGATCGAAGCCGAGGCGGTGGTAAACTCACGCCCGCTGACGCACATCTCCCCCGAGAGCAATTACCCGGAGGCGCTTACCCCCGACCATTTTTTGCTGGGAGACTCATCGGGCCGTCCGTTCCCAACTACAGACCTGACGGACGCCGCACTGATTGGTCGGAGCAGCTGGAGAAGGGCACTCCGGCTGAGTGATCATTTTTGGCGTCGTTGGGTCACCGAATATCTACCCAATTTGGCGCCCCGTCGCGTGCCGGGAGTGGATGTCGTCGTCAAGGTTGGGGACCCGGTTCTCATCGGTGACGGGAACTTGCCGAGGGGAACCTGGCCACGAGGCGTGATCGCTGCTTTACACCCGGGCCGTGATGGGGTGGTACGGGTGGTGGATGTTCGGACCCAAACGGGCATTTTAAGGCGGCCATTAAAGAAAGTTGTTCTTCTTTAAAAAAAGGGAGCATGTGGCCGATTGGAGCCTTTTTTATATTGTTTATGCTTTTTATATTTTTACTTTTTCACGTTTTGTCTATTTTCGATATTCTTTTTGTTACGCACTTGTCATTATAATTTTGGACTGAAAGATTTCTTTTTCTTGTAAAACTAGAAAAATTATATCCTATTACTATTCAGCCAATCAGTAATATAATGAACTAAAATATCGTAGTGCAGGTGTGTGTAATACATATGCACGGTGTTTCAGGAGGGCCTGTTAACTGGCCGCAGAAACATATAGGATTATAAAGTTACAATTCGTTAAATGGTCGCAAAGTGACAATTCTTCTAAATAGGTATAATTGAAATGGACCAACCCCTGATATCCTCTACCACGTCAAGAGAATTAATTCGAAAAATATCATCCATTGCGACTGGATGCTCATCGTCTACCAGCGATCTTATGAGTGAAGCCATCGTCTCAGGATCATCTGGAAAGATGTGAGGAGCGTTTCAGACAACTACACAATTTATGCAGAACATGTTCAGCCTTGACGTATCTCTATTATTTTTGATTTGTTATAAATGAATGATTACCGAATATTTTTGAAGTGAAACTTCTTATGCGACTTCCAACAAGGTTGCGATGGAGGGGGTATGCAAGCACTCATTTTCACATTAAGAAGTTTCACTTCTCCGCGCAGAGGGACTCCACGCACTATTTTTTATAGTAAGAAAACGTAATGGATAAAAAAAATGTAATGGGTGACTCGCTAGCCTCTAGGCGCTAAGCAAGCCACTTCTCAGTGCGTTCGTAACCTAAGAGAGTCTGTTACGTTACTGCTGTCAGGGTTAAAATAATTGTCTAAGGACTATAGGGAAGTATATTTACTAATATCCTTTGCGCGCGCGGAGTGCAACAGTGCCGCGATGGCGGGCCCGATGCGGCCTTCAATTTGATCTTTTGGGTCCACCATATCCTTCAGAGCATCCTCCAAATTGTCTATCACCTCATCCGGGGTATCTGGAGATTCCATCATTTCTAGCTAAAAACATATTAACAATAATGTAGACGTACTTAACATGGAATGAATATGAACTTGAGGTAGGTTCATAAAACAGCAAATAGCAGTAAATTGACACTTCAAATAACTACTTATTTAAAAAATCTAACAGGCGCATCCACAGATAGATGTTGTCGGTTTATAATTGGGTGATTCCAATTACGAGGTCGACACTATGCATTATAATTTTTGGATGGTAACCAAAGTACTGCGTCCAAAAGCTAAGTTCCCTTTAATATTTTAATAGGACTATAATGGTAATTCCACGTACTTGTTGTTTGACTAAACGTTCAGTCAAAATCGCCAGAGCGTCGAATGCTCGAGTTTGCTTCTTATACTGACTCGGATCACCACCAAATTTCAGCAGCCACTTTTTGACGAGGACGTCAACCAAATCAAAACGGGACAACTTTCTACAAGATAAATTTAAAAATGTTAGTGTTTTCAAAATGAGGAGCTCGTGGCTAAAGAATAACAGCCGCTCGGATCATTCTCAGGTTAAGCCACCAATTACATACCGAGTTTCCTCCGTGCCTTTGAGAGCACGATAAGCCATTGGTCCCGGCTAGTAAAACCAGTATTAGCATGGGGTATCGTACTGCCCACCATACACTAAAGTGCAGTAACAGCAAAATCACGATTTCGAGTAAAACGCATTTAAAGTTAAGAATTGATTTTAAAAAACCGGCCAAGTGCGAGTCTTACTCGCACACAGGGTTCCATAGCTCCAAACAATATAATAACAATATTTTGAACTGTCATTCATTAGTTAGTAGTATTAGTTAGTAAACTTCCACACAACCGCAAAACTAAATTTGTTTTTCATAGTATGTTTATGAAAAACAAAGTTACTGCTGCAGTTTGATGAAAAAGTCCCATATCTCAAAAACTAAACATCATATCTTATTGAAACCAATTTTCGTTGATAGTTTTTTTTACGTTCTACAATCCTAAATATTTTCAGAATTTTCCTCCTCTTACTTTAGAAATTAGAGGGGGGGGGACACACATTTTACCACTTTGGAAGTGGCTCTAGCGCAAACTATTCAGTTTAGAAAAAAATGATATTAGAAACATCAATATCATTTTTGAAGACCTATCCATAGATACCCCACACGTATGGGTTTGATGAAAAATTTTTTTTTGGTTTTCAGTTCTAAGTATGGGGACCCCCTTAATTTATTGTTTTTTTTCTATTTTTGTGTGAAAATCCTAATGCGGTTTACAGAATACATCAACTTACCAAGTTTCAACAGTATAGTTCTTATAGTTTCGGAAATAAGTGGCTGTGACATACAGACGGACAGACAGACAGACAGACAGACAGACAGACAGACAGACAGACATGACGAATCTATAAGGGTTCCGTTTTTTGCCATTCGGCTACGGAACCCTAATAAAAAATCTGCAGATAATTGTTATTGGATATTTTTTTGATGAACACCTACCAAACAACCAGACCTACTTTCGCATCACATAGGTACTTTTACGTAGGACAAAGGGCCTCGCAAAGACCTGCCGCCCGGAGCCTCGCTATGGGTAAGGCCGCCGCTGCTTCATCTACAAAATCAAGCATCTCTTGAGTGGCAACTTATTCTCGCATAAAACACAATTTTAAACAGCTATTGCAAGTCACAATAGCTATTTATGCAACTGTTACGTTATGGACGGTATTTTAATACGAGTGCCATTTTTCGGTACTAGCGTAGCGCGTACCGAAATAGGTGGGCACGAGTTATTAAAAGACCAATAACGTACAGTTGCATACAAGATTTTATCTACGAAGGAAGGAATAAAACAGATATAGACAAATAAGTATTTTTATCTACTTCGGTTTCATAACATTTCTCCTAAACATATCTTGATTTTGGTAGTCAATAATTAGTAGCCGCAACTGCTCTATTTGTTATATCTGGTGGAGTATTTTCAATATCACTTGATGTAGAAGGCATTTTTAATAAAATTTCGAAATTTCACTCAGAAATTTTTTCCCGCGTCCACTTTTTTTTTTAAATTTTGTTTATAGTCTTTAATAAGTATAAGGCAAAGATCTTGTAGCCGCAACAGCCAAATCATATACGATACTTTTGTTCTAAAATTGTTCCATTTTTAAAAAACATCATTTACATTGTCTCGATTTCGAAGTAATATTATAGGTAGGGTGAAGTGTTCAACAGTGAGCCACCAAAATTTCTAACCACCATAACTCAAAAGTTTACTTTCGAAATAAACTTCTAACTGAAATACAGGAGAGGCAGGTTAGTTGACTACCTATTTGCACTTAAGAAGAAATGTTACTTTTAGTGATACTTTTCATAATCATCATCATCATCTACATTTCAGCCCAAAAGACGTCCGCTGCTGGACATAGGTCTCCCCCAAGTCACATTGACATTTTGGAGGGTTTTGCCATAATCGCCACGCTTGCATGGCAGGCGGGTAGGCGATCTCAGTACGGTTGTTACAAAAGCACAGAGAACGCTGCTGCCCATTCTCTGGCAAATCCCTTAGTCGCCTCTTACGACACCCACGGGAAGATATGGGATGGTGCTATTCTTTACGTCCGACACCATACAGAGCATTCAGAATATAAGCATTTTTTCCGAAAATGATATATGGCTCACTGTGTCCACCCCCTGGTACACAGTAAACCGGGGGGTCTGTTACAGTTAACCATGAAGTACACATTGATCCAAAGAATGTCATAATGTTACATAATCAGAAATAATTACACATTATGTTAGAAAAACAGTATTTATTAAACAAGTATACTTAATCGAAATTATTTATGAATTATCGACCATTACATGAAAAAAAAAATGGTTTTCTTATTTTTGGGGAGAAATTAAAAGCTAATCACAAACAATAAAATTAATGTGTGAAAGGCTTTATAACATACTAGCTGTCCGGCGCAACTTCGTTTGCATCACATTTTCCCCGTTTTCGCAACATTTTTCATTGCTGCTCCACTCCTATTGATCGTAGCGTGATGATATATAGCCTATAGCCTTCCTCGATAAATGGGCTATCTAACACTGAAAGATTTTTTCAAATCGGACCAGTAGTTTCGGAGCCTATTAAATGCAAACAAACAAACAATCTAATCTTTCCTCTTTATAATATTAGTTTAGAAAAGAATATTTTGTAGTATGACACTAATTACATAATCCTCGAAAAACATCATTGCTAAAGGAAACAAGATCAATAATATTGTATGGATTTCTTTTTCTTGGAAATACTAAAGCCGGAGGTAATTCTTCTCCAAGTGGACAAGAACCTGTGACTAAAGTGTTTACCACTTATTATTTTGCCTATGTTTGTCATTTACGTGCAATCACTTTTCCTTGGCGTTCGCTCGTGATCTTTATAAGCTATAAAACAAATAAATGATAACTTAAACTTATTTCATAACATGAACCATGGCTCACTGTTAAACATCAGCACGTTGGTTAACTGTGGGACACACCCTTGTTTGATGTTTTAAGTTAAGATAACTTTTAAATGACTCACACCAAATATACAGTTCATACGTTTAAAGAAGCGCGATAAAGGTTTCTACAGAGCTAACATATTAGAATACTTGTATTATTAAACAGAAACATGTAAAACGAAAAATTACTTACTTTTTTTTTCTCCCGTTTTACACGGATAAGCACAAAATTCCTTACTACGTGGACGATGCGTATGCCAGCTGGCTGCAAACTGGTAAGATGGGTGGGAGGCCGTTAAGGGGTCTATATTGCTAGGAAGCGCTGAACGACAATGTCGCATTTCCGAAATGTAGGCTTGGTTCACTGTGTACATATAGTTTACTGTTGAACACCTGGCTGTATGTTCAGAATGTCTATGCTTGTGTTTTAGAATTTATGACGATTCGCATAATGCAACTTGTGTCGTTATGGGTATCATAATGAAACCGCTGTCAATTTTGTAATTCGAATATAACGAAACCGAAGTAGATAAATAATTATATGTATGTTACCTTCCAGACAAACATACGGATAGTTCGTCAGCCGGCAAATTGGGCGATATATGCAGAAGATTTACTGATCGGCGAGCTGGAATTCCGCGGGTCAGTAGACGGTGTGCGTGCAGTGCGCGTGAAAGGGGACCTCTACACTGAACAGCTGTACATATGTCCGTCCACAACCTCTCCTTTTAGAGTGTGATTCAACACCGGAAGGTCGACTGTTATTCGTAGTAAGAGGCTACAAGTCAAGCCTGTGTTCATAGGAATATTATGCCTGTGCAAAAGCAAATTACGCATTTCAAAGATTTTCCTGAGAGGTAACTTCGCATCAAGAATGCTTGTCTTCAGCTTGGTTGCTGATCACAAGGCAATAAAATAAAAAAATAAAAATCGAAAAATAAAGGCGAATGCAGTTATTCGGTGTAAATTTTGATAAGTTAGGCGATTGTAAGTTTAGTATTTATTTACTGCATTTACTAATATGTATATGTATTGAGAGACGATTATTATTTTCGAAAAAAAACACTCTCGGTTAATAAAGATCTGCCTGAATATGATTGATGTTGATGTATAATCAATAAAATCATCAATATAACCCTCTAGTTCATTTAATGCCATTGAATGACTATTTCATGAAAAAGTCATTCAATGGGGTTCAATGAACATATAGGGTTGTATTTTTATGGTTTTAAGATAGAATTAAACTTGAAAAAAATACCAAAGTACAGTCAACAAAATACTTATTTAGGTATACAGGCAAAAAAACCATCCACTCTATCACAATATTCACTAATATTTCGATAACTAAATATCGATTTCATAAGACTAGGGTGTCCTAGTCTTATGTTTTAAATGTTACTAAAGACTAAATGTATATTTTAATAGTAGTGGATGGATTTTTTTGCCTGTATACCTAACTATGTTGTTGACTGTACATTACCATGAGCTAGCCTTTTTTAGTCAGTCTAGTTAGTACTCTTGATCGACACAAAAATAAGATATAATTGATCTTAGTTTTATTATCTGAAGTCAATTGATTTGTAATTGTTGAATAAATGTAACTTATTTTCTTACTAGTATTTAATCGCTACAAAGATACATTTTTACATAATTTTGGTGCCTGTCAGAGAATATCTGCAGGACAACAATCCACTTAATTTTGTTATACTTACACTTATATGTTGAGAGTTTATACAAAAATGTTGATTTATTTTACAATATCTAAGTTTTATTTTTATAGATTTTAAATGAAAGGTTATGATATCACAACATAATAATATTAAAGACTAATTACACGAGATATTATCTTTAACTATAAGACAACACTGTAAAGTATTTTTAGTTTGACTATAACAGAAATGTTACGACGGCCAATAGTAATTGGTACTCAGGCACTATTAAATAAGGATATCATTGTAAAGGTATGTAATCCCTTTGTTTTCAGTCCTAGCCTTTATACTCCCTTTAAAAATTTGCAAATATCTAATAAATGTTACAAAGTTGAAAAATAAACACGTTTGTTTTCTTTCTCCTTCATAACTCCCCACTATGCTATGATAAAAAAACCAAGACACCCGAGATCAACCAATCAGTCCAACCCACGTGCGGTTGATGTGCGATTTCGCTGCATGGCGCCCTGTACAGTTATCTCAAGATTAATATGATATGATATGTGGTGTACACAAATATCGGTGTCGGTTTGCCTAGTTCTAGAATAAATAATATAATGTTCTCTGATTCTATGCTACCCACAGCCCTGGCCCTGTATATTATATTATGATGATCTGTAGCTCTGGCCAAATACCAAAGAGTAGAATACATAAACCAAACGCCAAATACTAAAATACTTATTCCAAAACCAAAAGGAAGCTCTGCCTGTGTGATGTTGCCGGTTGCCGGTTAAACCACAGTTCAATTAACTTATCAGTGAGGCGCGGTCCTGGGGGGGGGGGAGTGACAGGGGTCGTGATGAATGAAGTTTTTTTGTAAAACTCTTATTTTAAATTGTCAGAATTTGTAAAAATACAATGATAAATCCTAGGTTTATATTTTAGGAGCTATAAGACTAAACCCCCATAGCCGAGCCATCGAAACGGTGAAAAACACGTTATTGCCGATGTCTCGCTGAAAAAGCATCGTAGAGGCCTTTTTTTTGTAAAAACCCATTTTGAATAAATCTAGGATTTTTGTCCATTTTTTTTAATTTATTTTATAACTTCAGGACTCTGCAACGCTTAGTTTTAAAGATTACCGTGGCCGCGCGGTTCTCCGCGTTTCAATGGCGCGGGTATAACTTTTTAACCAAAACTTTGACTTTATGGTTATGGAAATAATTTTTTACAAATTATTATAAAATCATGGCATAGTTTAAAAAAAAACGGCTGCGCCTTGGGAATGGACACTGTTACTTTTATCCTCATCTCTGTCTGTATGAATGAACAAAAAACCTAATATCCGAGGTAGAGGCCGGCTGCTTAAATTTTTTTCTCTTCTCTCGCTCTTGCATTGGACTGGGTCTAGGTCGACCGTGATCATGTTTCTGAACTCATTAATTGAATAAATACATTGCATCCTGCAATCCTGTTTCGGTATGAATTTACCAAAAGACAGTGGGTTTAGGGGTTAGGTTCTTTTGGTGGCCTCATCCGAGGCCTCATCTTGGAAAACTATAAAGAAATAGATCACGACGACGACGGAACGCTAAAGTTTTCTACCTTACATATCTGTGGTGGAGGACAAGCTCTTTTCAGGAAGCTGAAGATGTACCCGCCCGGAAATAACATAGTCTGCGTCAAAAGTTGATTTAACCCACGCACTACTTTTTTATTAGGGGGGTTTCGGGGTGTGAAATCTTAGGAAAAAGTACACGACCATTTTTGTTGATAATATTATGAAAAATCCAAAATACCGAAAGTTTTGCCTTTTGGCCTCGAATAACTTTTACAGCATACACCCATTCACCCGAGTCCTAAAAAGCTATTATGGGTGATTGGGTGGTGACTTTTGACACTTCACTTTACTCAAAGTCTCTGGCAAAATTCAGCTTGATCCGAGTTTTTGTTAATTGTCTATTTTGACCGGACTATAAATATTGCTGTATTATATTTATTATAACTTATTCAAGGTGAAAGAAAATTACGTAAGAAAAAAATGGCAAACGCAGAGCAAGCACGATCGCTCTTCCTTTTTTCCTAGCAACTATTGTAGATAGGTAAATGAGCTAGACCTAGCAGATACTCCCATGGAAGACCACCGAGTTTTTGTTAATTAAAATGTCTTTCTTGACCAGACTATTGGTCCAATTTCCGAACGAACTATGTCAAATCGATCAGCTGATGGTTGACTTATTTGATAAAATGGCATAGAGAAAATGGAAGACAGTTTGACAACTGTCTGTTTTATTCCATCTGTCATTTCAATTAATTTCATTACCGAATGGAAATTAAAGATTTTTTCTGTTATTTTGAATAAAAACGTTTATATAATAATAGTTTACATTTATCTGCCTATATTTAGCAATCCAGGGGATTATATAAACTTTTATTTTCACTATAAACAGTCCCATTATACTGGTTATTAGTCTGTGGTAGCTTCATATGTTTGACCTTCTCAAGGTGACCGATGTCGGAAACCGCGTTTGACCAGTCAGGGTTGACAGGGTCTCGCGCTCACACGGGTTTTACGTGACATTGTCCAAGAATAAATCAAGATGAGCGTACAAAGCGATTCCGACAAGCGGAAGCAAATCTCTGTGCGAGGTATTGTTGCAGTAGAAAATGTAACTGAGGTGAAGAAAGCGTTCAATCGTCATGTGCATTACACTCTGGTGAAAGATAGAAATGTTGCGACTCCGAGAGACTACTACTTTGCCTTGGCTCACACCGTGAGGGACCACCTTGTCTCGCGCTGGATCAGAACCCAACAGTACTACTATGAAAATGACCCCAAGGTAATTATACTCCTGAGTAAAGAGTTAACGATATTACTATACATCTATGGGACTACCCACTTTACTTTTAAAAAGTTTTCTTTAAAAGTTGTGATCTGTTTGCCTTCATTATTCAACCGCTTTCAGGAACAATTTTAATTAGAATTATTAATTTCTCAGAGTATTCAAAGAATCATTCACATGAGAATGTATTAAGAATTAAGTTCAGTAAATAAATGAAAGAGCTACACTAGATTTTCTCAAATTTTTCATAATTTTATACAAACTTTTGTTGATTTCAATAGTATGTAGGTAAAATACATTCATCAGCTGAGAAATACTTGACCATAACATTTTACATAAAATTACATGTTATAATGTACTAACTTTTCACCCCTAGCTAAAAACATCCCAAAACACAAACAAACAAACATTCCATGCCTTTAATTCTTAAAATATTTTACTAATGTAAAATATTATTTTTTTGTGTTAGCGTGTGTACTACCTCTCCCTGGAGTACTACATGGGGAGATCTCTTCAAAACACTATGATCAACCTGGGTATCCAGGGTACTGTGGATGAAGCCCTATACCAGCTCGGCTTAGACATTGAGGAGTTGGAGGAGCTAGAAGAGGATGCAGGTCTCGGCAACGGTGGCCTGGGACGTCTGGCCGCTTGCTTCCTTGACTCCATGGCCACTCTGGGATTGGCTGCCTATGGTTATGGTAAGTGAAATAAACCAAATATATTTTACAAACTGGTTTAACTTCGAGTTTTTGGAGAAGCATAATATTTTATTCAGCATTTTGGACTGTGACAAACAAGAATCTTGTGTTTCTTTTTTGTGTATGACTTGCACTTCACATTTTTTTAATAATTGATGTTAAGATTTTTACCTACTCATTTAAAATTTAAGTATTAAGTAGGTATGTACCTTAAATACTTGGGTATCTGAACATAATTCAGAACACAAAAACTAAATTAAGAAAACGATTTTAATTTAACAAAAATGTTGATGAAGATGCAACAATATAAATTGAAATTATTTCAAGAAGCTCATAACTGTGACCCACAGGACATTGGAAACATACTTGACATTGTAAACTAATTTGAAGCAGTTGACAACACTGTCGCTGGCGCATCGCCAATTATAAATGTAGGTACTAACTAAATTAAATGCTTCAAACCATCGACTTGAAACATAAAATCCAGAATACCTATAGTGTTCGCTAAATTATTCTTTCTCCTATTGATATATGCGCCTTTGTTGACCTCTAAAACTGCTTATTAAGGTTACTTTTTTTTTAAACAATTTTCTTATGGTGTTAACGTGACTTCGTGTTAATAACAAAAGTTAACAATTGCATGTTAATGCGAGTTTTATTACGATTTGTTAATGATGAGATTTTGAAATTACATAACCTACTTAGGTTAATTATGTAATTTCAAAATCCATATAATAAGTTTGTTATTAACACGAAATCACGTTAATACCTTTATAAATTGTTAAAAAAAAGAGTAACCTTAATAAGCAGTATCTAAACATGTTTTCCATTCCACAAATTACAAAACGATTTATTAGATATCATCAACAAAATGTGACTATAGATAAATGCAATCATGTTATCGATTTGTTTGTAGAAAGAAAGTAACATTACTCAAAATTGAATATTTTTGACAGACAAAAAAAGTAATAATGATAAAGCCGCCGCTGAATTAAAGGTCAATGTCCGCGCACCACGCAATGTACATCAGCCCAAACCTATCTATGTTTACATAATTCACGAAAATGAAGCGTTTTTGTTATCTTTCGATAACGTAACACGAATTCACGTTAATGATCTCTGAATGAAAGGTCACACAGGTTTACAGTATTATCGAATCTGAGTGAGCTGGGCGAAAGCAGTGCTAGTTTTTGTCTAACAGAAACTAGCACTGCTGACTTATCCTGGTGATTGGTGCGATTCTTGGGTCGGGCAAAGTGTTAGTTATCCAGTTTTTCGATTGGGTAAAACTCATTAGCAAGAATCTGTATAAATTGTGTTCGGTTAATCGCTATGGGCCCAAAGCTTAGGTAAGACCAAAGACTATAAAACCACCTGCCTCGTCCCCCGGCCCGCGGTGGTGAGTCGTGTACTTAGAAGAAATGGGCCTATACGCTCTCTAGTGGCTATATACTCTATGGGTAAGACTATCAAAATAACTGGCAATTTTTTTTCACATTGCGCCTTTATAATCGTTAATTTGCCTCCTTACAGGTATCAGGTATGAGTACGGTATCTTCGCGCAGAAGATTGAGCACGGCGCCCAGCAGGAGGAACCTGACGACTGGTTGCGCTACGGCAACCCCTGGGAGAAGGCGCGCCCTGAGTTCATGCTGCCCGTCAACTTCTACGGACGCGTGGTCGACACGCCCGAAGGAAAGAAATGGGTCGATACCCAGGTACTAAGACGTTTTCATTGACATGCATGACCTCTGTAGGTACGAGTCAACACAAAGTTACAATGGAACTTCAAAAGACTATTCCAGACATGACTCTGCACTCACGTTGCGATGAAATTACCATACAAATTAATTATTATGTCTGGAGTTTTGAGACCATGCACAAGTGCTATCTGAGTTTTTTTCGGCATTTCATCTCGGATATCATCAGCAGAGAAATGCCGGTGGCATCTAGTTTATGATCTCGAAACGTCGAAGAGTGTCTCAAAATTCTACAAGACATACACTAAATTTCAACCGACAAAGCACCCCAGTGATTGTGGCGTCCCCATATCGTGTTATTTATTAATTTAATGGTCACGCGGCAAGATCATTGACCACTTGAGTTGCCCCTAGTCACGGACAACTAAAGAGAATAAAGACGAAGTCAACTCGTATCGTATAATCCAAATATTGAAGCAAAGTAATCAGTCCAAGTTGGTTCAATGACGATTCACAATGCCGGCAGAAAAGAAAATATACCTTACTTGAAAGTATATTTTTAGAAATGATACATATTACTCCAGTTTTTTTACTACGTGCTACATTTCATACCTTTGTGATACACGAGTGATTTTATCTGTAACGCCAATTTGTTGCCGTGAATAGTGCAATCAGAAGCATAAACAAAACGATGCCTTTTGTTCATTAAAGAGTCACAAATATCTATCACAGTTATTACATTAACTGGGTTTTTAATGATTTCATTTAAATACATCATTCACTATGATTAAGTGTCAAACTCAAAGCATTTATTTCAATTAGACCATTACAGACAATTTTGAAAGTCAAAAAACAAACCTACAGTCCCAGTCTCAAGGTATACCAACCGTAGAACCACCAACACAAGAGCCAATTTTTTTTCTGAAACCTGTCCTATTTTGTGAATATAATAATTTAAGGATGGATATTTTTATGTTATACCATTAGAATTGCACATCATAGTATAAACGATGTATCATCGCAACACACGCCATTGCCCTTGGCTAACTAAATATAGGACTCAACAGTTGGTACTACTTTATCAGAAACTCCTTAGCCGTAAACAGTTTGACACCACTAAAGCTAAAAAAGCGAAAATTAAGGTAGCAGCAGGACTCAATCACAGATGGCATGATAGTCAAGTTAAATGAACCCCACACAACTAATTAAAAATGCTCCACAGTCGTTTTTGCTTCCTGTGCACCAATTTACCATTTACACTGCCCCCACTGTCTAATAGCAAAAACTATAAATATCTGTAGGATTAGGTCACCATTAAATTAATATTTCTTTTCTGACGATATTGTTCCTATCTATATCAAGTCTTACTTGAACTCAGAAGAGATAATTGTTCGATACTTATCTGCGATATAGGTCGCCGGAGGAAAGTCCTTGTTATCAATAATATTGTGTCAACATCAAAATAATATTCTGTTCCTATGTTGTCAGCTGTATAATGTGTGACGCATGTTCTGTTCATGCTGAATAAATGTTTTGTACATGCCTGACGGGGTCGTGTTTGATAATGACTCTCACAGACTCTCACCCTATTTTTAGACGAAATATTATGGAGTACGTATTAATAATATACTAAAACCGCTTGCTAACTAGTCCGGGGAATTTACGCCGAATATTAGGCTAACTTTGCATTAATTAAAAACAGCGATTTTTTTCATTGAATGTGTAGGGTATAGACAGGAGAGTATTGTAAGCTGTATCCCGGGAAAAGTTCACCTCCGCGTATATGTTTTTTTTAAGAAAACGTCTAATTTGTATATAACTTGATGGAAATAAATATAAACAGGTATGTTTATTTGGAGTATTTGTAGCACAGATTGAGTACTACAAGTAGATCAGAAAATTAAACATTTTCGTCCACGGAACACTCGTTTTTATAAAAAAAACTTATAATTTGACTTCGTAGGTACTTAAGGCAAAAATATTAACAGGATAAAAATAGTTCTAAAATGGTTTATATCACCATGTCTAACTATTATTATGAAAATTAAACAAATTCTGCTCCGGACTTCGCAGAAAATCAAGAAAATCAAAAAATCTTAAATACTACTTACGGCAAAAATGTAACAGGATTTAAATTCATTTAATAATGAGAAATATATAAATCCAAACCTTAATCCCCCAAAATTAAACAAATTAGAGCGATAATTAATATTGTCAAAGTAAAAATTAAATTACGATGCACGGTGTCAGTGCTAAGCAGCGTGCAGCGTACGGCGTGTGCTAGTGTGCGTAAACAAGATAAGCGCGGCGTTCATTGTGTGCGTATGACTGTGTTGTTGTTTGAGTCGGTGTTTTATTGAGTTTCGCGATTGTACACCTTATTTATATTTCAGAAAGATCAAATTCCTATGAAAGTGCTGCGCCAAATACAAGAATAAAGCTTGCAGACGTATTTTACGTAAACATTAATTGATTTTTTTTTCACGATTTGCTTTAAAGTGTTTAATTTTCGTGTAAATAGGTTAGAAATAGCCTTTAGATGAAAGTTAAACTAAATTAAACCCTGTTACATTTTTGCCTCAACCGCTATTGTAAAAAAACTGGTAATAATAACTTCCGGTGGTACAATTTGTTTAATTTTGTTTATTGGCGCTGTAATATATTAATTTAAGTTATTTTATGTAAAAAAACCGCTGTTTAATATTTGCCTTAAGTACAATCCTAAAATTTCGTAAATAATTTTTTAACGTAATTTCCGTGGACGAAAATGTTTAATTCTGAAAAAATATATTACTGTCACCAATTCTTTACCTAAAGTAACTAAATTTATCCTGTTAACTTTTTTTCCCATGATTTTATCCACAAAAACGCGTTTTCGTCTTTTTCAGCTTGATCCGGTCTCGGAAAATGTTTATTTTTTTTTTATTATTTAAAGAGCTAAGGTCAAGTACACGATTCAAGAAAAAAATCGCTGTTTATATTTAATGCAGGGTTCAAATCTAAAAGCCCCGGACTAAACATTAAACACAAAACTTCGACCAAACAAAATTATGACCATGACTATTAGAAATTCTGAACAGGATATTTATTTCGATGGATATTTATACCTACAATCATACTGCTAGGCAAATGAAGTAGGTAAATTGTGTTCTATAGTCAAAATCATAAACTACAGTAATAAAGAGTTTGATAAGAAAATCATTGTTTGCTATCAGATCGTGTTCGCGATGCCCTACGACAATCCGATCCCCGGCTACAACAACAATGTCGTCAACACACTGCGTCTCTGGTCTGCTAAGAGTCCCGTCGATTTCAACTTGAAATTCTGTAAGTAGATGAAACTGCGTCGACTTATGTTTAAAATAAACAAGTAAACATCATGATGTCATTATTTATTGGCGCCAAAATACATACTAACAAATCAATAAATTATTTTCAGTAAAAAACAAGTAAACATCATGATGTCATTATTTGTTGGCGCCAAAATACATACTAACAAATCAATAAATTATTTTCAGTCAACTCTGGCGACTACATCCAAGCTGTTCTGGATCGTAATATCGCCGAGAATATTTCCAGAGTTCTATACCCCAATGACAACTTCTTCGAAGGCAAGGAGTTGCGTCTGCGTCAAGAGTACTTCATGTGCGCAGCTACTCTACAAGACATTCTCAGGAGATACAAAAACTCCAAATTTGGTAGCCGTGAGGCCGTCAGAACAACTTTCGACAGTCTTCCTGAGAAAGTAGCTATTCAACTCAACGACACCCACCCGGCACTTGCCATTCCTGAGCTACTCAGGATTTTGATTGACATTGAGAAACTGCCATATGAGAAAGCATGGACGCTAGTACAAAAGTGCTGCGCTTACACCAACCACACAGTCTTACCTGAAGCTCTAGAGAGGTGGCCCACCAGTATGTTGGAAGAAATGTGCTGCCGAGGCACA